>BSYO01000039.1:11090129-11402952 GCA_033239525.1 Nepenthes gracilis | reverse complement strand
GTGTAGCTCAAGCATGATTTATTATGCCCAAATTGCACACCAATGCCTTTTATGTGCCCATAAGATCAAGAATTTTGCCTCAAATATCCACATGCACTGTACTTGTGCCCATTAGGTGCCCATTTGGTGCTAAACCTACTTTTATAAATTTTAATTTTTCTCAAAAATTTTATTATATAATTATTTTTTATAATTTTTTAATGTATAACACCTATGACACTATAAATATAAATCAAAAGACTAAATGTCATGTGTTCTTAAATAGACAAGTCCTTGTGCAATTGTAGTGGCATGTAATCGATCACATGGGATAGGTTGCACACGTATTTTCTCAGCATGGAAAAATGGAAAATATTGTGAACTATAGACAATCTGATGGTAACATCAACTTACAAACTACTCGACCAATATTCTTTAGGATTTTGAAAGGTCCTATAAAGTGCAATCAAAGCTTTCATTTTCCTCTAAAGTGCATCACACCTTTTTAAGGCAAAAATTTCAAGAACATCATATCACCAACCTTTAATTGTAGGTGTAAGGTACAGGGTTCTTAAAACATAGTAATTTTAGTAATTAAGTTAATATAATTGATATAATTGAGTTTTGGATAAATAGATTTGGAAAAAACTAAAAATTGGTCTTTGTATAGGAAAATTTAAGACTGGGCTCGCTGCAGACTCGAGCCCAACGGAGGGTACCAATTCCAAAAGGGTTGACCTCGTTGTGGACTTGAGCCTAGAAATGGGTGCCAAATCTAGTAGGCTCCGGGCTCGCCGCTGACTCGAGCCCGAATTTCGGTGCAAAAAACAATGGCGAGAGAGCCCGTAGCACGCTTGCCATGCGCTTGAGCACATCGTGCTCATCTGACTGGCACACTGTTTTAAAAGCTTGAGCTAGGCGTCACGAATTTCATTTTTCGTGGAGCCAAACCATTAGAGAGAGAGAGAACGTGAAGAACAAGAGAGAGAAGGAGGAGATTGAAGCCCACAAGTTCGATTCCAAGCTAGTGCTAGTTATAAAGGTTATAGATCAGGGTGAGACAAGTGTACTTATACCATTTTTTTTCATTTATTTACACTTTAGTCTCATTTTTTACCTAATATTTTTATTCTAATACCCGATTAAACTTGTATTTCGTATTACCCATGTCCCTAGTATGAACATACTTTGATTTCACGTCCGTTTAGCGAGATTTAAACCATTTTTCGTAACCCAAAACCCTAACCCATGCCTGGACAAATTTCATCGTTTATTTCGGGTATTATGTATAATTTGATACTAGATAATCGGAACCAATAACTTGAGCATGAAATTCCACCAATTTGGTGACTAAAATCTCACATTTTGTGCGGTTCATGCATTTCAGAACCCTAACCCGTGTCTCGCGCATTTTGATCAATCTCCCTGTGAAACTTATGCATAAATTGCATTTAAGACATTGAATCCCAACTTATGAATGTGATTGGATTGCATTTAATCTCATAATTTATGAAAGTGCGAACTTTGTATGCTTCAGAATCATGATACGAACTATTATGAAGGAACTCTCAACTCTCGAAGCTCCGAACAAATTATGAATGAAATTAAGAACACGTGAGGATATAAGCTCACAAAAATATGAAAATCTGTATCAAAATACGCTTATGAAAAAGGAAATTTGATGACGGAGGGGATTCTATAATTAAGTGACGGACCTATGAATTGATTAGCTTATGAAACGTTCCCCAATAGAGTGAAAACGAAGGATTTTGTACTTAAGAATAGAATTTTCTAATGAAACAATGAACTAAGAACTTGGACGAAACACTATAGATAATAAACTTTGACATGCCAAACTATTACGGTGTCATGGCCGCGCTGTGTTAGCGGGTAATATTCATTGGCATGTCTTAATAAATTATAACGGAAGGTCATTGTTTGTTTTGGAACTATTTGCAGCTAGGCCACCGCAACTAATCGGCCCCGTTTATAGGGATCATATGTAGACGGCCCGCTCTGGGTCTTGAGTTGAAGGAGATAGCTTTGGATTGTGTAAGAGCAAACACAATCTAAGGTGCGACCGACCGTCCCTTTGTTAGTAAGGCCAACTGACCTTGGCCCCCAAATGAAATAGGTCTTGGCTATAAATTGATAACTAATAAAAGACAAATGAAATAAGTTAAAGGAAAATTGGAAACAAACCTTCATGAAAGCATGTTCCTATATTTTTGCTGCATGACTACTTATATGCCTCTTTTCGTTCCTACATGCGTTGTTATGATATGGAAATAAAATCTCACATGTATCTTATTATTTGGTGCATTGCTGAGCTTTAGTTCACTCCTTGCTATTTTGTTAACTCTCCCCTCAGATGATCAGCACGAATTCTTGCCTAACGAGAAGGAATAGGCGGAGTCAATACCTAGCTTAGGCATGGAGATGATGCTTTTTATGCTTTGGAGGAATTGTATTTTGTATTTTTGGGCTTAGTTGATGATTCTTTTGGGAAAGAAAGAAGATTGTATATATTTATTTTGTCCTTTTTCCTATATTCCAATTTTAGTGATGTACTCAGTTAGATGATGAAGTTGTGGATATTTAGTTTACTTTTGCAGGTTTTTGAAGGGTGTTCTCATGCTTAGTGGCATCTCCCTATTCCAGCTTGGTGTTTGGATGTTGAGTTGTTGTAGCTTGCGTTGTGGAAAATGTTCTTTTGGATCCTGTGTTAGTTTTGTGTGAAATTTTGTATGTACTGCAAGGTATTTTACAGGTTTTGTATTAGGTTAAAATCCGTATTACAATCAAAACTCCGCCAAATTTTTAATAGATAATACGGTACACCACAGTATTAGAGAAGGGTTGGTTCAGGAGATGCCTTAGGATTTGAACTAATTAGCCATAGTTGAGGGTTAGGTTAATTCGATTAAACCCGAAATATAGATTGAACTCCCGGTCTATGTAGGTTTTGTTAAATTTGCGCAGAAGTCTAACCCTATTATTAATGTATAATGATAGGGATTCAAGATGTCAGGTCGGTAGAAAGGTTCCAAGGCCGGTCCTCATCCAAATCAAGAAGAAGAATATCTGGACATTATGGGACATATGGCCGACGTCATGGAGATGATGGCTCAGAGTCACCGCCAACCTGTGCCAACCCCAGTTCCAGCTCCAGCTCCTGCCCTGGCTCCAGTAAATTTGGGAAATATGACGTACAACAGGTAAAATAGTGAAAGGGCGCCAGAGTTCTCGAGGATCTAGAACCCAGTTAAAGCAGAGGCATAGATCAAGAGACTTAAGAAAATCTTTGCTGTTATTCGTTGTCCAGAAGAGGACAAGGTGACGTTTGCAACATACAAGTTGGAGGGAGAGTCTGACCATTGGTGGGCAGTGCAGAAAAGATCCATGGGAGTCCCCGAAGATCAGATTATGTGGAAAATGTTCAAGGAAGAATTTTTTGAGTAGTATTTTCCAATTAGCTTGCAAGAGTAGAAGGAAAATGAGTTTTCACGGCTTTGACAAGGAAATCGGACAGTGGCTTAGTATGCGGCCAAGTTCATGGAGTTGTCTCGGTACGCCCCGCACATAGTAGATGATCCGGCCAGGAGAGCCAAAAAATTTTAGTCCAAGCTGAGGGATGATATTAGGAGGCAGCTAGTTACACACAAGTTACGTGATTATAGAGAGATATTGGACCGGGCCCTCATCTTTGAGAGAGAGATGGAGCAACAACAGTTCTTTGCAAAGAGGTTAGGAAATCGAGGAAGTCCAACTGTCAGTTAAAGTTCGGGTTTTGGAGGGCCTCCTAGGAGGGTGAAGTCTGATGACAAAGGCAAGAGGAAGGCAACTCTTCCAGCTGCAGCAGCACCGAGCCCGCTGTTTGCTGGAGACGTTTGTGATTATTGCAAGAAGCCCCATCAAGGAAAGCCTTGTTACAAGTAGATAGGAGCATGTTTAAATTGCAGTAAGATCGATCACATGGTTAGAGATTGCCCTATTCCGAAGAGGCCAATGGAGAAGAAGCCAATCATCCCTGTGAAGGCTTTTGCAGTTACAGCTCGAGATGCGGAGGCATCCCTAAACGTGGTGAAAGGTACTGTTACCATCTTTAGTACCCCTATGCATGCTCTTTTGGATTCGAGCTCGACCCATTCCTTTGTATCTCCTAGTTTTGCAGGTACCTTGTTGTCCCCTCTGAGAATCTTGGATCATGTTTTGATTGTTTTTACACCCTTGGGATCACCGGTGGTTACTGATATCCTATATCAGAGGTGTGAAGTGCGTATCCAGGGCCTGCAATTGATAGTAGATTTGATTTTGCTCAAAATGCACGATTTCAATGTAATTTTGGGTATGGACTGGTTGGAAAACTATCACACCAGTGTGGATTGCTTCTATAAGCAAGTCCATTTCACTATTCCGGGATATGAGCCGTTCTATTTCCAGGGCATCGTGCGAAAGGAGCCACTATGTTTTATTTCGGCTTTGCACTTCTGTCATTTGATGGATTCTAGATGTCAAGCCTATTTGGCTTTTGTACGATTGGGAGTCATAGTGTGCTGGTAGGAATATCCCGATGGTTAATGAGTTTGAAGATGTCTTTCCTGAGGAATTGCTGATTTTTCCACCCAATTGGGAAATTGAGTTTAACATTGAGATTGTCCCCAGTTTGGTCCTAGTTTCGAAGGCATTATATAGGATTGCGCTTGCCGAACTGAAGGAATTGAAACAGCAGCTGCAGGAGCTTTTGGACAAGGGATTCATTTGATTGAGCGTGTCTCCTTGGAGTGGCCCGGTGTTATTCGTCAAGAAGAAGGATAGATCACTGCGGCTTTGCATCAATTAGCAGGAGCTCAACAAGATCACCATTAAGAACAAGTATCCTCTACTAATGATCAATGACTTGTTTGATCAGTTGTAAGGAGTACAAGTATTTTTAAAGATCGATCTCCGTTCAGAGTATCATCAGTTGAGGATCAAGAAAGAGGATGTAGCTAAGATAGCCTTTCGGACGAGATACAGGTATTACGAATTTCTTGTTAGGCCATTTGGGTTGTCGAATGCTCCGGCCGCTTTCATGGACTTAATGAATCGGGTATTTCAACCCTACTTGGATAGATTTGTGGTGGTATTCATCGATGATATATTGATCTATTCAAGGAGCTATGATGAACATGCCATACATTTGAGGATTGCACTTCAGATGCTTCGAGAGGAGAAATTATATGCCAAGTTGAAGAAGTGTAAGTTTTGGTTGGAAAAAAAGTTATCTTTTTGGGTCACATTATATCAATTGGAGGTATTTCTGTGAATCCAAAGAAGATTGAGGCTGTTGTTAATTAGAGCTGACCATCATCGATAACCGAGGTTCGGAGCTTCCTTGGGATGGCGGGTTACTATTGGAGGTTCGTGGAAAATTTCTCCAGGATTTCCAAGCTATTGACCCACTTGACGAAAATTGACGAAAAATGATGTTAAGTTTATTTGGACGAACGATGTGAGCAAAGCTTCCAGGAGCTGAAGGGCCGGTTGACATCTACCATGATCCTGACAATCCTGAAAGGTTTTGGAGGGTTCAAAGTTTATTACGATGCAAGCAGGATGGGTTTGGGCTGTGTTCTAATATAGCATGAGAAGGTGATAACCTATGGATCGAGGCAATTGAAGATCCACGAGAAAAATTACCCGACACATGATATGGAGCTTGTGGCGGTATTCTTCGCTTTGAAAATCTGGAGGTGTTATTGATATGGTGAGAAGTTTTTGGTGTATCCAATCCACAAAAGCCTCAAGTACCTCTTTTCCCAGAAAGAGCTGAACAAGAGACAAAGAAGATGGATGGATTATCTAAAAGACTTTGATTGTGAAATCCAGTATCAGCTGGGTAAGGGCAATGTGGTGGTGGATACTTTAAGCCGTCAATCATGCTTTGCAGCTTATTTAAGGATTAAGGAGATTGAGATGTTGTAAAACATGAAGCATTGCGACATTCAGAGATATGCCCAAGGAAACCGAATGACTTTATCGCATTTTAGTGTCTAGTCAAAGATCTTGAAATGGATTAAAAAAGAGTAGAGGGACGACCCGTTTTTAGCCGAAGCTGCTAAAAATTTGAGTCAATACTCCAAGATTGATTTCAGTGTTCGATCTGATGGAGTCTTGAGATTTCAAGATCAGATTTGTGTTCCTGATGTCGGTGATTTGAAAGAAGAGATTATGAAGGAAGCACACCGATCCAGATACATGATCTACCCAGAGATTAATAAAATGTACCAGGATCTAAAGAAGATATTTTGGAGGAGGAATATGAAAAGGAAAATCGTGGACTTTGTAGAAAGATGCTTGGTCTGTCAGCAGTTGAAGGTCGAGTGTAGGAAACCATCCGGTCTTTTACAACCCTTGCCTATTTCCAATTTGAAGTGGGAGGATATATCTATGAATTTTCTGTCAGGTTTTCCGAGGACGCCTAAGAATCATGACGCCGTTTGGGTGATTGTCGACCAACTTACGAAATCGGCACACTTCCTGGCTATTCGGACGACTTATTCGAGGGATAGATTAGCCCAGATGTATATTAATGAAGTGGTGAGATTGCATGGGATTCCAGCCACTATTATGTTTGATCGAGGCCTAAGGTTCATCTCAAAATTTTAGAAAAGTCTGCACCATGAGTTGGGGACGGATCTAAAATTTAGTACAACTTATCACCCATAGACGGATGGATAATCTGAATCGACCATTCAGATTTTGGAGGATATGTTGAGAGTTGCGGTGATGGAGCTAAAAGGTAATTAGGATGATCACTTAGCCTTGGCAGACTTCGCGTATATTAATAGTTATCAGGCGAGTATTGGGATGGCTCCTTTTGAAGCATTGTATAGAAGAAAGTGACATTCTTCGATTCATTGAGAAGAGACCAACGATAGACGGCTTATGGGGTTGGAGATTGTTATGGAGACGTCTGAGAAGATTAGGCTGATCTACGAGAAGTTGAAAGTGGCTCAAAGCCGGCATAAGAGTTATATTGATTAGAGAAGATCGGAGTTGAAATTTGAAGTCAAAGACTTTGTTTTCTTAAAAGTATCGTCGTCGAAGGGCGTAATTAGATTTGGGCTCAAGAGAAAGCTGAAGCCAAGATTTATTGGCCCGTTTGAGATTTTCGAGAAAGTGGGAGAGGTGGCTTATCATTTGGCCTTGCCACCATCTCTGGGAGAAGTGCAAAACGTTTTCCATGTGTCCATGCTCTAGAAGTATTTTATGACCCTAGTCACATCATCGACTATGCGTCTCTATCAATTGGTGAGGACTTGTCATACGTCGAGGTGCTCGTGAAGATTGTAGACCATAAGGGCCAAGTGCTTCGGACAAGGACGATTCCCCTAGTCAAGGTTTTATGGAGGAATCACGTGCTAGAGGAGTTTACTTGGGAGAAAGAGGATGCTATCCGAGAGAAATACCCCCATTTTTTTTTTGGAGTTATGTAATAACTCTTAAGACTCATGAATTTCGAGGACGAAATTTTATAAGTGGCAGAGGATTGTAAGATACGGGTTCCTATAACATAGTGATTCTAGTAATTAAGTTAATATAATTGACATAATTGAGTTTAGGATAAGTGGATTTGGAAAAAAACAGAAATTGGCCTTAGTGCAAGAAAATTTAAGGTTGGGCTCACTGTAGGCTCGAACTCAGCGGAGGGCGCCAATTCCAGAAGGACTGAGCTCATTATGGACTTGAGCCTGGAAGTGGGCGCCAAATCCAATAGGCTCCGGGTTTGCCGTTGGCTCGAGCCAAGATTATGGTGCAAAACCTAGTGGCAAGAGCGCCTGCTGTGTGCTCGAACACGCCGCGCTCATCTGACTGGCGCTCGAGTGCCAGTCTGTTTTAAAGCTTGAGCTGGTCAATGCGAATTTCATTTTTCACGGAGAGAGCGCGAAGAACAAGAGAGAAGAGAAGATCGAAGCACACGAGTCCAATTCCGAGCTAGTGCTAGTTATAAAGGTGATACATCGGGAAGAGGCAAGTGCATTCATAACCTTTTATCTCATTTATTGGCACTTTAGTCTCGTTTTTCACCAGATATCCTTATTTCGATACTCGATTAAGCTTGTATTTCGTATTACCCATGTCCCTAGCATGAACATACTTCGATTTCACGTCCATTTAGGAAGATTTGAACCATTTTTTGTACCCCAAAACCCTAACCCGCGCCTAGACAAATTTCACCATTTATTTCGGGCATTATGCATAATTTGACACTAGATAATTAGAATCCATAACTTGATCATGAAATTCCATCAATTTGGTGACTGAAACCCCGCGTTTTGTTCGGTTCATGCATTTTGAAACCCTAACTTGCGCACCACACATTTTGACCGATCTCCTCGCGAAACTTATGCATAAATTGGACTTAAGACATTAAACCCCGACTTATGAATGTGATTGGATTGAATTTAATTTCATAATTTATGAAAGTGCAAACTTTGTATGTTCTAGAATCATAATACGAACTATTATGAAGGAACTCTCAACTCCAGAAGGTCCAAACAAATTATGAATAAAATTAAGAACATATGAGGACTTAAGCTCATGAAAATATGGATGTCTGTATTGAAATACACTTATGAAAAAGGAAACTTGATGACGGAGGGGATTCTATAATTAAGTGATGGACAAATGAACTGATTGGCTCATGAAACGTTCCTCAGTAGAGTGGGAACGAAGTATTTTGTACTTAAGAATAAAATTTTCTAATGAAATAAGGAACTAAGAGCTTGGATTAAGGACTATGGATAATAAACTTTGACATGCAGAAATATTACAGTGGAAAACTCAAAGGATTACTTTGACTGGGTATCTTGGCCACGTCATTTTAGCAGTTGATATTTCTTAACATGTTTTAATATATTATAACGGAAGGTCATCATCTGTTTCGAAATCATTTGCGGTTGGGCCATCGTGGCTGATTAGCCCTGTTTATAGAGATTGTATGTAGATAACCCGCCTCTGGGTCTTGTGTAGGAGAAGATGGTTTTGGATTGTGTAGGAGTAAACACAATCCAGGGTGCGACCGACCATCCCTTTGTCGGTAAGACCTACTAACCGTAGCCCCCAAACGAAATAGGTCTTGGGTATAAACTGATAACTAATAAAAGACAAAGGAAATAAACTAAAAGAAAATTGGAAACAAACCTTCACGAAAACATGTTCCTATATTTTTGCTGCATAACCACTTATATGCCTCCTTTCTTTCCTGCATGCATTGTTATGATCTAGAAATAAAATCACTCATGTATCTTGTTATCTGGTGCCTTGCTGAGCTTTAACTCACTCCTTACTGTTTTGTTAACCCTTTCCCTCAAATGATCAACACGAATTCTTGCCTGATGAGAAGAAATAGGGGGAGTCAACACCTAGCTTAGGCATGGAGATGATGCCTTTTATGCTTTAGAGGAATTGTATTTTGTATTTTTGGGCTTGGTTGATGATTCTTTTGGGAAACAAAGAAGATTGTATATATTTATTTTGTCCTTTTGACTGTATACCAATTTCAGTGATGTACTCAATTAGATGATGAAGTTGTAGATATTTAGTTTGCTTCCACATGTTTTTAAAGGGTGCTCTGAGGCTTAGTGGTGTCTCCCTATTCTAGCCTGGTGTATTTTATAGGTTTTACATTAGACTGATATTTGTATTGTACAGGTTTTAGTTTACCAGCGATGGAGGCCGGCCCCGCTCTAGATCCAACCCAGATTAGGAATCTGAAGGTTCCCTAATTCGTACAACAACTCGGAACCCTGGACGCAACACTAGCAAAACGAAAAATAAGTCTTGCAATCTCTCAAAATAAAAATTGTTAGACTCTAGAATCTTCTCTATCTAAACTCTCTATAACAAAATGTATGATCTCCATTAGCATGCTATTAACTTGTTCCACTAAGAAGCCAAGAGAACACAATAGTAAATCAAAGTCCAACAAGAAATATACTCAACAATAATAGTAAACAAAAAAGATGTCATATAACAACACCAAATGTGCAAGGAAATAATAACATGCAATCAATTATTAATTATCAAAGGCTTAATGCCATGTTGTAAGCATGAATCAAGAACCACAAGAAGCTATCGTCAACGGTTTCAACTAAATATGAATAATAGAAAATTCAATTAGAATTTTGCTAAATCTGAATATTAACATGGTTATAAGTTTTATCGAATTTATTTCAATAGAAGTTACAATTATATAATATATTATAATAATCTTCTCAAATTTTATTCTATCATTGTATATTAACGACTACACACCTATCACTAACTAATGGGTAACGCCAATGAGGTAATCAATACTCATAATTTTGACAAGCAATCAACTCTGTGTCTTATAGTATCTCACCACCCTTGGTGCATAAGTATTGAACTCAACTTATATAATTAATACTCTCATTACCCTCTCAAGATAAGCCTATAATGTGCCATACTCGTATTGTTGTAGTCCAATTGGGAGCTAAGCCCAAATATGGTGTGAAATACTCTATCTAAAATCGCAAGTCAAAGCCGACATCCTGCGTATAATACCCATTGATATCTTATTGCATGTTATTCATAAGATTATAAACGTCCCTTCAAAAGTAAAAACCTTAATCCATTGGGTTATGGATTAAATATTAGACAACTATAAATAATATTACAATTTAATAAATTTTATTTTCCTTGAGGCCATATTGTTTTTAAACAATCTTATTTACTTAATCACAAATATCAATAAGGGGCACCCTTACGATTTAAGATAACATAAAGAAACAAGTGCCAATGCAAAATCTAAGGAAATCACTGCCGATACAAGGAATATATGAACTACCCTTTTATTCTAACAAAACTTATGATCTACTGCCACAGTCCAAGACTAACATGTAAAGTACCACATGCATCTATGAGAGGTTCGCGAGTTGAAATGCTGGAACGAACTATCATATATGTCCACGAAAGGTTTGCAAGAAATAATCTTGGAACGAAATATGGCAAAGCTGTTATTCCTTAACATTTTAACTTAGTTCACTTATTTTAACATTGTTTCTTTATTTTATAAGACCAAAAAAAGTGAGAGTCGATAAAATGATTCGAACACTTGTAAATGGGATAAGTCATGCAAGGTACACAAAATACAAACAAAGAAGTCGGGTCAGTATAAGTCTTGCAAGGAAAACTAGGAAAGAAGATCAAAAGAAATAGAAGAAAGAAAGAATTGTAGGAAAGAAATAAACCCAAGAAAGAAAGAAATGAAATGAAAGGAGGAAACAAATAAAAGAGATTTTGGAGAGTAAATTTTTCAAGGAAGCAATTTAAAAAATAAAATTTTTCATTTTGTTTTATTTTTTTATTTTATCTTTTATTTGATTTTATTTTGTTGATAAGAGGAGGCAAGGAAGTTTTGGAGGGGGAAGCTGCTTTCGGAGAACTTTGAATAACTGGTAGGGATTTTGAGATAGATGAGAGGAAGAAAATGAGAAGAAGAAACATTTTGTTCGAGTCTAAATTTTTGTTCTTACTTCATTGAGTTAGATAAGGTATTCTTTTTAAAGTTTATTTATTTTTTTTTCGGTGTAATCACGTAATGTTTAAAGTAACTTAAAGTTTTTGATCGACTGTTCCCAATTGCATTTGATAATTTACTTATTTTTCTTCGATTTAAAGTTTTAATTTTTATTATTACACCTGTAACTTTATATTATTTATAATTATTTTGCCCATAATCATTTTCTATTTTGATAAAGGATTTCTTTGTTAATTTCTCTCACAACTCATTTTCATTATTTAGTTTTTACGTTTCTGTGGTTGCCGAGTACTAATTTTAGGAACCTAAAAATAAAACCAAAAAAGCAAGCTTTTTCAATTTATCCTTTCTGCAACCTTTACACTTTTTTCAAATATCATTTTCAGTTTTACCAAATCATTTTTTCAATTAGTTTTATTTCTTTACATACCCTCATATTTTATAATTTATTTTTATTTTCAAATTAATTTACTTAAAAATATAAACAATCCTACTATTATGCATATACATGATTTGCAAATAATTAATTTCCCAAAACAGAGGAAAGCCACGCACGTACTGAAATTCCACTTACTTGGCACAACGTTAAGCCCCAGACATGGGAGGGCATATCATAATATCAAGGAGTGAAAATTTTATTTTATTCCTTCCACAACTACAACAGCCGGTTAAAAAAAAAAAAAAAAAAAAAACGCTCCAAGTCTCTCAGCAGACCGAATGAAAGCAGTCGATAAAAGAAGAAAGATCACTGCTTATCGAAGAAGAGAAAGACAAAGAGGAAAAGATTATACGGCCGAGGTGATAAGACAAGAAGAAGGGGCAACTGCACGGCTGAGTTGACGAAGGGACATGGCTATATATTTCATAATTTGAATGAATACATATATGCATAAACACCTATTAATATTATGATATATTTTAATCAGTATTGTAAAGTTTTATGAATCATTGGTAACAAATTATTAAGATATCGTTACGATGATTCTGCTAATTTAACATATTCAATACCAATCCTAAATTAGTCAAAACTCGCTTACAATTAATAGCTCTTCAATTACTTTAATTACCAACCATCTTAAGTCGAGTTTTGATAAATCTGAGTTGAAATACTACACTGTTGTATTAATGATATTTATTACATGATCACGATCCTATAATTATTTAAATATTGCTTGATGTCATTATTTTTAGCATCGTGGACAGGGATCTTGAGGCTTATACCCAAGTCATGAAGGTAAAAGCTACGGCATTAATATTTATTTGTGACTTTTTACCCTTTTAAAAATTTTGTAACATATGCCTATTACATATGATTTACAATATAATTAAATGAAAATTTTTCTATATGGTTTAGCCAAAAGCTTGGTCAATCACAAATGGATGACTTTTCTGATAAATTATTACTGTTGAATTCGAAACTATGGGCAGATTGCCATTGATCCAAGTAAAAGAAAGAGTCCATTAAATTAAAATTAGAATTTTTTTAAAAAAAAATCAATATATTTGATATTTTTACAAACATATTTGGTTTCAACTTTTTCTGGTTTTGGGTGCGTGCTCAATTTCCTGAACATGGAGAAGAATTATATGATATATCTAAAGTAACATATCATTTACAGTATTGAATACTTTTTTAAAACATTTAAGTTAATTTTTTAAATAAATTAATTTTAATTAATTATTAAAATTCGTAAAGTTATCATATTCTTAAAAAATTTCCCCCGCTCATGTAATCAATCAAGTAATTAAGTTAGCATAAATTTTGCATTTTCATCTTAACCACAAGGCCTGTCACATAGGTCCTAAAATCATAATTATATTTTTATTTTTTCTTATTATGTTTCTCAATTCTACTTTGTATTTTTATATTAGTAGTAGTTCTATTTTATGTGAAAATCAAGTCAAATTTTTTATATCTTGAATCATATTTTAATGTACAGAAGATGTCCAAAAATATATATAAAAAAAGAGAAAATTAAAAATAAATGTCGATCTTTTCTTTTTTGGTGGGCAAAGCTTGTTAAGAAATGATGAACTGGGCCGAAATAAGCCCAACCAACAACGAATATTCTTAGGAAGGCAAAACTGTAATTAGCAACGTACAGAATATTTCTTTTATTCCTTTTTTTTTCCCGTTGGGAGACAGTTATTATTATTTCGTTTAGTTTGTTTGAGAGGTTAATTGATTCTTCTTTAATCCTATAACGAGAGACGTTTGGGCTTTAGATTGTATTAAGTGGAGAGAGGCATCATTCATTACCGAACATTAATTAGCAATGTAATCATTTCTCTTTTCGCTTCCACAACAAATATAACTTTTCTCTGTTCTTCAACTTCATTTTTGTATTTATCTAATATAATAATAATAATAATATTGACATATTTCGTGATTTCATGGGGGCATTCGATTATCTGCAATATCATCTGTACTTGGACGACTTTTTCATCTGCCTCATGCTATCGGATTGTTATCGCCACATCTCAGTGTTTATGCCACATTACTCTCTGTTTCAGCCCCTCCTAGGATCGGCGCCCACTAGAAGCCTGAGGCGCCATCTAGGCACGCCCATGTCGCGTGCGCTCGGTGAGCGCTCGAGGCACACAGCGAGCGCATTTAGTAGAATTTTGAGCGCCTGCACTTGGGTTCCCCAAAACCTAACCTGCACTCACTGAGCGCTTAAGCGGCACTCGAACGGCGCAGGTCTTTGTGTCTAACGGCTCATTATTTTCGAAATTCTTTTTGGCTCTGTATATATATATGTCTTATATTTTTAAAACCCTAACTCTTTCAGCAAGAATTTTGAGGAGTTTTCTCTCTTGCAAAGCCATCTCTCTTATACTCCATTATTCAGAAAATTTGATACAAACACTCGTGCTCTATGACAAAGTTTTCTCCTCTCATCGTAATCTTCTATTTACATTTCTTCTTGGTGTGAAATCTTCGTGGCTACGTCGGTGGCGTGAACACAAGATTCCAGTGGCATTTGGTCCTTCAAGTGGTTCGTGAAAAAAGATCGACGTAAAAATCGGAAGGCGTCTAATTCCGTTGCCCCAGGCAAATCCAATGAGTTTCTTGGTAGAGATCACAAGACGGGAGTAAGTCGACTAGATTAGCGCATCTGTACCACTCGCTCTATAAGTTGATTTTCATAGTGGATTTATTCTCTCGCCGTTGAAGCCTAGAGGATTTTTCTCAATTACCGTGTGTATTGAGTTTTTTCTTCGTCACCAAAAATTGTACATTTTTACTTTACTTATTATCGTGCTTGTTTTATGAGTATTATTGTACTTGTATCTAGAGATAGATATTCTTTACGTATATTGAGTATTTATTTTCTGTACAGCTTCCGCTAATCTTACGTGGGGTCAAAACGTTATTGTGCAATTTGGGATGAAATATCCTTTTTCATTTGATAATCAGAGACTCACCCCGATCCGCGATCCCGATCTAGATGCATACTAGTCAATCGCTGTCCGTTCCTTCCTACTTTGATGGGACTAATTATGCTTATTGGAAGGTTCGTATGAGAGCTTTTCTAAAATCTATGGATGAGCGCGTGTGGGCTAGTATCCAAATTGGGTGGATTCCACCTAAGAGTACCACGGGAGACGAACCAAAAGTTCTGTCTTTATGGTCCAAAGAAAAACTTGATGCATGCAATTGAAACAGTAGGGGTTTACATGCTATATTTATGGCTGTATTTCCTGAAAAATTTAAACGTATTTTTATATGTGAGACATCTAAAAAAGCGTGGGACATTCTTGAAATTACCAACGAATGAATTAAATTGGTTAAAAATTTAAAATTGTAAGTGCTCACCACTAAATTTGAAGAAATACGAATGAAAGATGACGAAACTTTTGATAAATTTTATGCCAAACTGAATGATATTGTGAACTCTATATTTAATTTCGGAGAACGTATTCCTGAGAATAGAATTGTCCGAAAAGTTTTACGATCCTTACCTGAATATTCTAGACCCAAAGTTACAGCTATTGAATAGAGTAAAGATCTAGATAAATTGAAAATAGAAGAATTTGTTGGGTTCCTATAAACGTATGAGCACACCCTTCCTCAATCTAAAAGAACTAAATCAATTGCCTTGAAAACTATAAAGGAAGAGAAAAATTGTCACTCGGACAATGAGTCATGTAGTGATGAGGATTTTGTTCTATTTGTCAAAAATTTTAAAAATTTTTCAAAAATAAGAATAGCAAGCGAACCTTCAAGAGTAATGACCTGAATCATAACTCACTTAAGAACGAGAAAAGGGAAATTAAAGACTTCAAGAGCAAGAAACTACAAGGAATCCAATGTCATAACTGCCATGGTTTTGATCATATCTGGACTGAGTGTCCAAATTTTAAACGTCAAAAAGAAAAAACCTTAAATGTGTCCTTAATAGACGATGAAGATGATGAAAACCAAGATAAAAAATTCTCAGAAGATAACGAAGTAAATTATATGGCCTTCATGGCTTCCATTATAAATGGCGATGAAACTTCTAGTGCAAAATTAGAACAATCGGATTCTTCTTATGAGGAATCTGATGATGAGTTTGATGGTCTGCAAGAGGCTTATGATAAATTATTTTGTGAGTACTTAAAGGTCAAGAAGCTTAATAAATCCCTAAATGAAAAATTAATTGAGACAGAAAAAGACAAAGCAGAGCTCACAACAAAACTTCAGTGGTTTACTGTTGAACATCGGAAACTGAAAATGATGAATGAGACATTACGTACCAAGATAAAATCTTTAGAATTTGAACTTGAAAATGCTAAGAGTGATTTTATGAAATTCTCAAGTGGCATTCAAAAGTTAAATCACATGTTGGGTTTGGGAAAGTATGCAGGAAATAAAAAGGGCTTGGATTATATTGAGAACGGGACCAAACGTGATGAATATTCAAAACCTATCTTTGTTCCTGCTACAAAACCTCCCCATAAAAATATGAGTTCTTCCAAAATTTCTAAAACCGTGCCTAAATGTGCTAAGAACAGTGCTGAATCAAAATCCAGGCCTAAACCCAAGAATAAAACATTTGTAAGTCAACCCACAAGATCCTTACAAACATTTGAACATAATACTCGTTTTCGACATGAGTATAAAAAATCAAACCTCATCCCTAAATTTGTGCCTACATGTCAGGTATGTGGAAAAATCGGGCACATACATCCCCGTTGTCATACCATAAATTTGCTGTACAATCAAAAACGAGAGACCAAAATGAGAAACTTGGTAAATCATGTTCAGCAGTTAAGAAGTCATGTGAAAAGATTAGATCAAAATGTTAATTCAGGAAAGAAAATATGGGTAAAGAAGTGCGATCTAAAACAAATCCCGAAAATTTATCCATGTAAAGTTGCACATATTGCACTCAAAGCTCAAAATCAGACACTGTGGTATCTAGACAGTAGATGTTCAAGACATATGTGTGGTAATAAAGCCATATTTTTCTCTCTGATTGACCATCCTGATGGGATGGTTGTGTTCGGTGACGGAGCAAAGGCTCCCATTCTTGGAAAAGGGGTAATTAATATTTCAGGGTTCTCGAAACCGTATGATGTATTGTATGTCTCTGGCCTTAAATCAAACCTCCTAAGTATTAGTCAATTGTGTGATGAAAACTTTGAAATAAGATTTCATCAAGACAAATGCTGCATTTATGACACCAAGGGCTCTGTCATGCTATAAGGTAGGAGAACCCTCGATAATCTCTACGGAATAGACCCAAGTCCCGTCTTAGAATGTCACCCCGCTAAAGTCGATTTTGTTGAATTGTGGCATCAACGACTTGGTCATTTGAACTTTAAAATTTTGGCCAAGATATCTAAGAAAAATTGTGTTGAGGGCATTCCAAAATTAACAAATATCAAACACCACGTGTGTGGGCCCTGTCAACTCTGTAAACAAATCAGAACCATTCATCCCTTTGTTGGAAACATTTAGACCTCTCGACCCCTTGAACTGATTCATATGGATCTTATGGGACCTTCTAGAATTTAAAGTTTAGGGGGCAAAAAGTATATTCTAGTGGTCGTTGATGATTACCCTAGGTATTCTTGGATAGACTTTCTCCGAAAGAAGTCTGACACATTTGATTATGTTAAACTTTTATATAAAAAACTCACTAATGAAAAAGGAACTTCCATCATTAGAATCCGCAGTGATCATGGAAAGGAATTTAAAAATTCAAATTTTGAAGATTTCTGTAATGAATAAGGAATTCTTCATGAATTTTCCTCTCCTATCACTCCTCAACAAAATGACATTGTTGAACGTAAAAATCGGGTCATCCAAGAAATGACCACAACTATGATGTAATGTAAAAAGGTGGCTATGCACTTTTGGGGCGAAGCCGTTAGCACAGCTTGTCACATAATTAACTGGATTTACCTAAGACCCGGGACAGAAACATCCTCATATGAATTTGGAAAGGGAAGAAACCCAACCTTAAATATTCCTATATCTTTGGGAGCCAATGTTTCATCTTATGAGATAGGAAAAATTTAGGAAAGTTTGACTCAAAAAGTGATGAAGGAATATTTTTGGTATATTCCCTAACCAGTCGAGCCTATAGAGTCTACAATTTGCGAGATAGGAATTCATAAGTGATAATAGCAACAACACTTAGTTGGCAAACAAAACAAATGTTAAGGAAAGATATTCAACATAAATGTAAAGACATTAGTGACAATGATCAAGGCCATCTAGCTAATTAATTGATGAATCAATATTTACAACATGGAGAGTCCATCTGGAGATAACAAGATACTACTTATGCCTATACTCAAACATAATGACAATCCTAAGGCCAAAATCCCCCTATTGAATGTGGCAAAGGCTCCCTTCCAAAAAATCAACCAAATTAGATTGACAAAGAGCTCTAGCATTCCTCGGATCAAGGAAGCCAATAGGATTGTCAAGAGTAACCAAGGACACAATCCGTCTGCAATGACAAATGCCATTCTAGAATCTGTCATCCAATGCATGGCCAACTTCTTCTGGATGAAAGTTTGTCCTTAGCTCTCTTTCAAGTCAAGCACACTTACCCCAGAGATCAATGAATTGCTATTCAACATCTCGAAACTCGTCCTCGAGAGAAGCAATCCAATCCAGAGCCGAAGATCTTTCATCTGAGAGCTCTTGAAATCTCATTTGAGACTTGGATGGCTCTCAATTGAGGAAAGCAGCCCGTTCTCAACTCTTTAAAGCCTCGATAATGGCAATGTCCACTCGGATCTCCAACTCTCTAAGTATAGTAGGATCGGCATGCGACTGAGATAGGTAAGAGATCTCAACATCTCATCTATACAAAACCTTCGTCATCACTCAAAACACTTCCTGTGACTATTAAGCGAAATGGAACGGCCAACCAAGAACAACTATGATAAATAGCATAACTACAGAATGAGGAGTTCTATAAACGATACCTCAAGATGAGATGGATCCTCTTGGTGAAATGGAACCTCTTGAAAAGATGGGCCAGGAGAATCCTCAGGTCCAAACCAAGAGGAAGGCATCCTATACAACAAAGGCTGCACATAGCTATAAAGTAGCACCTCAAAACTCAAAGGAGAAGAAGATACTCCTGACGCCTCTAGAAGTTCAGGTGTTGAAGTCTCCGAGCGAAGTACCTCTTCAACAGTCATGACCTCTACATTATTCCTAATTATTTCATCAGCCACCTATTCATTATTAGCACCCTCCTTAACAAAAATTATAGGAGTGGAGATAGATGCATTAGGCAACGAGGGGACCAAAATTAGAACACTATACTCGATTACAGTTGGAGCATCGATTGGTTCACCTAATTTGTCAATCAATGGGTCATTTATTTCTACAACAGAATCAACAAGGGGCGCACCGCCCTCATCAAATTCAGTTGTCTCCTCAAAAGTTGGAGGAACTAGAGAAGAATGAGCTAGCCCAATCTTCGCAACAACTCACTGACATGCAGTGGAGTTTCCTCTTCACAAGCCTTGTTGATGGCCTAATTAAGTTCAAAAAAGGTGGGTGAGGGAGGGACTGTCCTACTAGCCCCCCTCTCAGGAGAATCCCAAATAAACAAGATCTCGTGGCTTCCTCTTGGGCCGATGAAACGGCATGGTATTGACATCATCCCCTTCCACCCTGATCTCTCATTGAACTTCAACAAATACTTTTCGAGTGGGCCAGTGGTCCGTACGATGTAGGATGACAGCATTCTCTTCAATAAGCCTTGTCAACAGCCAAGCCATTTGATCCTCTATAAGTAGAATGTCACCAACACAAATACTGTTGACTCGACCCCATTTGGAAGGAATCATTATATAAAAAAATAGGTCCTTCCAACCCTTAATTAAATTTGAATTCCCCATGCTTATTTTATACTTTATGCAGGGAGTGAAGGAAACCCAATTTGCATCTTAGTTGAATCGAAAGATCACCTTCACGCCCTAGATGTCCCGGAGAAGCTTTTTGGAACAAAAGAAGAGGCATAAAGAAACTAGATAACGAAGAGCGTTGGGGTGGAGGTGAGCCACTGGAATATCAAGAATCTCCAAAATCTCGTATAGTTCTTTTACAAATGGAAGACGAAGGTCTCCCTTCAAATGGGCGGCATATATGGTAATAAATCCAAGCCTAGCAGTGCAAGCCCTATCTTCATCCCCGAGCATTATATATGGAATGGTGCTCAAAATATTATACTTCTCATATAAAGCCTCCAACTTCTTTAAAAGTGAGGATAGCCTCGATCGCAGTGATGCCCTAGGGAGCAATTTGAGAAGCCATGGAAGCAACAAAAGAGAAAAGAACTAATTATGGTAGAACAATATGAAGAATGGAAAAGTGTAGAAACAACTGAAGACCAAAATTTAAATAGCCAAAATTTTGGCCCAAAAACAGCGTTGTTTGAGGGTGCTAAAGAGGCATATCTTCGTAATGGCCAAGACACATGCCCACACCAAAGGGTGTTGTGGCACATCAGTTTTGCTAAGTCAACAATGATAGCCTAATACAACGCCTTCCTGTGCAATTGACAAATAAATGACAGCTCTGTCACCTGTGATTGGCAAATCTTGGTTACAGTGCAGGTTACGATGCTTTGACACTTTACTTTCCAGGATGGCAGACTGACGACACATGACCCTAACATGCTCGAGACTGAATTGATTAATTTATATCCTAATCAAGTGTTCGGGATAACTTATTGTAAGTTAGATTGTCAGAAGACTGAATTGTCAATGATCTAAATTGTCAGATTGTCAGAATATTACACAACAAAAAGTAATGTTCAATTGCTTCAAGTTTTCAAAGAATATAAGAAAATTAGATCCATACAATAAAGACTAATGACACTTGGAAAGTTTCATTCATTAATTTCTTTTACAAAGTATAAATTTACAATAGAAAATATACAACTCAAAAGAAAACAAATAATATATAGAGTAGCGACTCGACTACTATAGTCTAACCAATTTCAGGATGGACAAAAGTATAAGGAAAGCTTATTCCCTGGACATAGCATCATTAATCACTAAACTGCCCATTTTAGATGGGAAAGAGCAAAAAAGTCCTCCCTACAGGATCGGGGAGCAATCCTCTTAAGAGTTGTCCCAATCCTTAACAAGTTGGCAAACAAACAAAAAATAAATATATCATCTTTCCAACTAGAGTTGAGAGTAGAGTTGCATAATAATAGACTCCCTAAAATGGACGAGAAGAGGAACAACCTTTCCCTAGTCAGAGTTTGAGGCAATCATCTTCAGAACTACTGCAAAAAAAAATCGCCCAACATGGGTTGAGAGGAGAGGAAACCATCCTCTAAAACTCCGAATCTTGCTCAAACGATGAAAGCTTAGTTTTGGAGCGGGTATAAAAGAGAAAAATTAAGGTGGATTCTAATATAAAAAAGGATAATTGAGACAAATTTTAAGTACATCCTTGGATCTCGACTTCAAACGTTGGAGAAGAACCCCCTTCAATTCTAGCTGGTGGCTACGAAGGCTCTATGCTAACTCCGAATGGTCTCACTTCTTAGTAGGTGAGAAATACTTTGTGAAGTAAAGTATAGAAAGCTCCTCCATTTATAACCAAAAGGGAAGATCGGCAAGTATTAATCCGATAGGATTGCGCATCCCTATATTGATGGTAGATAATCGAATCAAATCCTACCAAATAAAATACTGAATCTGTAAAATATTTGGGAAGGAGCCACGTATGAAAATTTGCAGCCAACGTCCCATTATTAACAAGCCGAAAGTTAAAAATTTAAGCCTTCCGACATGGGGGATAATGATGGGTATGGGAGTCCACAGTTCGGCCTAGAACTCAGTATGCTTAAGAAAGAAAAGCCTAATAAGTAGAGGCCCACCAAAAAACTCTCTAGACTCAAGATCTAAAAGACGTGGCAATTAATCCAAGCAGTTTGACCCAAAGTTGTCTAACAATAAATGGGCATTTATGGATAATTAATAAGTTGTTGCCGATAGTTACTACACCAAATCAGTAACTAAAAACTGTAATAGTCTAATTGATAAATGCAGGTGATAGTTATACAAGTAACGTTCCTTATAACTGTAGGTAGAAGTGTAACACCAGAGACAGCCAAACTGGTACCCTATATTATAAATATACCCTCTCTTTCACAATAGAATGGGACCCGAATTTCAGATAAGAAAGCATTTAGACAAGATAACTGCTCTAACAAGTGAAAGCCACTTAAACACACTGAGTGTATCTTTTCCAAAGCCACTCACCCTACAAGTACAATACTACAAAGCCGGTCACACCTTCGAGCACACCCATGAAGTACAATCCTCTACTATATACTCAATTCTTATGCACACATCCATATATTTTCTCATCTTATCTTTTTCAACCTATTAGAAAGATTACTAATTTAAATATCGAAAAATATATCGGAAAGCAAATCTCATGCTTTTCTTACCTTTTATTCGTCTGTTGTAGTATGTAAAATTCAAATTCAGAGTGACGAAGGCTGGACCCATACTCGATCGGGCTCTCAAATAAGGTGGCTCCCTAATTTGTTCAATAATTAGGATACAAAAATGCATTAAAATCAAATTGGTGATCATTTGTAATCATAATCCGTTGCCATGAATTATATTTTATCACGACTTTAAGTTTCAAATATAAATTAGTGCCAGCCTACCCGGTACTGTATAAATTTATGACAAACTAAATTTAGTACTGAAGCGTTATTTCTTTTTACCACATCCCTGGGTCCTAACTCACGATTTTTTGTACATCGCATCTTAAAAGTACCAAATCAACCCATGATCCAATGCTGGGTTATAGCAAATATCAAATTGGTTTCTTACCCTATTCATTTTCTGCATTAATGACATCAATGTTGGGGTCACTCCCGAGTGGCCTTTGTCCGCGGACTCCATTGGAATAATGGACGAGGACTTTGTTGAAGCGTCATGTCTGAGAGGTCTTGGACGAGGACTCCATCCACGCGTGCGTTGACTTATTCTCTCATTAATGATCTGCGGCTGCAATAAATGCAGGCATTGGAAGTTGGTGGCCGCCACAACTTCCAAGACAGTGCAGGCGCCAGCGTGCGGCCGCGGGCAGCGGCCTGACAGTGACCTACCACCGCCACCCCAGGCGCTAGGGTGGCTGGGTAGACTCCTAGGGTAGTGAATAATATATATATATTTATTCATGTATATATATAGGTGTGCTGAGACCATTTAATGAGAGAGAGAAAGGTTGGTGAGTTGTGGTGTGTGCCTTTGTGAGCAACCACTTTGTGAGTTTTGTGAGAGAAACACCTTAGAGAGAGAAAGTTGTACACTTGTGATTGTTTCACTTTAGTTTGAGCTTGTGTAGCTAACACTTGTAAACAATCCTTTATAGTGTATTCTTTCGTGGTTTTTCCCTTGCTTAACGAAGGGTTTTCCACGTTAAATTCGTGTGTTCACTCTCATATTTCTCTCTACCTCTCCCGACCGTCCGAGAGCTTTGCTCTGTTCTCGCTCGAGCGTTGTGTCCGCCTCGGTCTTCCCCGCGTTTGCCCCAACAAGTGGTATCAGAGACAGGTTGTTTGTGCGGTGATCTTTTGCTTGTTATCAAAAATGGAGTTTGGCAGCAAGATGGTTTGTTTGAACGGTTCAAACTTTGACATCTGGCAGAGCAAAATGTCTGACTTGCTTTTCGTCAAGTCTATGCACGATCCGGTCTTCTCCTCCGAAAAACCGTCGACGAAAACGGACGAGGTCTGGGCGTTGGAGCACAAACAGGTGTGCGGGTTCATCAGGCAATTTGTGGACGAGAACGTGTATAACCATGTTCGTAGAGAGACAAATGCCAAAGCCCTTTGGGAGAAGCTCGAGAAGCTCTTTGCCTCCAAATCTGGTAACAATAAAATTTACCATTTGATGCGGTTGGTCCATATCCGATACAAGGACGAATCTTCTGTTGCCGACCACCTAAATGAGTTTGAGGGATGCGTGGACCGGCTCAACAGTATGGGCATTAAGTTCGAGGATGAAGTGCTAGGACTTTGGCTCCTAGCAACCCTCCCGGACTCTTGGGAAACCATGAGGGTCACGATCGCCAACACAGCTCCAAACAGTGTGGTGACACTGGAGATGGTGAAGGGAGCAGTGTTGAACGAGGAAGTACGACGGCTTTCTCAGGGAACGTCTACCTCTCAGCAGCCCGAGGTCCTTGTCACGGAATCAAGGGGAAGAAGCCGAGGACGTGGCCCAAAGTCTGAAGACAAAGGGCGGAGTAAGTCACGTTCCCGGTATCAAGACATGGAGTGCCATCATTGTGGCAAGAAGGGCCACATCAAAAAGTTCTGCTACAAATGGAAGCGTGAGAACGCTGGGAAGCAGAAGGGCGAAAAGAGACGAGACGAGGAAGAGCCCTCGGTCTCTGTTGTGACAGGAGAGGATCTCCTCTTAACTTGTGAGTCTGAGGACTTGATGGCTGTGGCAGAACAGTCCTCGGATTGGGTAGTGGACTCTGGCGCTTCAGTCCACGTTACCTCCAGGAGAGAACTGTTCTCCACTTATACTCCTTGTGCCCCAGGAGTACTGAGAATGGGCAATAAGCAGACGTCCGAGTTCATAGGACGAGGAGACATCACGTTGGTGATAAGTATCGGAGCCAGTGACTCTAAAGGATGTCCTAAGACGCCCTCGACATCAGCTAAACATCATCTCGGTTGGGCGATCGGATGATGAAGGTTACTGCAGCGTCTTCTCGACGGCGCAGATCAAAATGACCAAGGGCTCCATGGTCATTGCCCGAGGATCTAAGGCATCGGCCTTTATGTTTTGAAAGCTCAGCCAAGTGGTCGAGGTGAATGCCACGAGGAGTGTGGAGTCCTCGAACCTTTGGCACAAGAGGCTCGGACACATGAGTGAGCGTGGCATGGGTCACTTGGCCGGGAAGGGTCTCATCCCCGAGATGGGTGGGGACATGCCCGGGACGTGTCCTCACCGCATGGCGGGGAAACAAAGAAGAGTCTCCTTCTCCGGAGACGTAATCTCCAGAAGTCCGAGATCTTGGAGCTTGTACACACGGACGTGTGGCCCTCCCGGAGAAGTCTTTTGGAGGTGCACAAGATTTTGTGACCTTCATAGACGATTGCTCAAGGAAGCTGTGGGTGTTTCCACCGAAGACCAAGGACCTGTGTCGCGGAAATATTTCAACGGCCCACGCCCTTGTTGAGCGGGAGACCGGGAGGAGACTAAAGGCAATAAGGAGCGACAACGGTGGCGAGTACATTGGGCGGTTTGATGCCTACTGCAGAGCTCATGGCATCAAACATCAGAAGACTCCACCAAAGACGCCACAGATGAACGGAGTGGCCGAAAGGATGAACCGCACCCTCATGGAAAGGGTCAGGTGCATGCTGTCTGAGGCAAGGCTGGGAGGATCTTTTGGGCCGAGGCCTTGAGGACGGCCGCCCATGTTATTAACCGCCGCCCAAGAAGCCTCTCGCACGGGAAGTTCTGAGCTGATTTGGACCGGGAAAGAACTAGCATACAGTCATCTGCGGACTTTTGGCTGCAAGGCCTTTGTCCATGTTCCGAGGGATGAGAGGACCAAACTGGAGCCAAAGACACTACAATGTGTCTTTCTGGGCTATGGGGAGGAAGAATTTGGGTACAGGCTTTATGACCCAAAAACGAGGAAGCTGGTTCGATCCCGTGACGTGGTCTTCGTTGAGGACGAGACCATAGAGGACATTGAGAAAAATGTGAAGTCCCCTTCTAGCACCTCCCGGACGGACACAGTTGAGATTGAAACTGTCCGTCCCGTGCCTCTTGTATCCGATGTCCTCGGATCAAGGGTGACTGCCAACCAGGATCAGGCGAGTACGGCGCCTCAGGATCAGGTTGAAGAAGTGGTACCTCAGCAGGATGAGGTAGCCCAAGTGAGACGGTCGTCTGCAGTGAGGCGCCCGTCCGTCCGCCTTCCGAAGTGAGTTTGTCCTCCTCACCGATCTTTGCCGGAGAACCGAGGATTTCAAGAGGCCATGAGCAAAGATCGAGAAGGATAAATGGTTTGAAGCCATGGAAGAAGAAATAACTTCCCTTCATGTGAACCATACGTTTCGGTTGGCGGAGTTGCCTAAGGGGAAGAAGGCTCAAGAACAAATGGGTCTTCCGCTGAAGGCAACCGAGGACCCGAGAGCCCCAAGACACAAGGCACGACTTGTGGTCATGGGATTTGGTCAACAAAGGGTGTTGACTTTGATGAAATTTTTACGCCCGTTGTGAAGATGTCCTCGGTCCGTGTAGTACCTTGACCGCAGCAGGCGTTGGACCCGGAGGTTGAGCAACTAGATGTCCGGACGGCTTTTCTCCATGGAGACCTAGAGGAAGAGATCTACATGGAGCAACCAGACGGTTTTGAAGTCAAAGGAAAGGAGGGACTTGTTTGTCGTTTGAAGAAGAGCTTGTATGGGCTGAAACAGGCTCCGAGACAGTGGTATCGGAAATTCGAGTCTGTTATGGTTAAGCAAGGTTACCATAAGACATCCTCGGATCACTGTGTCTTTGTGCAGAAGTTCTCGGACAATGATTTCGTCATCCTTCTCCTTTATGTGGACGACATGCTGGTTGTCGGACAAAATAGTACTCGGATCATGGAGCTAAAGAAGCAACTAGGGTGATCTTTTCGCCATGAAAGACCTCGGACAGCGAAACAAATTTCGGGAATCAAGATTTTTCGCGACCGAGAGGGCAAGAAGCTTTGCTGTCCAGGAGGGTTATATTGAAAAGGTGCTTCAAAGATTCCATATGGAAGGGTCCAAGCCCTGTCAAGACCCCACCGGCCAACTATTTCAGGCGAGAGTAGCGGCAGTGTCCGTCCTCGGACACTGAAAAGGCGCGCATGAGTAAGTTTCCTTACTCCTCGGCCGTTGGCAGTCTTATGTACGCGGCCGTATGTACGCGGCCGGACATTGCTCATGCGGTTGGCCTTGTTAGCAGATTTCTATCAAACCCAGGGATGGAGCATTGGTCTGCGGTGAAGTGGATCTTCAGATATTTGCGCGGGACCTCCAAGGTGGGTTTGATGTTTGGAGAAGAGAAGCCTCAGTTAATTGCGTACACGGACGCAGATATGGCCGGGGACGTTGATTCTAGGAAATCAACGTCCGGATACTTGGTGAAATTTGCGGGAGGGGCGGTCTCCTGGCAGTCCAAGTTACAGAAGTGCGTCGCTCTCTCGACCACGTGAAGCGAGTTCATTGCCGTGACCGAGGGCAAGGAAATGTTTGTGGATGAAGAGGTTCGGCCCAAGAATGGGTCTAAAGCAAGAGGCGACGAGATCCTTTGTGATGATAGTCGAGTGCCATTCACTTACGCAGTAAACTCCTCATTCCATTCTCGGTCAAAACACATTGACGTGCGATATCATTGGGTGAGAGATGTTTTTGATGATGGGCAGTTATCAATTGGAAAGGTCCGATCGGAAGACAATGGCTCGGACATGTTAACCAAGATTTTGCCAAAGGGGAAGCTGGAAGCTTGTTGTGACATTGCTAGTCTAACTGACTCTACTCCCACTCGGTCGTGAGGGGAAGTTTGTTGGGGTCACTCCCGAGTGGCCTTTGTCCGCGGACTCCATTGGAATAATGGACGAGAGGACTTGGACGAGGACTCCATCCACGCGTGCGTTGACTTATTCTCTCATTAATGATCAAGGCCGCAATAAATGCGGGCATTGGAAGTTGGTGGCCGCCACAACTTCCAAGGCAGCAGCCCGGCCACCCCGGCGTGCGTCCCGGGCGGCTGGCAGCAACCTACCCCCGCCACTCCGGGCGCTAGGGTGGCTGGGTAGACTCCTAGGGTAGTGAATAATATATATATATTTATTCATGTATATATATAGGTGTCTTTGAGACCATTTAAATGAGAGAGAGGTTGGTGAGTTGTGGTGTCTGCCTTTGTGAGCAACCACTTTGTGAGTTTTGTGAGAGAAACACCTTAGAGAGAGAAAGTTGTACACTTGTGATTGTTTCACTTTAGTTTGAGCTTGTGTAGCTAACACTTGTAAACAATCCTTTATAGTGTATTCTTTCGTGGTTTTTCCCTTGCTTAACGAAGGGTTTTCTACGTTAAATTCGTGTGTTCACTCTCATATTTCTCTCTACCTCTCCCGACCGTCCGAGAGCTTTGCTCTCTGTTCCTGTCCGAGCGTTGTGTCCGCTCGGTCTTCCGCGCGTTTTGCCCCAACAATCAACAGTCCCTGTGATGCGTATACGTTTGTATGCCTTCCGCGAGCCTATCTTTGTAAAAGAAAGGCTAGTCCAATCATTTTAAATTACAGTCGGCCAATATTAATTAAATAATTATATTATTTTTTAAAAAAAATTACTTAATTATTTCTTTTAAAAGATCTCAACCATCAAATATTGATCGAATAATTGTAATTAGGAAGAATTGAATCAACTCTCTCTTAGAAGAGCGGAAGCCCCCAAACCCACATTTATATACCGTCAATCCTTTAGACATTTTGAATTACTTCTGTATGTACAAAATATATTTGCCCCTAAGTTACCTACTATATTTCAAAATTATAAACTGAGTATCGATCAATCTGAGAATGTTACTGTTTTCTAGTCCATGAAGTCTACCTTGAAGTCCTTCTGATTGGGTCATCACACTTAAGTTAGATCTGACTGGTAGTTTCAATCTCCACTCAACAAGGTGAGACCCATACGTTTACTAAAAAGGTATGAGAAAACAAAATGATAATGAAAAATTTAGCTTGCTATAGGAGCTTTAAAAAGAATGGCAAGAAAAAGCATATAGTATCAAATCCTTCCTAAAAATCACAGTATCTTATCTAACATGTGCCTTCTCATCCTCTTTGCTTCTCAAGAATTCCCAATAACAACATGATTTTAATCCTAAACCACTAGAAATGAGCATCCATGCGTCCCAAAGAGCCAACAATTTATGACTGCAGCCTAACAATTCATATCCTTCTGATGAAAGCAGGCATATGTATCATGTCTAATTGGTAGCCTAGTATATGAGACTTTCACATCAAATGATGGAAAAGACTAAATACATAGAATCTTATTGTAACATTATAAGTTGTTGCCATGATATATGCAACGAAGTAAAAGCCCAAATAGTGAAAATGTGCCTTGTGTGTATTTCACTTTCTCAGGAGACTATTATAAGCTATAGACTTATAGGTTACAGAAATATAATTACAGTAAAAGTCTCTAATTATATTTTATATATAATTAAGCCTAGTAATATTCCAAATAGAGAAAAAAATATTTAGAAGAAATTGAAAAATAATCTATCTCAAAGAAAAATAACATCCTATGATCTCCAAAACTCAGGAAACACCTTTTGTTTGAAATTGATTTGCTAAACCATCAACGAATGTCTATGATGCAAAGGTTTAACATGGTTCATGGTTAGGTATTGGAAGATGATCCGGTGTGGAAAAAGCCCAATCATGATTAAGGATTTGAAGAAAATCCAAGAGAGCAAAATCTAATCATGATATTGCATGTATAAGTAGTAAATGAACAGGCATAGAAAATTTTTCAGTCATAATTTTGACATTAAAAGATAATCCATCTTATGAAATATATATATATATATATATATAGCTTTTAATGTTTACCAAAAAATTCATATGGCCGGGTTATAGAAGCACGACACATGGTACTTAGGATTCTCAAACACGCTATTTGAGGAGGAGAATCAATACCAGCCTTCTCTCCGAGCAAAATTTTGAAAATAGTGGATGGGAATGGGGAGCCGGAAGATGCAAAGTAATGGTATATACTTACGGTGGAAAACCCAATGGTGGCTAATTTTCTAATGTTGTCCCATTGCGAATCTCTTGCCTTCAAAAAGATTATAAATATACTCCTTGAGCACGTATCCCTAGTACCCCTATTTAAATTTTAGGGCATATGCCCTAAGCTACAAGGGCTCAATATACTGAAGGGATGGTCATCCTTTATAAGTAATTCTCAGCAGACAAATTGGTGGGTTTTGGCTTGTTTGGTTAAAGCAAAATATTTAATCTTTACTATATTATATATATATAGTAATATATAATTTTACGTTCACAATTTCATTTATAATACCAACTAATTACTTATAATGGTCTTATATATCAAAACAATCAAATAATGTGTCATCTCCTTTTTTTTATAAGTAATTAAATTTATATAAATTTAAATAATGTTATTATATGGCCTATAAGTGACTTTTTTTTAATAAATTTGACCATTTTAAGAATGATAAGATAATACCAACATGGATTTTACTATTTATCTATTAGGCAAAGGGGATGACGCAATTATTGTTAAGTGGCTGCCATATAGACTGCTGCCCACTATCATCTTCGTTGATGTTACTAATGGGGAAAAGGAATTAAAGAGGAAACAAATGAACAACTCAATATATATGTTTTAGCAGAATACGTTTCCTAGAACAACGATGCTGTAGAACTGGGATAACGTGTAAGTGTCAAATTTAGGGGTCCATCATCTCTTTTCACGTTTGAATTTCGTTCATCTTTAAGCCCGTAAAGGATTTGCTAAGATGACAATGAAAAAAGAATGTAAGTGGAGAAATGGTCTGCAATTGTACTCTTCTTATCTCTTTCTTTTTTAAATGCGTAAATGAAGAATTTTTTTTTTTTTTATTGAAACATATAACGTGAGAGATAATTCGCCGAATCCCATCAAGTCCCATCGGCACTTTCACCCAATGGGTATACTTTTATTTTAAAAAAATTACTTAATTATTTCTTTTAAAAGATCTCAACCATCAAATATTGATCGAATAATTGTAATTAGGAAGAATTGAATCAACTCTCTCTTAGAAGAGCGGAAGCCCCCAAACCCACATTTATATACCGTCAATCCTTTAGACATTTTGAATTACTTCTGTATGTACAAAATATATTTGCCCCTAAGTTACCTACTATATTTCAAAATTATAAACTGAGTATCGATCAATCTGAGAATGTTACTGTTTTCTAGTCCATGAAGTCTACCTTGAAGTCCTTCTGATTGGGTCATCACACTTAAGTTAGATCTGACTGGTAGTTTCAATCTCCACTCAACAAGGTGAGACCCATACGTTTACTAAAAAGGTATGAGAAAACAAAATGATAATGAAAAATTTAGCTTGCTATAGGAGCTTTAAAAGAATGGCAAGAAAAAGCATATAGTATCAAATCCTTCCTAAAAATCACAGTATCTTATCTAACATGTGCCTTCTCATCCTCTTTGCTTCTCAAGAATTCCCAATAACAACATGATTTTAATCCTAAACCACTAGAAATGAGCATCCATGCGTCCCAAAGAGCCAACAATTTATGACTGCAGCCTAACACCATATCCTTCTGATGAAAGCAGGCATATGTATCATGTCTAATTGGTAGCCTAGTATATGAGACTTTCACATCAAATGATGGAAAAGACTAAATACATAGAATCTTATTGTAACATTATAAGTTGTTGCCATGATATATGCAACGAAGTAAAAGCCCAAATAGTGAAAATGTGCCTTGTGTGTATTTCACTTTCTCAGGAGACTATTATAAGCTATAGACTTATAGGTTACAGAAATATAATTACAGTAAAAGTCTCTAATTATATTTTATATATAATTAAGCCTAGTAATATTCCAAATAGAGAAAAAATATTTAGAAGAAATTGAAAAATAATCTATCTCAAAGAAAAATAACATCCTATGATCTCCAAAACTCAGGAAACACCTTTTGTTTGAAATTGATTTGCTAAACCATCAACGAATGTCTATGATGCAAAGGTTTAACATGGTTCATGGTTAGGTATTGGAAGATGATCCGGTGTGGAAAAAGCCCAATCATGATTAAGGATTTGAAGAAAATCCAAGAGAGCAAAATCTAATCATGATATTGCATGTATAAGTAGTAAAATGAACAGGCATAGAAAATTTTCAGTCATAATTTTGACATTAAAAGATAATCCATCTTATGAAAATATATATATATATATATATAGCTTTTAATGTTTACCAAAAATTCATATGGCCGGGTTATAGAAGCACGACACATGGTACTTAGGATTCTCAAACACGCTATTTGAGGAGGAGAATCAATACCAGCCTTCTCTCCGAGCAAAATTTTGAAAATAGTGGATGGGAAATGGGGAGCCGGAAGATGCAAAGTAATGGTATATACTTACGGTGGAAAACCCAATGGTGGCTAATTTTCTAATGTTGTCCCATTGCGAATCTCTTGCCTTCAAAAAGATTATAAATATACTCCTTGAGCACGTATCCCTAGTACCCCTATTTAAATTTTAGGGCATATGCCCTAAGCTACAAGGGCTCAATATACTGAAGGGATGGTCATCCTTTATAAGTAATTCTCAGCAGACAAATTGGTGGGTTTTGGCTTGTTTGGTTAAAGCAAAATATTTAATCTTTACTATATTATATATATATAGTAATATATAATTTTACGTTCACAATTTCATTTATAATACCAACTAATTACTTATAATGGTCTTATATATCAAAACAATCAAATAATGTGTCATCTCCTTTTTTATAAGTAATTAAATTTATATAAATTTAAATAATGTTATTATATGGCCTATAAGTGACTTTTTTTTAATAAATTTGACCATTTTAAGAATGATAAGATAATACCAACATGGATTTTACTATTTATCTATTAGGCAAAGGGGATGACGCAATTATTGTTAAGTGGCTGCCATATAGACTGCTGCCCACTATCATCTTCGTTGATGTTACTAATGGGGAAAAGGAATTAAAGAGGAAACAAATGAACAACTCAATATATATGTTTTAGCAGAATACGTTTCCTAGAACAACGATGCTGTAGAACTGGGATAACGTGTAAGTGTCAAATTTAGGGGTCCATCATCTCTTTTCACGTTTGAATTTCGTTCATCTTTAAGCCCGTAAAGGATTTGCTAAGATGACAATGAAAAAAGAATGTAAGTGGAGAAATGGTCTGCAATTGTACTCTTCTTATCTCTTTCTTTTTTAAATGCGTAAATGAAGAATTTTTTTTTTTTTTATTGAAACATATAACGTGAGAGATAATTCGCCGAATCCCATCAAGTCCCATCGGCACTTTCACCCAATGGGTATACTTTTATTTTAAAAAAAAAAAACTAAAGTCAAATTGGAAAAACTTCTATGTTTTCCACACAATAATGTACCCAAACTTCATCTAAAATATCACTACGTCGTATTTTAGATTTTGATGGGACATCAATAGGTGGCTGGTCCAAAGAAAAAAAAAGGCTTAAATTTTCAGCGGCCTATTTCTGCTTAAATAATCAATACTATTGTTGATCGGATAAGAAGTAAGTTGACCGGTTGAGACCCAAGATCAACGAAAGTTCATCTAAACCCAGAACGGTCAACAACGATGCTGTTGACTGGGGAGATGAAAAGTAGGCCAGTTATGATCCAGAATAAACGCAACCCATGTCTAGATTGACCCATGCGTTCTTCTTCAAGTTACAACGGTCGTATGTCATTATTTTTCGTATCTCTAAGATGCCAATATTCACTATAACGGTCACCTGCAAAATAAATACATATCCCGAAAGGAAGGCGTCAATATTCACGCGCAACTGTAGGAAATCCCAACCAGTTACTAATCGCATAAGGAATGAGATCAGCCTTTTTGACCGTTATATCCAGAAAGGCACTCACGTCTACGCAGAAAAGACAATAATCCCCAATAGAGCGCAGACATCAAGCCCCTTTTGCATAAGAAAGATAGCATAGGGTCACGGCTATAAAAGGCCATGGAAGCTTCCTTCAAAGGCACGACTTCTCTTGCTTACAAAAGCTCTCGAGCAATTACAAAGCTTTTAGATACTTGAGCATCCCAACGCGCTCTTTCTCTCTCTGCTACTAATTCCTAGCTAACTCAATACTTAGAAAATGTACTCCTTAACGAGCCATAACAATCAAGCCACTCTTTCAATGAGTGCACTCTATTATCCGTAAATACTCATCAGCATTCATACTGCATCCACCTTCTTCTTTTCAGAAGGTTACTGATTTAAACGTTGAAATATTTTTAGTGTAATCACATCCTGTTATCACCTTACCTCTTATTTGAAATTGTGGTGTGCAGAATTCGAAACTCAGTAGATGGAGCAGGAATCCGACAAACAGTTCGATCCGAATCTATTCAAAATTTAGGTTCATGATACATCAGATCTCATCAATGAAAGGTATATAAGTTATAGATCTTTAAGCTTGTTTTTTCTTTTCTGTAATATCTAGTAATAAGAAATCATACAATATATTTAAAAATATAATGTTACCATATAATTTAACCAACTATTAAAATAATAGTACCTTTAAATTTATTGTATATCTCATTGATTAAGTAACATTCAGTGTTATAAAATGACATGATACATAATTGATATGTGTGGCCCTAGAAGGAAGAGGCTTATGTGCCCTTCTATAGTGTGCGTCGTCCTATGCTTGATTGGCCTATAGGATGTGATCCAGCCAACGAATTGATTGATTGCTAAGTGCCCAAAGATAGCCTAATTATGCAGATTTAGCATATTCCCTAAATGGCTAAACCATTGTAAAATAACAATTTTTTTCAGTGATTCAAGGGCTAGCCGTACCCCGTGCATGCATATCGTGGGAGTGTCAGCTTTGGTTGTTGCTCTGAGTCTGAGCAGCAAATACATGATTTAAAAATTGTTGAAATCCGTTCATTTATTTAAAAAATAAAAAAATAATTAATAATTCATAATAAAAATATAATAGTTATTAATAATAAAATAAAGTATAATTTTTATTTAAAAAATTCTCGTAAAAAAAAAATAAAAAATTATGGGACAATACGTTTAAAATATCTCTACTATAAAATCAATATGATTATATAAATTTCACAAATATAAAGATTAGACACCTCATAATAAATAGATCGAATAATAATTAGTATAATATGAAAGAATAGAAATATGATCGGTAAAAAATATTATTTGCAACTCTAAGAATAATATACCCAAGGTCGGTGGAGATTAAAATACGATTCGAAACTCAACCAAATGTACCAATCTTCCTCTTCTTTCTTTTCTCTCTCCTTTTCTCCTTTTTCTTTCAACTCATTAATACTTACTTGATTGTATATTTTCAACATTAGAGTTAGGGTTATTATATAAATTTTTCAGCTTAGATTAATTAGAAAATATATATTATTTTTAAATTAACGATATCTCTAAATTAAGAAATAATATAACAGATTTTTCTAATAAAATCTCACCAAATATCTTTCAAATAAAATTAAAATTAAATTAAATTAAATCTTTCCTAATCAAAGAAAATTAAATTTTTTCTAATTTAAAAATTTCATGATGTCCATATGGTTTCCTAACTAAAGAGAATCAAATCCCTTCTAATTTAAAAAGTTTATGATATCTATATTGTACTCGTTTGACCTCATTTAAATCATCAAACGATATGTCCGAACTGTGAGAATATGAGCCCATATAAAAATGACTCATAACCCAACAAAAATATAATAACTAATGTCTAATGAGGAAAACAAAAGTAGAGGTGGTGGCTTGGAACCACCCATTTTATGCCATCTAACTCGTATCTTTCACATTTATGCAATTATAACAAAATTATTCGATTATTTGATTATAATATAATATTTAATTTATAGCTCTCCTAATTATATATTTGTTAAGCATTATTGCATTTGTTTTATATGATCCATTTAAATATTTAATTTGAAAAGTTTATGATGCATCTTTTTGTGAATTCTGAATTAAAATTAGCAGTAATAATAAAGGGATTGGGTCAAATTCTCTAGTTATATTTTTAGGCCCATAAATTTTATTGTAATCTCTCATCTTCTAATCCTATTTTTTTAAAAAAATAGCAAAATATTTTTTCCTTTGTCCATCGCTTTTTTTTCTTTAGGATTTTTTGATGTAAATCTAATATTTTATTAAAAAATTATTTATTATATTATTATTATTAATCTTCCAAATTTTTAACACTGACACAGCTTAAGAAGTATAACTCATGGGAACGCCATTTTGTCAAGGATATATTTCATTACGTTGCACTCAGCTTAAGCTTCAAACTCATAAAAACATTTTTTTGCGGAGGTGTGGGGGAGCATTTTTAGTGTATAACTCATTTATATATATATAAGTGATTGAAAAGGCTCTCCGCAAACGCTGCTTTTTTCTTTATTTTATTTTTTTCTGATTGCCAATTGCCATGCCAAAGGATTGGCATGTAAGAAAATTCATGATTGGGGAAAATTATAGATGCTAGATTTATGCTTACTAGCTCCTTGATCATAAAGTACTACCACAAAAAAGGAAAAAAATAAATCATAAAAAAATTAAACTTGTACAATTGTGTTATCTTGGCTATGAAAGTAGTAAAGAATTTTGGCTCGTCTGATTATGTATTAATTGGATTTGGACTCGGATGTACAACCTAATGAGCAGAACACCTCTCATCAATTGTCAACTATTAAACTCGTGTGTATAATAAATATAACAATACATAATAATTTTTAACGTGAAAAATACTCTTAAAAATGAGAGAAAAAAATTACGAAATGATACATGTGAATAAATATACTATAAAAGTGTTGGTTATATAAACCCTATAAATATAAATGTTAGTCACATTGTAACAAATAGGCCAAACAACAATAAGTATAAAAATAGAAATATAACAGGTAAAAAAAATTCTTTACAACTCCAAAAATAACGTATTTAAAATCAGTAGAGATTGAAACATAATTTGACACTTTATCAAATGCTCAAACCTTCCTCTTCTCCCTTTTATCTCTCTTTTTTTTTCTTTTTTATTCAACTCATGAATAATTACTTGAATACTTGATCACTTGTCTTCAATATAAAAATTGGTTCCCTTTATATAGAATTTTTACCCTAAATTAATTAGGAATAAAATATAATTTTTTAATCAATAATATCTCTAAATTATAAAATAATCTCTTAAAATCTTTATAATCAATGATATCTCCAATTTAAAAAACAATCCAATCAAAATCTTTCCTAATTAAAGAGAGTCAAATTTTTTCTAGTTTGAAAAGTCCATAATATCAATACGATATTTGTATGATCTTGTTTGAACCACCAAACGACACATTAAATAGGTATAGGTCTACATGAGAGTAACTTATAGCTCAATAATTTTTTTCTCTTGACCATGTGGGGGATTCTTCACCAATAACAGTCATCACTTGCTCTTCGATAACTTCCCCTCTAATGGGATACGACATCGACCTCCCTAAGTTTGAGTAATACATTCTTTTGCTCCACCAAACTTGGAGTATTCTTACTTCCTTTCAACTTCTCCTTGGCAGTAAAATCACTCCCCCCTATGCTCCTCAGCCTTTTCTTACCGCGACCTTAACCAATACCCTCGTTGATCATCTTAGCGTTATCCCTGACAACCGAAACTTTCATCAAGTACTGACCTGATCGCTTATTTTTTTTTCTTGTCACAATTGAGGCACTTTAGGTGAGTTTCCATTGATTTTTTTTTAATATTGTATAAAAGCCTTCTTTATCAAATAACACGAATTTCGTCTCGTTACTTGTCTGTAAGTTAACATCTCTAATAGCAACAACCCTTAACAAGCCATCGTTATTTATCTTCAATACTCTATAGTCCACGGGCGCATATCTGGTGAAGGACTTTTTTAATATCGTATGTGTGAAGAATCACTATCCATCACCCAATTTATCTCCTAGATAGGAAAGCTCCATGCCTCCCCCACATAGACAATTAGAAGGTCTCTATAAAAAGTTTAGAGGCCTGATCATTATTATTATGATATCGTCTCTCTTGACACATGCCTCTACCCTCCTTCTCTTACTTCATCTTTGGACAATTCTACTTTATATGGCCTTTTTTGCCACAATGAAAATACTCTATATCATGAAATTTAGGTCGACCATTGTTCCTCTCTAATTTGCTACCTCGGTCCCTCGATGTTCTATACCCCTGACCACTAAAGGATATTAAACGACTTGGCTCCCCTGAATCTTCAATACTGCACTTTCATTTTTACTCATTCATAAGTAAAGAAGTAATGAAAATATTCAACTTAAGTGTGTCTTTTTAAATAATAATATCGTGATAATATGATCTTATAAGGCCAACAAAGAAGTTAGCAACACCAACGTCTTATCTTCTTTCTTAATCTTCTCATCAATTGCTAATATTTACGTTAAAATCTGGTTGAACTCATTTAAGTACTTCTCGAAACTCCCCTTTCTAACAAACGCAAGCCATGGAAATTTTTCTTCACATATAACCTCGTTTGTTAAGGATTTAGACTTATACTGACTCTTAAAATTTATTCAGACCACCACTAAATCCGATAAGCCAATGACCTCCTGAAGAGTATTATCCGTGAGATACAATTTGATCATATAATTAGCAAGATCCCTCTTATCTTGTCACTTTTCTTTCATCATATTCTCCGGCTTATTTTCTTTACTTCGAAGTGTTTTTACCGTTTCTTTATGAGTCAAAATATTTCTCACACTTTCTTACCAAAGAATGAAACTATTTTATCCATTAAATTACTCAATATAAAATGTCAAACTCCTTGATATCGTACACAACCCAATACGGCGAAATAAAATTTAAATTTTCTTATCAACCGTCAGCCACCAAACTTATAAGTACAAAAAATATAATAATGTATAATAATTTTTAACGTAGAAAACTTTCTTAAGAATGAGAGAAAAAAATTACGGGATAATACGTCTGAATAAATCTACTATAAAAATATTTGTTATAATAATAAATATAAGAATAGAAAGAGAACTTGTAAATAAGATCTTTTTAACTCTAAAAATAGTATACCCAATATTGACGGAGATTGGAATACGATTTGATACTTTATCGGATACTCAAATCTTCATCATTTCTCTTTTCTCTCTCTTTCCCCCTTTTTTATTCAACTCATGAATGATTGTTTCAATACTTAATTGCTTGTCTCCAGTATAAGAGTCAGGTCAATTTATATAGAATTTTTATCCTAAGTTAATTAAGAAGAAAATATGATTTTCTAATTAAAGATATTTTTAAATTAAAAAATATTCTTTCAAAATATTTCCTAATCAATGATATATCCAATTTAAGAAATAATATCATCAAAATCTTTCCTAATAAAAATATTAAATCTCTTCTAATTTAAAAATATCAGTATAACATCCGTGTAGTTTCATTTAAACTATTAAATGACATGTCAAATGAATATAGGCCTACATAAAAGTAATATATAACCCAACAACATTCACCGAATATAACCTTATCATAAGCCACTTTTGTTTGGATAATGGGCTGGTAGAATTATTTCAAAAATTAATCTTAAATGGACATAAATGGGAAACTTCTCTAATAATTATAGGTTTACACTGTGACGTATCATATTTTTAATTAAAAATTTGATAGAATTTTGATTATAATAGGGACGTCGGTCAAATATAAAACCTATATAATAATTTCGTAAATCAAATATACAACCTCAACCACATAGAAAATCCATCAATATCGAACCCCAACATCTCTAATAATATACAATCTAACACAGGATCCTAAAGACTGTTACAAACAATCCATGGCTCCAATATTATGTCTCCGGATATAACATCGAACATAGAGAGATGCCACTAGGTACCTAAAATAAATCATAAAAACTTGCGAAAGTATAAATATCCATCGATATAGCGAAAACTATACTACAGATATATCTTTATCATCAACATCATCATATGCATACATTCATGAATAAAATCTAATACAATTACGAAATAATCCCATCAAAAAACATAAGACTGTAAAATTAAGTCTATAAGATCATTTTCATCGTTTTGGAGCCTAGCTAACTCAAATCCTCTACCTTACCTCAGCGGGTGCAACTCATGTTTATCTGGAGGGAGAAAAATAGTAAGCGTGAGCCAAAAATTCAATAATATACATATATAAATCAAAGGATATATAATTTTTAAATTCAAAACATAATAATGCATATATGCAGAAACATGGATACACGTGAGATTGTAAAATATGAATTAGAATGGAATACTTTCATTGTTCGTTTCAGATTTCTTTAGTTCATTTCCTTTGTGTTGTCTTAGTCATCAAATTATACCGAAGATTTATTTAGTTTGGGGGACAGGGGTCAGTAGGCTTCACTGATAAAGAAGCAATCAATTGTAACATGAATTGTATTTATTTCTATACAATCAAAAGTCATCTCCTCTTATTCATGACTCAGAGGCAGGCTGTCTACATATAATCCCTATAGATTGGGTCGATCTGCCGCGACTGCCCAGCCGCAAGCTGTCTCAAACTAGACAAAGACCGTCCAATATAATATACTAAGGTATGATAAGGAATATCACCCGCTATAAAACACGACTCGGATACACGGCCAGAATAATTCTTAAGTTTTCACTGTAATATTTTGGCATGTTACAGTTGATTATCCATAATTATTGGTCTAAATTCTTAGTTCCTTATTTCATTAATGAATTCTGTTCTTAAATACAAAATTATTCGTTTCAACTATATTGGAGAACATTTTATAAGCCATCAGTTCATAGATCCATCACTTAATTACAGAATTTTCTCCATCATTAGATTTCTTTCCATAGGTATATTTCAAAATAGATTTTCATATTTTCGTGAGTTTAGATCCTCACGTGTTCATAATTCCATGCATAATTTCCTTTTTACTTTATACCAAATAGAATTCTCAAAACTTTCGATCAATAATTCTTGACAAATGGTTTATCACATGATTTTTAAAATATTTCAGATTAATATATTTATGATACGTGCATAAATTATCGTAAAACTTGAAACAATTAGGACATTCTAACCATAATGAGCCAACGTATCTTTGGAGCTTCCGAATTACAAATTCTTTCACAATTGCTTGCATCATAATTTTTAGAGCATATACAAATTCTGATTATCTACCAATAATCAGAAAAAAGTAGATGTTCAGCTAAAAGCAATAGTTAAGAAGAACAGATAGGCATGGAGAGGAGAGAAACCAAAAAGTCTCTGATTTCAAATGCTGTCGCCGTTATAGCCACGGCGAATTTCCTGCTGCCGACTTGCCGGGAAGGTGGGTCTCCAACATTTTGAGAAAATACTACATAAGGCCAATTGAAAATAATAATAATAATACTACTTTTCAATAGAAAATCTGAATATCATTTCATATTTCACCGCGCTTCTTCATGATAATGCTATTTAGTTTTAAATTATAAATTAAGTACGAATTCATTCAATGCCTAACTTTTTGAAATTTTAGATTTATGATCACTTGGCCAGCTACGTATCAAACGAACAAAAATCATTTAGTCAAGATATACTATGATAATATGTTAAATACTATCTCACCCAAAAGCTCATGATTAAAGGCTAATGATTATTTCACACAACAATTTAACATTTCATACTATTTAAATTCTGTTTTTTTCTTTTTTGTGGGGGGGTGTAAATAATACTATTTACAATTTAATTTTTCATTCATTCATTTTCATACGCATCCCTCCTTTGTAGAAATATTGATTTCATCAGTGTGTATTGTTGTCATTACCGAGTACCTAACGAAATTGTGCATGAAGTATTTGCTGCTTCTCCTTCATAGCTCTCGCTCAAACCTAGACCTCAGGACAAAGGTTAAAGTTAAATCACTATACCAACTATAACTTACTGTGTTTCCAAAGTGATGACACGATTACTCTAAAAGTATATATTTTACAAAATAAAAAGTGTTGTATCAAATGTGAAATATTAACTATACAAGGTGTGACTACTATAATGCAATTGAGGCTTGATTCCAATAAATCCATACTTACCGCAAATTCAAGTCTTACTCACTTTCTTTGCTGGCTATTAGCCATAAAGAAAGCTAGTATATTTATCGTATTCCTCTTGGGCAATTGTTAACAATTTAGAAAATTAAAATTTTTATACATTTTTACAAAGCCTAGGCATGGCATTTTATTTAACAATTTTTTTCTGGTATATCAGTACATATTATAAATTAAAATCCCCCTCCCACTTAACCATAATATAATATAGCAGTGATTCAATCTTATCAAACAATACTAAGCGACTTACAAAAATACAATCATTTTTTAATGAGTAATCACAACCTTTCTTTAATAAGTAATTCTATTGTTATTTCATAGTTCATTTGTCATTTCAAATAGAACACCTGAAATGGGACATTCTACCCCACCACTTTAGTACCTTGATTGGTTCAAAATGCAGAAAAATAGCCTTGATTGAGCTAGATTATCTAAATAAGGCCCTTTAACAAGTTCATCTTTAAATTAGGGACGTAAGCACATTAAATAAGTACGTTTTTTTGGTTAATATATAAAGATAAATTTCATACCTTCCATTCAAAAAGAAAAAAAGTCATCTAATTTATTTAATAAGACAAATATAATAAGAATAACCAAAAAAAAAAAAAAAAATCAGAGAGATGTAGAGAATGATATTTTGTGTAATGGATGCAAATGGGAGAATGCATGGAGAATTAAAGACTTGATTTTTCTTTGATTTTGCAAGGTAAGGGGTATGTTGTTAGGAATATCATAGAGAATTTTTTTACAGGAATATTTCTAAATATTTAGGTCAATTTATCTTCATCATTTATTATTTTTAAATATATTTATTAAAATGACACAAAAATTTATAAGTATTTAAAATTATTTGATAATAATTATTAATGATGTTGATTAAGAAAATGTATTTATCCTGAAATTTAAAGTGAAAAGATGAATAGACTAATTAGAGAACATATTTGTGCATTATTATAAAAGTTATACCAATAGGGTTCCAAGTATACAAGAGAGAAATGCCACCCTTTCCTAATAAGGCATTGCTTGCATATGTCCAAATTGTTCATTTCATTGCAAGAGGCTATGAGCAAATTGGAAGCAATCGGAGGTGTAAAAACGGAGTCATTTATGAAATAAAAGAAGTAATGATATTTGTCAAAAAAAAGTCAAGTAAAGATTAATGAAATTTGTATAATATAAATAAAGCTTGAAATTTTTTTATGTCTCAAAGTAAAAAAATTAAAACTCTACGTAAAAATTGAGTCTATTACTATTTTTTTTTTAATATATCTCTCCATAGAAAAAAAAAGAAGAAAAAAGAAAAAATAATATCTCTATACAATCATCATTTTTATAGAAGACAAAAATAATGCCCTTTAAATGAGCATTCATAAACTATTTATCCATAGGAATTTGCATTTGGCATGGTCCCGCTTCACTACCCCCCCTCCCTTTTCCAACTTCGCCTTTTAAAATCTGCATCAGAGAGCTAAGTTGGCCTGAGCAGTCAGGCAGACTTCAGGCAGGGAAGGGAAGGCCTCTAACCCTCAAAGGATATATAGAGTCTGCTGTCGGGAATCGCTGCAAAAAGACATCACACTCTTTTCCTTTCCCTTCCCCATAAATTCTGCCTCCATCTGCTTCATTCAAACGCTCCCCAAATCACCTAAGCAACAAGCATATTTTCCCCATTTCTAACTTTTCTCTCCTTTCACAGTGAAAAATAGTGAAAATATGGTGAAGTTCTCGAAGCAGTTTAAAGCTGAGCTTGTGCCTGAATGGAAAGAGGCCTTTGTTGATTACTTGCAGCTCAAGAAAGACCTCAAGAAAATCCGTCTCCTTAATGGCTTAAACCCGTCAAATAAGAAAAAACAAAGCCCTTCATCAGCGGCCATGAGGAATATCTTCTCTTTTGGCAATTATAATCGCCATCATGAGGCCATTCAAGTACCTTGGTCTTCATACTACATAATTTTGCTACACAATTTTATCGTCATATTTGCTTAGTGTTTATTCTCTTATATGAGCTAGATTTAATATGGCAATGCGGTGGTCATCGTGTTTAGGTTCATAGGAGGCTTGCATCCTCGGCTAGCATGGGGGACATATACGAGACGGAGTTGCTACAGCAATTCAAAGATATCGAGGCTGCTAGTGAATTTTTTGTACGGTTGGACCTTCAGCTTAACAAAGTGAATCAGTTCTACAAGGTTAAGGAGAAAGAATTCCTCGAGAGGGGAGAGTGCTTGAAGAAGCAGATGGATATTCTGATTGAGCTCAAAGCGGCGCTCACGCAGCAGTGTGACAAAGGAGCTTCCTCCCATGACTCCAAAGATGATCCCTCCATTTCATGTCACATCTTATCTGGTATGTAAATCAACTCTCCTGTTCCAAGCAGAACAAAAGCAGAGTATGAACCCATGCTAACCCAGTCTTTCAATGCAAAAGTAGGAGGAAATGTTACATTTTTTAGTTTCCTGATTTCATTCAAGAACTTCTTTTTATTTCAGTCCAATAACCAACGAACTTCCCACCATAATTTCCCTTGAAACAGAAGAGGAACAGAATGCCGGAACAGAGCAAACAGCGGAAGAACGGGGCCGCCAAGACATGGCCAATGATGAACTCGAGAAAGATGACATGCAATGCACAGATTCCACAAAGTCTAACGAAATAGTGAAATCCACAAGAATCAAGCTAGGAGACAGCAGCTCGAGGAGTTTGTCGGGTCTGGTTTTCAACTGCCACGGCAAGAACTTGGGGGTAAACATTCCAATGAAGACACCGATCCGTGGTTTCTCCGCGATCAGCTTCACGATTTGGGAAGACCTAGTCCATCAGTCTTCCAAGAAATGTAGCTTGAGAGGAAATGATAAATTCAATGTCAATAAGACAACGCTTCATCAGGCAGAGAAGATGATAAATGGAGCATTCATTGAATTATATAAGGGGTTAGGTTACCTCAAAACTTATAGGTATGTATCTCATATTCATTAAAACCTTGTTCTTCAAGGGTAGCCCATGGTTTAATTTCGAGTCTAGCTCACGGTCATAGTGATTAATCTGATTATCTCTTCTTTTCAGGAACTTGAACATGCTTGCCTTTTCCAAGATCTTAAAGAAGTTCGAGAAAGTAAAGAGTTGTGCTGCTTTTTTTAAGCCTCGTTCAACAAATATTATTAGGTTTTGTACTGGTGTATAATTGTGGGCTCTTGTTGTTTCAGGTGACAAATAAGCAAGTGCTGCCTATTTATCTTAGGGTCGTTGAGAGCTCTTATTTTAACTGCTCTGATAAGGTAAATTCATTCAACTAAGTAATCAAAATGTCAAATATCAAGCGCACTAAGTCGTGGTTGAGGGAACCAAATATCTTCCAGAGACAAGGTTAAGTGGCCCTTTAAAGTGTTGATTCCAACACCAGTCTCTCGTGGCCTTGGATTTGATAGACAAAAACTAAGATATGCCTCATTGAAACAACTTTTGACAGCACAACCATCTAAATCTATACTCTATCTTGGGTAAAAAATTTTGTAAGTTTAAGTTAAATTATTGAAATTTAATAGATTTATAGATAGCAGCAAAATCTTTTCCTTTTTAAATTTGAGTTAGTTGGAAAAAAAAAAGATTCGATGTTTCAAATATTGGGTAAGTAACTGATTTTTGACAATAAATTGAATTAATTTTTTAAAAAATTTTAACAGGTGATAAGATTATCTGATGAGATTGAGGAACAATTTATCAAACATTTTGCCAAAGATGATAAAAAAAAGGCCATGAGATACCTAAAGCCGAACCGTCGTAATGAATCGCATGCAGCGTCATTTTTTACAGGTACTTTTTTTTATCATTATGGTTCTTCCAAAAATAATAACAAAGACTTGTGAAAGTTGATTGATGCATATAAGAATATAAAGGTGACCTCTCTTTGTCCTATGCTTTTCAAGATGGACATCTCCTAACCATTGATCGATTTGTGGCAACATAGTACAAAAGATTAGCAGAATAAAAGCGGGCCCAATTGACCACTAGGCTGTAAGCCTAAAGGGTCAAACCAGGTCCCGTTTTACGGGTGGATGAATGACAAAAGCATATCAATAGTCAATTTTCTTCTAGTGATTTCTGTAATACAACAAGTATGTTGGCATCCTCAGGTGCTCTAAGTAACTGGTGTTAGGTCATTGCATTTTGGAAGCCCACTACTCCTGATCCTTGGAAAGGCTACCATATCTTTTAATTATTGGTAACTATAAATTAAATTAATTTTAGTAAAGTAATCCGTGGAGATTTGTTTGAGTTAACAATGTATTGTAAAGTAATCTATGTTGGGGCTCATACTGGGTGGTGCCTGCCAATGTGGCCCATAGACAGCACAAGTTGTTGGACGGGTGGCTAACTTAACCTTGTACAATGGTTGTTGGGGATAGACGGCATCCGACTACCTCACAGATAGATACAGTAAATGAATGAGGAAGAAGAGAATGAACACTCAACCTTTTACGTAGAAAACCATTATCAAATAAGGAAAAAATCACGAGACAATTTGTCCACGGAACAAATTTCACTATATGAGGTTGGGAATAATTTTCACTGTTACACAAATGCAAGAGAAATGAGAAATGAAGAACATAGTACAAGCAATGCACTTTGTATTGCTCACAATTCTCTCATTCCTTCACCGTTTTCACTCTCTCTTTATTTTTCACACTTAGCCTCACACGTTTGTTTATCTAAATAGTAAGTCCTTCTACTTGCTTTTAATATCGAGGCTCATATACAACAGATCTAAGGAATATTTCATATCCACCGATAAGATCTGTCCTTAGCAACGATATAAATATGTGCTGTATAAAAACGGCTCCTGCATAACCGTCTGAGATTACATATCATCAAAAAATCTTCTGAGCTAGCACCATTCTGGATTTCCTGGTGGACGGCCCACATTCCACCGTCCACGTTCTCCACAAGGTTGGTCAACGCCAGTTGACCGTCTTCTCCACATGACCGATCAATACCCCTGTTGACCGATTGGTGTTGCCCGTCTGGGATCCCTCAACAATGCAGAGCAGCTCATGCCATCAACCGGTCAACTTGTTGAACGGTATTGTTGCCCATTCAAAAAATTCTAGTCAACTATATTGATTGGAATTTCATTTGCATATTCTGTGTATAGTAGCACATAAAGTCCACATGCTCCGTCCAAATCCTCCGGTTATAGGGACTTTCACACATGAGTGACCCCCAACAAACTTTTCCTCACAACCGTGAAGAAACAATATCTGTCAACCTAGCGAAATTGCAGCAAGCTTTAATTTTACCCTTTGGCAAAATCTTGGTCATCATATCATCCCCATTTTCTTCAGTACCGACCTTCTCCAATAACAGCAAATCGGCTTCAAGCACATCTCTCACCCAATGGTATTGAACATCAATGTGTTTCGATCTAAGTAGAATGAACAGTTCTTATAGAGATGTATGGCATTCTGACCGTCACAGAATACCTTATACTTTTCTTGTTTAAGACCAAATTCTTGGATGAACTTCCTCATCTACAACATCTCCTTACAAGCTTCTGTCACTGCGATATACTTGGCTTCAGTAATTGACAAGGCTACGCACTTTTGCAGCTTGGATTGCCAAGAAACTGCATTTCCTGTAAATTTTACCAAATACCCTGAGGTAGACTTATGAAAATCAATGTCTTCGGCCATATCAACATTTAGGTAGCCCACTAAATGAGACTCGTCACTTCTAAGACACAAGCACCTCTTGGAAGTTCCTCGGATATATCTCATGATTCACTTGACCGCGGGCTAGTACTCATTACCTGGGTTTGACAAGAACCGACTGACTGTGCCAACAGCATGTACTATGTCGGGTCTTGTGCACACCAAGGCATACATCAGGCTTTCCACAGTAGAGGAATAGGGAAGCCTCTCATGTATGTCTTCTCTTCGTTCGAGGATGAACACTAACGAGTGCTCAACCTGTGGTGGTTTGCTAATGGTGTACTCACAGGTTTTGACTTGTCCATGTTGAATCGTTGGAACACTTTCTCAATGTAGCTTTCTTGAGACAGCCACAATTTTCTTACCATTCGATCGTGAATGATTCTGACCCTAAGAATTTGATTCGCTGATCCCAGGTCCTTTATAGCAAACGACCGCCCAAGTTTCTCTTTCAACTCCTTTATCCGAGCACTGTTGCGTCCAACAATCAGCATGTCATCCACGTACAGGAGAAGGATAACAAAATTATCATCGAAAAACCTTTGTACAAATGCAAAGTGATCATAAGTAGTCCGCCGGTACCCTTGACTAGTCTTAACCAACTCGAATTTCTTATACCACTGTCTAGGAGCTTGTTTCAAACCGTACAGACTCTTTCTCGGACGAAAGACAAGTTGCTCCTTCCTCTTAACCTTAAACCCTTCCGGCTGTTCTATATAAATTTCCTCCTTAAATTTACCATGGAGGAAAGCCGTCCGAACATCCATTTGCTCCACCTCAAGGTTCTGAGCAACAGCCAAATCCAACACAACACTATGGAGGACATCTTCACAATTAGAGTAAAAATCTCATCGAAATTGACTCCCTTTCTTTGACTGAAGTCTTTCACCACTAGCCGTGCCTTGTACCTTAACTTCATGGTATTCTCATCCGTTTTTAACTGGAAAATCCATTTGTTCTTTAGAACCATTTTTCCTTTGGGGAGCTTGGTTAAATCAAATGTATGATTTTCATGAAGAGAACTCATTTCAACCTTCATGGCCTCCAGTCATTTCTCATTGCTCTCGTCCTCTATAGCCTCTTCAAGACTCTCAGGCTCTCCTGCATCAGTGAGCATAACGTATTCACTAAGCGACAGATGGACGGACAGCCGTCTGTTTTGTGAAGATCGTCTGACAGACACATCTTCGATTGGTTGAGGAATGACTTCATCCTGATCTTCATCAGGTGCCGTAATTGCCTCTCCATTGTCCTCAACCTTCTCAGGACCATTGTCCTCGTCTTCTAAGGATACCAGACAGACAACTTTGACACTTATTTTGTCTATCCGATCTACATCACATTTGGCATTCCTGCCAATATCGTTGATTGTTTCATCTTCAATAAAGGTTACGTCCCTTGACCGAACAAGTCTTGTTTCAGCTAGATCATACAATCTGTAACCCAACTCATCTTCCTCATAGCCCAGAAAGACACATTGTATCGTCTTTGACTCAAACTTTATCCTTTCATCTCTTGGGATATGAACGAATGATTTACATCCAAATACCCGTAGATGGTCATAAGATGGCTCCTTGTTCGACCATATCTTCTCCGGCACTTCACCCTTAAATGGTTTACCAGGCGACTTATTTATGATATAGGCCGCTGTCTTCAATGCTTCGGCCAAGAAGTATCCAGGAAGCTTAGCTTCGTAAAGCATGTACCGTACTTTTTCTAAAAGTGTGCGATTCATCCGCTCAACTACTCCATTCAACTGTGGCGTCTTTAGAGGTATTTTTAGATGCCTAATTCCATGTGATCAGCAATAGGCATCAAAGGACCCTATGTATTCACCGCCGTTATCACTTTGGACGGCCTTCATTTTCTTCCCTATCTGATGCTCAACAAGAGTATGAAATTACTCAAATACACTAAGAACCTGGTCATTAGTTTTCAATAGGTAGACCCATAACTTTTTGCAACAATCGTCAATGAAAGAAACAAAGTACTGGGCTCCACCAAATGACTTCTCTTTGAATGGTCCACACACATCTGTGTGGATGAGATCAAGTATCTCTGCCTTTGTGGAGGATGAGTCTCCATGGAATGAGACTCTCCTTTACTTGCTGGCCAAACAGTGAGTATACGTATTCAGTCCGTTCTCCTTTACTCCGGAGATAAGACCTTTTCTGGACAGGTGATACAGTCCACGTTCACTTATGTGGTCCAAGCTCTTGTGTCACAAGTTCTTCTTGTCACTTACGGCATTCACGTCCTCGGCCATTACACAGGCCTTCATCACATACAGGTTGGAGTACTTTTTTTCTCTTACCATAATAAAAGATCCTATTGTCAGTTTTCACTCGCCTCCACAGAAAGTATTATAATAGCCCTCATCATCCAACTGACCGACTGAAATAATGTTCAGTCGGATATTAGAGACATGACGTACATTCTTTAACAGCAGTTTCGTCCCATTATTGGTGACTAGAACAACATTGCCTCTACCTACAACCGGGGATATTCCTTCATTTTTCATTCTTATCACTCCAAAGTCTCCTGGAGTGTAGGATGTGAATAGTCCTCTTTTGGATGTGGCATGTAGGGAAGCGCCAGAGTCGACCATCCAACTGGCCTCATAGTCCGTTAGGATTGCAACATCTTCTTTACATGTCACCAAGAGGTCGCCTCCTGTGACTACTGAGACCGAAATGTTTCCTCTCCTCGTCCCTTATCTACTTTATCTTTCTTTGTATTTTTATACTTCTATTTAAAGTAATGCTTCTTGATGTGGCCCCTTTTGTCATAGTGATGGCACTCAAGGTTTTGATACCTTGACCGTGACTTGCTACGGCCTTTCTCTCCTAGTTTCTGACTGCAATATCTGCTCCTTCCCCTGGATTCTTTCACAAGTACCTCAGAGTGAGAGGATGTCGAGGTCCCTTATGACCGCCTTGACTCATTTATGAGTAAGGAAGCAACAACCTCATCCAACCTTAGCGTATCCTTTTCAAACAACAAAGTTGTGACGATGTAATCATAGGAGGTCGGTAAAGAAGCCAGAAGAACCAATGCCTTGTCCTCCTCCTTGATTTCCTCATCAAGAGCGGACATTTGTGTCAGTATTCTATTGAACTCGTCCAAATACTTCTCGAAGCTTTCATATTCCAACAATCGTAAGCCATAAAATTACTTCTTTACATGTAGTTTAGTTGTCAAGGATTTGGACTTATATCGACTTTTCAACTTCTCCCAGACCTTCGCCGAATTTGTCAAACCAAGAACCTCTTGGAGAGTATTGTCCGCCAGGCATAGTTTCATGATACAGTTAACAATGTCTCTTTTATCTTGCTAGTGATTATCGGTCAGGTTTGTTGGCTTTTCATCCTTCTTCTTCAGTGTCTTCACTGTTCCTTTTTTGGTTAGAATATTCTTCACCCTCTCTTGCTAGAGGGTGAAGTTGTCCTACTCGTTGAACTATTCCACGCTAAACAGCACATTCTTTGACGACGATGACGCCATTTAGACAGAGTTCTCAACCTGTCTCTAATACCACTTGTTGGGGATAGAAGACATCCAACTACCCCACAAATAGATACAATAAAGGAATGAGGAAGAAGAGAATGAATACTCAACCTTTTACGTGGAAAACTCTTATCAAACAAGGAAAAAACCATTGGACAATCTGTCCACGGAACCAATTCCACTATGTGAGGTTGGGAACAATTTTCACTATTACACAAATGTAAGAGAAAATAGAAACTAAGAATAAAGTACAAACAATGCACTATGTGTTACTCACAATTCTCTCCATTCACCGTTTTCACTCTCTTTGTTTTTCACACTTAGCCTCACACGTCTGTATCTCTAAACAGCAAATCCTTCTACTTGCTTTTAATATCGAGGCCTATATACAGCAGATTTGAAGAATATTTCATATCCACTGATAAAATCTGTCTTTGCCAACAATATAAATATGCGCTGTACAAAAAAGGTTTCGGCATAACCGTCTGAGATCACGTATACTCAGAAAATCTTCTGAGCTGGCATCATTCTGGATTTCCTGGTGGACGGCCCACATTTTACCGTCCATGTTCTCTACAAGGTTGGTCAATGCCCGTTGACCGTCTTTTCCACATAATTGGTTAATGCCCCCTGTTGACCGGTCAGTGTTGTCCATCTGGGATCCCTCCGCAATGCAGGGTAGCTCATGCCATCAATCGGTCAACTTGTTGACCAATATTGTTACTCGTTCAAAAGGTTCCGATCAACTATGTTGGCCGAAATTTTATTTACATATTCTGTGTATAGTAGCACATAAAGTCCATGTGCTCCATCCAAATCCTTCGGTCACGAGGACTTTCACACGAGAGTGACCCCCAACAATGGTTTCGAAATCTTCACATTTAATATTGAGAATAGGTATCATAGATTAAATTGTGACATATGTTTCAAAATAAATCCTAATGCGTTCAAACATCTACATAATAATATCATTCCATTAGTAAAAATATTGTCTTTTGTTTATAGTACTTCTTCCTTTACTTAGCTCAATGAACTAATGATTCTTATATTTGCTATGATTATTCAGGACTCTTCACTGGATGCTTTATTGTCCTTCTAGCTGGTTATATTATCATGACTCATATTACGAGCATTTACACCAAGCAGATATTTAATGTATTTTACATGGAAATTGTCTATCCTGTCCTAAGGAAAGCAACTCCCTCCTTTTAAAATTTCCATTTGATTTTCTATTGTACTTCAAGTAACTAACGTGTAGTAAACTCTACTTATTTCTTTTCAGTATGTTCAGCCTACTGTTTTTGCACTTCTTTTTATATGGCTGCAATATTTTGATGTGGAGGAAGGCCCGTATAAATTATAGCTTTATTTTTGAGCTTGCCCCAATGGAGGAGCTCAAGTACGGAGATATATTCTTGATTTGTACTACCGCAATGACTGTAATTGTTGGGTTCTTGTTTATTCACCTATCAATTGTGCCAAAAGGCTATTCTTCCACTCAAGTTCAAGTCATTCCTGGCTGCCTAGTATTGGTAATCAATCCTATCATAGAATGTTCCTTTGCTGCTCACCCATATGTTTATTGTCCTTGAAATAGTATGAATTATTCACGAAAATTTTCAACTTTGCAGATTTTTCTACTACTGCTTGTGTGTCCTTTCAACATTGTCTACCGATCAAGTCGCTATCACCTCCTTTGTGTGCTAAGAAATATTATTTTATCACCCCTTTATAAGGTACCAAATTAATTGTACTTATTTCTATAGTGTCATTGAGAAAGAGTTTGGTTATTTAGCAACTCAAAACTTTAAAGTTTTCTATTAAGCTTTCTATAGGGACCTCGAACAAGCCCTTGTGGTAGCCAGTAATATGTTTTTGTTGGGGTTGAAAATCTCACGGCATCTGAATAAAGGAATGGTATGTAGTTGAGGATGAATACCCTTCATCCCAACTAAAGACCCTTTTATGACAAAAGCTTGCCGACTCAAGTGGCCTAAGATGATGCACTATACATTTAAATCCAACAAAATTCTATAAAAATATGATTACAATTTAAAATTTAACATATGTCATCATTAATCTTACTTATTAACTTTTATGATAATTATATGCAGGTTGTAATGTTAGACTTCTTTATGGCTGATCAATTATGTAGCCAGGTAAATTTGATTATTGGTCAACTCAATTTCACTCGTTAACAAACAAAAATTATTAGTCGTCGATATACTCTAATTCAGTAACTAACTATGATTAGTCAGGTTCCATCGTTAAGAAATTTGGAGTATGTAACTTGCTATTACTTGACCGGAAGTTACAAGACCCGTGACTATGGATATTGCATTAGGACTACAAAGTGCAGACACCTTGCCTATGCCGTTTCACTTTTACCTTACTACTGGAGAGCTATGCAGGTACATTGCTGAAATTCTCCTATAAAAACTATTATCTTTTCTAGCGGTATTCTATCTACGTTTTGAGTGACACTTTTCTCAAGATGACTCTCAATTAAATGGATGCAGTGTGCTAGGCGATGGTTCGATGAAGGACAAACGAGCCACTTGGCCAATCTTGGGAAATATGTGTCTGCTATGGTGGCAGCGGGAGCAATAGTGGCTTACGAGAAAGAGGGGACAAATGGATATTTGTGTCTTGTTATAGCTACGTCTAGTGCTGCAACAATTTATCAATTGTATTGGGATTTTGTAAAGGATTGGGGATTGCTTCAATTTCATTCCAGAAATGCTTGGTTAAGGAATGAATTAATGCTCCGCCATAAATTCATTTACTATCTATCCATGGTATTTAACGAAAGCCCCTGTGCTTATACTTTTCCCCTTTAATTTGAAGCAATGCCCAAAGATTTCATGAAGTTTATGGCACAAAATGAGTTATGGTGTTCTAGAGTAATCACGAGTGTCACGTCCTATGCTTGTGCGGCTTGGTCATGAGTTTGTAAGTGTGTGGTGAGGAGCTTCAAAGGTGGCCTGTCGTTTTCTGATTCATCATAGAGATATCAACCTAAGCCACTATCACCTAAATTTGAGTTCCCGACACTGTGGGACTCCCCCCAAGGATGTTACAGGAATCAAATGAGAAAGCCGTTCACAATTATGTATGTCATGTGAGAAAAAAAGGAGATACTACCTGAAGCAATAATACTTGATGAACTATTTTTTCAGTAATTTAAGTGATCTTATTAGTGTATAGTATTTAAGTAAGCCTTCATCCGTTTGTTGCTCAGCATAATTAAAAAGGATAGTTGGTCTTAATTGGGATTTTTTATATTCTTTGCAGGTGTTGAATCTTATCCTCAGATTCGCATGGTTACATACCGTTCTACATCCTAATTTTCGAAATATTGATTACAGAGTGATGGGACTACTTTTGGCAGCCCTCGAAGTCATAAGAAGAGGACAGTGGAACTTCTATAGGTAAGGTTTCAATTATATTTAAGCATCCAACAAATACGAAATTCGAAATTTTTCATATTTAGTTTTCTCATATTTAAACCTAATATAATATGTTTTGGTTCAGGTTAGAGAATGAACATCTAAATAATGCAGGAAAGTTTAGAGCGATTAAGACCGTACCACTTCCATTTTATAAAGTAGATGATGAAGATTAATGGTAGAACAATTTGATACCAACGATGTTGATTTGATTTAAGAATTAAGCTCTCGTTGTAACATGTTATTGTAACAATAAAGACTTTAGATTTTATGATGTGTTGTCCGGTTGACAGAACTAATAATGTCTCCAAACATCAACTTTATCTCACCCTTTGTATCCCAAATTTTCTTCATAAAAGGAAGATACAAGAGATGCAACGTCGGGTTAATCATCCCATTAGTGCTTTCTTATGAGCTATTTATTAAGCTTTTATTTGTTGGACAAATTTTATTCGTACCTAAAAAAAAAAACAAAACAAAAAAAATTCCTTCTCAGTGACAATGACATACAACAATGAGACTGATTTTCTCCCACCAAGATTTCTCAAGCTACACAAGAATGCTTATGTAAGGGCATATGACAATATTTGATCGTATCAAATGCACCTTTTTTCACTAGTATATTATTATTATATTTATAATAAATACTAACGTGATATAAGTTAATTTAGTCACACACAATGTGCTATTACTTTGTTTATCTCACTGCACACTTTTTATACTTGGATATAATAATTTAAAATTTATATTTAATGTCGACGTGGACTTAGATTCAACCCAAAAGGAAAAAATTTGAGATGAGGTTAAATTGGGGTAATCAATAACCTTAGCCCTGCTCATAACAAACAAATAAATAGAGCGTTTTGGATCGTATTTTTAAAAAACTTTTTCTCATACTTAAGCTAATGTCAGCTGAAAAAAAAAAAAAAATTACGGACTCTTAATACAGTCAAAAGATAGTGGGATTTTTTATCAAACCAAGGATGCACAAACCTAAACAAATGAAATTCGCGTGACAAATTTAGGTAATCGAATGCTCTGTAAAAAACTAAAGGATAATAGTTAATTAATATTCAAAATCAATCTTACAAGTAGCGTCAACTCATTTTAAATAGAAAACTAGCAGCTATAGTAGTGAGGGAGATGGAGGTTAGGGGCTGTCATTAATGCATCATAATTAAAGGTATGGACAACTTCATTAGAGGAATAAAATTATAGATAGCTGAGGAACACAATGCCAGCCGCGTGGGAGTGGGTTTCAGGGTTCTTTGATATTGATTAATGAGATGTTGGGTATGTGATCCTTGGCAAACGATGATAGAGCGAGAATCAATAGTCTCAGATTTGTCCATATTTGGAATAGGCACGGGTGGAGGTCAAGGTGAATCGAGTAATGGGGGTGGTTAGTAGCTAATAACATAATTAAGGAAGGGTAGTCGAGGGAGGGTCAACTATGGTGGTGGGGAGGGGAGAGGGCCGTTGCTTTGTTACGAATGGCAAATGTGTAGTTAGGGATATTTTACTCAAGAAATATTAAAAATATAAGAAAAATAAATTCTCTTCTTGCTTAACTATTCCATATTACTCTCATTCGCTTCAAAAAAAAAAAAAGAAAATAAAAGCCTCACCCTCAAGTTTAAGCAGGTGGTGTCTCTTTCTAAATAGATTGGTAGTTGAGACGAGTGGATTAATGAAGGTTGCAACTCTGATAGATGATAATACAGAGAAAGTGGAGGATAGCACAATTTGTTAGAGTTACTCCCGTGTTGAGGTGATTGGGTCCGATGACATTGATAAGGGATGAGGACTCTGATGAAGGCTGATTGCAACTTGTTTAGGAATAGTTTCAAGTGGATAGCCAGTCTATCAACGTCTCGTTGACCGGTTAAGAGCCAATCAACATCTCGTTGATCGGCTGAGGATAGACATTGCAGAATAGCTATCTTTTGCATTTACAGACCATTGACTTTTTAGATTTGATAATTATTATTAGAAGAAAAATAGTATCATCTCCTGGAAATGACAGGTTAAACTGCAGAAGAAGCATGCGCCGTCTGCACCATCTGTTGTAGAAGCATGCATAGTTGTTGCAGGAGAAGGCTTGCTATAATCATCTTGCTGGGTAGGTGATTGTTCAACTTGTATATATATGTATATGTGTGTGTGGATTGAAACAAAAGATATAGTGTGTGCAAGAAAGAAGTGAAAGAATGTGAAGAGAACAGTAGTGAGTAAAAAATAAAGTGTGAGTTTATTTTGTGTTTCTCGTACTCTATTTTCTTCAACAGTTTTAGTCTCCAGTGTCTGTGTAAGCCGCGTAGCTTTATAACCAAATTTTACATAGTAAAATTTGTTTGTGGACTAAAGTCCAGTGATTTTTTCCTTATTGGAAAGAGTTTTTCATGTAAAATCGTTGGTGTTCTCCTTCTTATTTTATTTTCTCTTTACTGTGTGTATTCCCTCTTACTAGTCGGTTGGACACCATTTTGCCCCAACACAAATGAGATGGTGGTGGGGCATGCGCTGTCCATGGCAAAAGAGAGTAAATAAGCGGTGGCTTGCAAACATTTCGAGATGGAAATACGGGTTTTGGAGATGGTGGAGGGCTAGCTCTGAATGGACTAGATTCGGCCAGAAGTTGGGAAACAGCCTTGGGAATAGGTTTTTTGGTGTAGGAGAGACAAACTTGGGTGTTCTCTCACCTATATTAGGAGGTCGAATGGGGCATTGGGTGGAACGGCATCTTGTAGAGGTCATCTCCACAAGGTGGAAGTGGAACTTCGAAATTCTCCATCATTCACCAGGGCTTCACTATGCAAGAAGAAAGGCGGGTGCTCGGGAGCATTGTGGCCATGCTCTCATTACTTCCGCAGAAGGCCATCCATCACCCTCTACAACACAGTAATCGTCTAAAAACCATGACTTTTTTTTATAAAGACCTTATAATAATCTTCGAGCCATTCTTACTTTGATACCAATTGATGCAGCCAAATGGTGGTGATATTTTTTTATCAAACTAAAAACGTAGAATTTTAACCGATTAGAACTCATAAAACCAATCTAGATGATCAAATAATCATAAAAAGTCAAAAGCTAATACTTGATTTGTAATACTCCAGATATTTACAATTCTTAAGTTATATTATTTGGTGCATAAATTGATATTATTATAGATAAATTAAAGATATTTACACTTTGAAATTAATTAAAGTTTGTTCGGTGAAGAAATGAAAATCGATTGTTATGTTTGATGCAGCATTTAAACAACTCAAACGCTAGAAGACCGTTGCGTATGCAGATTATTTTTTGTGCAAATTTTGAGGGGAAGTTATATATATATATATATATATATAGTTGTTGGAAGTTAGATAAAGATGGAAAACTGGTTAATTAACTTAATTAAGGACTTGTTTGGTTGGTTAAATTACATCAAAAAGAGAAATTTCTAACTCTGTATAAGGACATATTTTACATACTTAAGATACGCAATTATTGTTAAATTTTAAATTTTGATTCCGTTATTAACAATTACCTAAAATTATTAATTAACTAATTAGCCATCTGATTAATATCGGATGTAAATTTTATTTCGATACCTTAACTGATCAAGATAAAATAACGTAAACCATGCACAGGATCTAAAATATAACACACAATCATGTAGCTCCGACACCGACCCATAACGACACGTTGGACTTTACATTAGGAGTTATGCCTATCCAATACAATATTAGAGTGAACTACATCTCCATAAAATTTATTTAACCGACATCTATCTGAAGACTTATAAACTGTTATCCAGTTACCGTACATGTACTAATTATTGTCCAAAAATTAACAAAAATATATTAACTACTATCTAGAATCAAAATACACGTCACAATTTCATAATTTCAGATTCTACATCCTCCAAACATAATCATCATTCAATCTTAATCGTCCCGCAAGTATCCGAACCTCTCATCTGAAGAGATTAGTAAAATAAAAGTAATGAGTGAGTAAAAGTTTAGTAAGGTATATAATTTATTACTAAATATATATAATTTGTATTAAAAATATATTGGAAGGATTATAATTAGATTAAAGAGTCATAAACGAGATTTCAAATGCAATGCACTTTAACAATTCTTACATGACTCTCGGATTATCTTTTCAATGGATTATCAAATGTGCAATGTAAATTTATACTCAAATATGACTTTCTTACAAATCAAGGGTCAATAAGGCCCCAATGACTAAATGAGCGAATATTGTTTCTATACAATCAAATGTTAAATGCTATTATTTAAAAGTCATAATCGGTTCGTGATATAAATTACACTATAGACGATGCCGAATGCTATTTTCATCTGCAGATGATAGGTTTAAATCTCGATTTACCATTATAATATATTAAGATATGTTATAATATACTATCTACTAAAATATATCCATGATCCAATACATATTCTTATGAAAACTCTACATATTTCTTTTTATTTATTAATTTTCTCATTTTAGAGAAAATACTCATAATTTTTAACTTAATTGTAGAGTTTTCTCTTTAATTTTTTACAATTTCTTAACATGAAATAATTTAAACTTTTGTAGAAATTTAGTCATGATAAACTTTAAAATATGGAATGCTAAATTAGTATGATAATGTAAAAAATTTCAGCAATATCATAATATAGTGTACAAAATCAGTAGCTCAAAACAATCTCAACAAATTTTATCTTTTAAGCAAACATTCAAAGAAAATTTATGAATTTCTAAAACATATATAAAATAATTTAACATGTTGAAACTTATATAAATAAAATTCAAGTATAGAAGAACATTATATTATAATTTCATAACATATAGGAAAAAATATTATAGAATTCAATTAAGTGATACTTTGTATATAAGTTTAGACATGAACTTCATATATTTTTGTAACAAAATGAAAAAAAATTTACTTGCATGTTAAACAATACCATCTTAGTTTCAAAATCGTATCATATATGAGTATTTAGAATAAAAAAAAATACTCAAAAAATTTTTAAAAAAAAGATCAGCAATAAAAGAATAAATGTTTGAAATTCACTTCCCTTTACTCCAAATTATAAAAATTCTAGCTTGGATTTACTTGAATTAGCTTTCTCTCTCTCATGCTCTCTCTTCTCCTCATCTCCTTCTCTCTCCTCTTTCAAATTCTACTAAAAAATAATAAAACATCAGTCGGGTATCATATTTATACTAAAATAGTGCTCAAGCGTTAGTCGGGTGCACATCAAGCCCCATAACTAAATACTACGGTACAGAGCACTACCTCAAGCACAAGCATTCTGCCTCCGTGTGCTTGAACGTCTCTCAAGCTTCCATCAAATGTAAACATTCTGCCAGGACGGGCTTAGGCACTGATCAAGTATAAACACTCTGCTTTCCCATGCACAAGCACGCATTGGGCACCGGTTAGGCACCCATAACTTAATATAATCCGGTTTAAATTTGACTTTTAACCTAATTTTCTTCATCCTTTTACTTTAATTTTAATTATATTAATTTAATTAATTAAAATTATAATAAAATTTAAACTCAAACCTTATAATTCTCTTACAAAGAATATTTATGAGAGAAAAGAAGAAGATAAGATCAAAAATTGAAGAAGGAAAATAGACAAGAATGGATTAAAGTTTAAAATAATCAAATATTAAAAATTAAGTAAGTCATTCATCTCTTTTTGATTGTAAGTTTAGGTATTCTTCATTGTTGGAATATTTAATGAAGTTTATTCCCTTACATTGCAATCAATATATTCTCTATCTTTCTAAAGAAATATGAAGTATGATATTCTTGTGCATATTAAATCATACTTATGTGTTAATATAGAAGTAGAATTTAACATGAATTTTTAGGGTTAAGAAACGATGTAGAAAATGACATGAAAATGGAGGAAAATTATGAAATCACATGGTAATGTGCAATTTCATGCTTATATTTGGTTCTATTCAAGTATATTGATAAATAATCATTTTAATTATCTTATTCTTTAATTATACTGAGAAATTATTTGAAATCAAAGTCATTTCTATGTGTTTCTATCCCAGTGTTAGATGTAGCATTTGAACACTAGAGAGTCGTTGGAGCAGTTTTGTCCGATTTTTGCAATTGTTTAAGTTTTTGTCAAATATATTAGTTTTAATGGTTGACTATTATTATATGTAGTTTGTAAGACTTTCTATATAATATATTAGTCTTGTTCCTTAAGTTTAAATTATTCTTTATTGAGTTTGTTAGACTTTTACTTATTTGGAAAGTAAAGAATAGTTTTTGATGCCCTAATGTTTAATTGGCACGTGATCTGTATTTGAACACCAAATTCTTGTTCACAGCATGTGACCACAAGTTCAAATGCCATATTCAACACCTAACTTTTCTTTAAACATTTATGATGTTATTATGATCATATATTGGGATAATGTAGTGAATAATTGTATAATAAAAACTTTAAAGAAAACTAAAATTGGAGGGAATCAAGATTAGTATTTGATAGATGCTTATCTCCATACTCGTGCGTGTGGATAGAAGCATCATACATGAGAAATGCACATGGGGCACTTTAAGGTAAAATATTTGCACATGAGGTGCACCTGATACAATTTTCATGCATGCTTATTTAAGCAAGTGACAATTGATGCACACATATCTAATATTCCGCACCCATTTTGGTATAAAAGGGGATCCTTACCCAATTCTGCCATTTTTGTACAGGAAAAGAGAGAAAAGAGAAAAAAAAAAAGAAAAGAAAAAAAGAGGAGGGAGAATAGAGAGAAGAGAAAGAAAGAAATTTTAGACTTGTTTCATATCAGATGTGCTAAATTTAAGGTTTAAGGCAAATATTTCTAAATTCATTCTTTAATTTATTGTTTAAATCATTCGATTTTACTTATTATTTTTATTTTACTATACATATATGTTATCCTTTACACAAATCTTTAGATATTATGACACACATATATATTTCATCGAATATTTTGAGGCGTTATTTAGTTTTATCAAATATTTGAAGATTTTGTAAGTTTTTTACTAAATGTTTAGATATTTGAAGGATTATAATTGTACATAGAGATATTATCAAAAAAATTCATGAAATATTTATACATTTAACCTCATATATACCATATATGTAAGCATTTGATAAGGACTCTTTTTTTTATCTGATCAGAGTTTTACATTTTTTTAGAGGTTATATTTGTTATAAAATTCTTTGTTTGTTTTATTTGAGAATCATTATAATGAGTTCACCACATATATTCGAATATATTAGTTGTACTTGAAAAATGTATCTATTATCCATAAATGAAAAAAAAAAAGAAAGAAAGAAAATACCATTTGATTCTATCTATAGGGTATGATATGTAAATGGTTGCATATGGGATTTGAATAATAGTATAATGATTTAAAGTTATTAAAAATATAAATAACACATTCTTCAAAATTAGCTTTTTATTAGTCAATGTGTGATTTATTAGTCATTGGTTTTTACGATTTAACTTATATCGTATTTTATATTTTGAAATATTGTGGTATTTTGGATTTTATAGGTTTTTATACGATTCTTTAGATTGTATAATTTATGAATGCAATATACATTTTGGACTTTTGATGGTTTCATAAGATTTTCATTAATTTAAATACTTGTATATATATTGAATTTATTTTATAAAATCATAGTTTGAAATGTGTTTAATTGAAGCTTAACTTATTAAATTTCGCACGTGTTTTATGATTTTTCATCTTCTCCTCTATTTTATAGATAGATATTATTTATTATATATATATATATTTATTAAGTGTTAGATTCATGATTTTTAATATTTCTAACCATTCAAGATTAGCAGCCATAAATACTTATAAGATGTGGATGAATGGTTAATAAAGATTTAGTTTAGTTTGTAATTTATATATTTTGAGGATTCTTGTTTGGAATCATATGAATTGCATTTAGATTGTAACGTTTTACGGTTTATTATAATGGAATAATATTTCAAATGAATGTTTAGTACTACTTTATTTTGTGATATATTGCGTATTTGGTCAATTTTTTTTTCTTACAAAGAGTTTGAGTTTAACCAGGTACTTATATTATTTCAATGCCAAGCAAATTTTGTAACACCCCAAATAATTTTAATTTTATTATTTAGTTGGGATAATTATTTTTAGTAATTTTAAATATAAATTTTTATAATTCGGATTAAAAATATAAGTTTGAACTATATGAACCGTTAAATTGAGCTTAGATATTTGGGCCTAATAAATTTAGAGTATTCAGATTAAAGGGTTTAGGAATAAATGTGAGATCATTTAATTAATTTAATTTATTTAAATATAATAATAATAATCAATAATTAATATAATAATAATAATAATAATAATAATATCTAACGAATGAAGAAAAAGGAAAAGAAAAGAAACAAAGGAAAGAGAAGGAAAATGAAGGAGAGGAATGAAGGAAAGAGGGAAGGAGGGGCGGTGCGATCATGGTAGTGAAGAGAGGGAAAGAAATCGATGCTCATATGGAAATTTTGGGGCAAAACCCTAGCCAGCCTTCTCATTATTTAAATGGGGCAATAGGGTTAGAAAAGGGGGAAGGGAACCGGAAGATTGCTCTGCCAATTCGCCGCCACCGACGCTGAAGAGTGAAGAAGGAAATGAGGCAAGTAACAATCCAAATTTCTGCAAGTAGATTCTTCTCTCCTTCTTGTTGATGTTATTCCCTCCCTTGAATATTGTAATTTTATGAAAATCGACGGCATTCTTTGTTGATAAGAGGAAAATCGAGAAACAGAGCCACTACTCTGTTAACGAAAGATCAAGAATTTTTGGGGTATAATGACGAATTGAGGCAAGTAAATTTCCTACCATGCCAAATAACCTCTTCCTTCATCATTGTCAATGGAATATCTGATTTATGCCTTGATTTGGGTGAGTAATCGGTGAAACCTAGGGTTCCAGATTTGGGAACCCGAAATCAGAGCTACGGCTCTGTGAGGAATCGACCCACAAGTTGGGATTAATGATGAATTGGGATTGCATAAATTGTTTGATGGAGTTATCTAGTATTAATCTTGCTTATTGTATCCCTAATTTTAGGGATTTTGGTGTCGTTGTGGAAACAGAGCATCGTGATCTGTTTTCCATTCGAGTGTGTGTGTGTGTGTAACTGTGGGTGGGCAGCATGGTGTGTGTGTGTGTGTGTGTGTGTGTGTGTGTGTGTGTGTTGTGTAGCCATGTGTGTGGGATGTTGGAAATCAGGTTTATGTGTGGGTGGTCTGTGATAATTGAATTGGGAAGAGAAGACAGAGGAAAATGCTCTGTTGGCTTCGTGCTCGATTGAGGCATCCGGCCATTGGCTGAGAGGGATAGTTTGAGAATTGGTGTATGGATATACGTATATGTGGATGTATGTGTAAATTATTTATGTGTATGTATATATATTTATACTTACACATGTGGTTGCGGGTGCGTGTACAGTGATCAGTATGTGGGTGAGAGTGTGAGTGTACATGAATTTTGTGTATGTGAATTGTGTGTGCGTATATACATGTAAATATACATGTATTATTGTGTGCAGGTGTGGGTATGAGGTGCTCAGTGCACTGTTTGTGTGTGGGGATGGCTGTGTGAAGCCGTGTGTGGTGAGAATAGTGGAGTGTGGTGTATGTGTGTGGCTGAGTACGTGAGTGCGTGTGTTGGTGTGTGTATATATATATAACTGTATAAATAATTATGCTTGTATATATTTGGAGGTACCCATACATATATATGAAATGAGTACATTGATTTATATTAGTGGTAGAATATTTTATATGGAATTATGCCTGAGTGTGGTATGCCTGAAATGCTGATAATCGATTACGTGATTATTTATGTACCTCATCGATGAAATCCAGTGGATTATTTTTTGCGTTAACTTCGTTGGCATATGTATATTTTATTGGCACTCTATAAATAAGCAAAGGATAGTGTATGAAGACTCTATGGTAACCGAATGTATGGGAGTCTATGGGACCGTAGAGGAGTCTATACTTTTTCAATACGTGTTTCATTCTGGAGGTTAAGGTCGTTGATATTGATGAGGGATGCTTATAACCTAGTGACCATTATAGAGAATGATACTTATGATATCATTGACGATAGGTATCGGAGATGATATGAGTATACTATGGGTACAGCCTCTGGGAGGATTGTATAGATAATGAGGATACTATGGATACCAGATAACCTCATGGGACTCACCCAACCATTGGGGCCGTAAATACGCTGCCTTTGGTTTATTATGATAGAATAAGATTCAAGGACATTCTTGTTATCTCGTATAGTCGTGATATTAAATTGGGCAAATAATCAAATTCTTATTATCTTGCACAATTAATCGAGATTGTTAATATTGATGAGGGATACTTATAACCTAATAACCATCGTAGAAAATGATATCTAGGATATTATTAGCAATGGATATCGAAAATGATATGAGCATGTTACGGGTACAGCCTCTAGGAAGACTGTAGGGGTAGTGGAGATACCATGGATACCGGGTAATCTTGTGGGGCTCACCTAACCGTCGGGGACGTAAATACGCGGTCTTTGGTTCACTATAGTAAAATAAGGTCCATGGAGATTTTTGATCTTTCATATAGTTGTAACCTCGTATTGAGCTAATGATCAGATTCAATGGAATCCATGTTACTTCTTGGTATCTAGTTGTTCATATGACTTTTGAGTTGTGGATACGACATATTATTGAATCTCGGATAGTAGTTGGTATATTACCTGTTATTATTAATTTTATTCATCATTTTATCGTCTGAGATGCTTTATTGTACTCCTCTATTTTTGTTTATTTTACTTGCTTAGCATTTGGCTCACTCTTATATTTTATTGGCTTCAAAGTAGACAGATTGACATCAGGATAAAAGAGATCGTATGGGTAGACTCCATGCAGAAGTGATCTCCGAAATTGAAACTTCCAGGATAGAGACTTAAGATTTTTGTGATTCAGTTACTGTTCAATTTCTATTAGATTTTCTTTATGATGATTAAAATTTTAGACATTGATGTCATTTATTGAAATTATTTATTACTATTATGGATATTTATTTAATGATGCATTTATAATGATTATTAATGGTGGTTTAAATGATAGTATTGAGTTCATTTAAGTTGTTTGATGACATGTAACTGATGATTTCGGATGATTTGAGATTTTTATTTGGACGGTCCAAGTCGGGTTTGGGGATTCGAACTCGGGTCGTCATAAATTTAGTTTACCCAAATCTTATATCGGCTACTAGTTTATGATTTACTATGTCGTTTATGGTTTAGTGTGTGACGTCCAACGTGGCTTTGATCATTAGATTGCATTTATTTATAGAGAATTATTTATTTTTGATGTAGTCATTTTATGTACTCATGTCAAAATCTTGACATTATTTGTATTAAAGAGAATCATAAGGAATGCATATAAAATGATTTAGGAAACTAAATACTAAATTTTGTTATGAGATAAGTACTGAGATATCAAGAGGTAGAGTTGGTTCTAGCCGTGAGGAGGACTATTTGCTATTGATGTGTCCTAGATTTGAATCTTGGACGGATTTGAGTTCAACTGCTCTTTCGGGTTCTATTACCATCATGTGTGCCTGGGATCCTACGCACCACAACAGACGACGAAAAATCAGAGAAAAATAATGGGTCTCGCTCTCCGATTTATCCTCCTACACTCAAGTAAATAATTTACCTTCCAAGAAAAAAGAAGATAAAAAACGGAATATGTTGGAATGAATGCCGGGAGAGAGATTTGAGAGTAAGAATCGGAGGTACACTCGTTCTGAATGGCTTTGGTCATAGAGTACTCGTTGAGAGCAACTTCTCTCTTCACTGAGTTCACTGGGAACTTGTAATTGAAGAGAGGAAAGAGTGACTAAGCACTTGAGAGACGGAAAGTTTATGCATGTTTGAGGATGCCAAAGAGGGTGTCTATGGAGTGCCTCCCCAGGGCCTTTTATAGTCGTGGCCCTTTGCTGCCTTTCTTAGTTCTCTTGAGTATTTAGTGAGAAATGATTTCTCTTGACTAACGACCCTTCTATCTCTAAAATTTTAAATTATTAATAAAGGCTTATATTTATAGGAAGACTTTGGAGAGAAACTAATGAGTGGTGGTATGGTTGTCGGTGGTCCATGCCATGCACCACAAGGGTATTCAATCATGTGCTGCTTAATGGTCTTCTTTTTGTGTTGGGGTATAGGTTACTCCTGTGTAGGAAGTATTGTTGTATTCGTGCTCACACACGCGCGCTGTAATATTGCCCGATTACAAACACTTGGTTGGTGTGAAGAACTGTCGGAGTGGAAGAAAGGTCAAAGTGAAGATGACTAGAGTGGTTACACTAGTGGAATTTTCAGAGTGGAAATACCGAAATGGAATTCAAAAGTGAAAATTTTAGAGTGGAATTTCCAAAGCAGGAATTCCATAGTAGAATTTTCGGAGTGAAATTCTGAAGTAGAATTCAAAAGTGAAAATCTCGAAGTGGAATTTCAGAGAGATTCACAAGGTCAGAGTGATGAAAATTATCGAGGTGATTTTGGTAGCAGAATTGGGTGGGTGAACAAATTTAGCATACGCCAAAAATTACCTACAAAGTTTAGTGCAGGCAATAAAGTAGACAGTTGACTTTCCAGAGTTGGTAGTCGATTTTACAGAGTAGGTTAATTTTAAAGTTCAGGGCAGGAAAGCAACTTTGCAGAGTAGGTGGTAGGCTTTACAGTGCACGCAATTGTCTTACAGAGTTGGTGCTACCTGGTGCATTTGTATATATCTATGTGTACGTTGCTACATTTTAAGTGTGAAGAAACACAGAAGAAACAAAAAAAAATTGTGCTTTACTATTGTTATCTATTCTTCAAGAGTTTATAGAATTAGAATTTTTGTAACCAAAATTTTTAATAGTAAGATTTGTAGACTAAATGTCTCGTGATTTTTTTTTCTTTTATTCAAAAGAGAATTTTCACGTAAAAATACTATATCTTGATTCTCTTCCTCTCTACTATGTGTGATTGTGTGCATCGTTACTATTTTCTCTCGATTTCTTTATCTTATCGGTGCTATTTTTTCAATAAGTGGTATCAGATAGAGGTTATTCGTGCTGGTGTTAAGATTCACTGGAATCAATGGAGATGGAAAATAAGATGATTTATTTGAATAACAGAAACTATGATACTTGAAAAAGTAAGACGACAGACCTGCTATTTGTAAAGACAATGCACCTTTCGATATTCGCTGCTCAAAAGCCTAAGGCGTAATCAAGGATGAATAAGGTTTTGAGTACAAACAGGTCTATGGTTATATTCAACAGTTTGTGGATGATAATGTGTACAATCATATCTAAAATGAAATGGATGCGAAGACACTATGGGAGAAGTTAGAAACCCTCTATACTTCTAAGACCGGCAACAACAAACTATTTCACTTGAAGAAATTTATGTATGTGAAATACAAGGAGGGAATACCCATTGCTAACCAATTAAATGAGTTTCAAGGGTGCGTTGACCGGTTGAATGGCATGGGCATCAAATTCGAAGTTGAAGTGCTAGGTTTGTGACTCCTAACAACTCTACCGGACTCCTAGAAGGTGATATGGATTACTATCGCTAATGCTACTCCAAATGGGATGGTGACCTTGGAAATGGTAAAATGAGCTATGCTGAATGAGAAGATGAGGCGTCGATCACAGGGCTTCTCCTTCTCTCAGCACTCTGACCTACTGGTCATAGAATCCTTAGGTAGGAGCAAAGGTCGCTAACCCAAGTCCAAAGAGAATGGTCAAATCAAGTCTTGTTCAAGGTATAAGAACCTCAAATGCCACTACTATGGTAAGAAATAGTGATAATAATATAGAAGGCAAGGAGAATAAAGTTGAGAGAGGATAAGATAAGGAGAAAGCCTTGGTCTCAGTCATCACTGAGGGTGACCTCCTGTTGACATGTGAGATGGATGATGTGGTAAACTTGACTGATCACGAGTCCAACTGGGTGGTGCATATAGATGCTTCACTCCACGTTACGTCTAGAAGGGGGTTATTTACATTTTACATTTTGGAAGATTTTGGAGTATTGAAAATGAGAAATGAAGTAACGTCCCAAGTCGTTGACAAAGGTGACGTATTGCTTGTCACCAACAATGGGACGAGGTTATTATTGAAAGACGTCAGACATATACCAAATATTCGGCTAAATATAATTTCAGCCGGTAAACTGAAAGATGAAGGGTATTACAATATATTATGTGAAGGAGTATGGATGTTGACTAGAGGGTCTCTAGTCGTTACCCGTGGAAAGGTCTCCGGCATGTATATGATGCAAGCATCTGCCACGGTCGGAGAGGTTCATGTGATGAGGAGTGAGGAGTTATCGAACTTACGGCATCGTTAGCTCAGTCACATGAGTGAGAATGGACTAAATAATCTGCTGAAAAGGACCTCCTCCGAGGCATAAATAAAACCAAGCTGAAAACATGCCCTTATTGCCTAGTAGGGAAGCAAGGCGAGTCATATTTCATGAAGACTCGTCCGTAAAAGAGGTCGAAGTGCTTGAGTTAGTTCACACAGATGTGTACAATCCATTCAAAGAGAAATCATTTGGAGAAGTACAATATTTTATCTTATTTATTGATGATTGCTTAAGAAAGATGTAGATTTACCTCCTTAAGACGAAGGACCAAGTCCCTAGCATCTTTGAGCATTATTATGCTCATGTGGAGAGATAGACAGAGAAGAAATTGAAATACGTTCAGAGTGATAATAGTAGTGAATACCTTGGAGCTTTTGATACATATTACCGGTCTCATGGCATCTAGTACCAAAGAACACCACCAAAGACACCATAGTTAAATAGGGTGGTAGAACGCATGAATTGAAGTGTGTTGTCTGAGGCCAAGCTTCCTCGTTTATTTTGGAGGGAAGCTTTGAAGACAGTGACATATATCACCAACAGGACGCTGAGCAGCCCTTTGAATGGCGACATTCCTAAGTGTGGTCCAATAAGAAAATATCCTATGACTTTTTACGAGTGTTCAGATGTAAGGCATTTGTCCATATTTCTAAGGACGAAAGGAGTAAGTTGGAGCTGAAATCAAAGGAGTGAATCGTCTCCACTATGGGGAAGATGAGTTGGGATACCGACTATATGATCTGATCAAGAAAAAGCTCATCCGATCTAGAGATGTTGTATTCATCGAGGATAAGACAATTGAAGACATCAGCAAAAAATCAAAGACTAGGTCCAAAGGCAACCGGGTTTGTGAAGTTAGTCTTGAACCTGTCTAACCGACATTGGTTCATCAGGAGGTCGGTGGCTATGGCAATGCCGAAATGGAAGGAGATCAGGAGACTCCGATGGTGCCCGATGGAGATGAGGATGATGCTGCTAAACTAGCCGACACTACTCCACTCTGGCGATTCTCAAGATGCCGGAGACCCTCCATTCGTATATCGGCCAATGATTATGTACTACTCACTGATAGAGGGGAGCCTGAAAGTTTTAAGGAAGTCATGAAGAATGAACATAAGACTGATTGAATAGAAGTCATGCAAGAGGAGACAAACTCTCTACATGATAAACACACGTTCGAGCTGATATAATTGCCGAAAGGAAAGCGAGAAAATGGGCTTTCTGTTTGAAGACTGATGAGAGCACCTCGCAATCGAGGTATAAGGTACGGCTTGTAGTAAAAGGCTTCAACCAGTGAAAAGGCGTTGACTTTGATGAAATTTTTACTCCGATTGTGAAGATATCCTCAATATGAGTTGTGCTTGGTTTGGCCACTGTCCTAGATTTGGATGTGGAATGATTGGATATGCGGACGGCATTTTTTCACGATGATCTAGAGAAGGAGATCTATATGGAGCAACCGGAGGAATTTCGTATTAAAGGGAAGGAAAAAATGGTATGTCATCTAAAGAAAAGCCTGTATAGGTCAAAGCAAGTTTCGAGGCAAAGGTATAAGAAGTTTGAGCCTGTTATAGTGGGCCAGGACTATTGGAAGATTACTTCGGATCATTGCGTCTTTGTTTAGAGGTTTTTGAAAGATAATTTTGTTATTTTCCTACTCTATATGGATGATGTGCTGATTATTAGACGAAATACCTCCTGGATCACCAACATCTCGAGAAAACCTTTGCCATGAAGGACTTAGGGCCGGTGAAGTAGACTTTGGTTATTAAAATATTTCGCGACCGCAAGACAAGCAGATTATGGATGTCCTAGGAGAGTTGTGTGGAAAAGGTGCTCCAATATTTCAATATAGAAAAGTCAAAGCCGATGAGCACTCCGTTGACTAATCACTTTAAACTGAGTAGTCGGCAATGTCCTTCCACCGATGATGAAAAAGCCAGCATGAGAAGCATACCCTACTCTTCAACTGTAGGTAGCTTAATGTATTCTATGGTGTATACAAGACCAAACATTGCACATGCCGTCGGTGTTGGAGGTCGTCTCGGATACACCCTGATCTAATGCAATAAAAAAAACCCAAACTCCCCCATCGACCGTCAACCACCAAGAATATGTGCACAAGGAATACAAGAATGTACAACGATTTTGAATGTGAAAAATCCTTTGCAATGAAGAAAAAATCATTGGACAAATTCTAAAAAAATTTACTATATAAAATTGGTTACAAAGATTTTCGAGATAGAATACCAACAATCCATCCAAGATAAAATAAGAAAAATAATCTTCAGAGTAAGGAAACTCTCCTTCCCATTTTTTTCTCTCTATTTTTCTTCTCTCGTTCCTCTCACTGCCAGTACTATCTACTCACTGATTTTACAAGTGTGGTTGTGGTGAATAGCAAATGGCGGCAGCCTTCCTTCCATACTTTCTTTCTGCTCCGTTCCACACATGGTTCACCCACTCTTCTGAATTGCCTAGTGCGCTTTATAATAATGTCGGGCTCAAATCGCATCTACTCAACTAGTGAAAGCGCCTTGTCATTTTCTGTGTTTCACCAGTTCCCGTGCTTTCCCATAGATGGTACATGCTCTACAAGTCAACTACCTGCTCTGCATAGACAGTGCATCAGCTACTTACTCTGTACAAACGACGCATGCTCTGTAAGTCAGCTACATGCTCTGTAAGTCAGCTACCTGCTCCGCAGAGACTGCACAAGCTCTGTAAGTTAGCTACCTGTACTGCCAAGTCATCCATCAGCACTAGAAAGTCAATTGTGCACCATTTTGGCCATAGATCCACTCCGGCCTCAAATCCACTCTAGCTGCAAATCCACTCCGGTGGCGATCTACTCGAATAAATTGGTCACTCCGATATTTGCCCACTCCGACAAATTGGTCACCCCAACGTTTGCTCACTTTGGCAATTGTCACTCTGACATTTTTTCACTCCAACAAATGCCATTCCGACATTTTTCCACTCCAGCAAATACTACTCTCGCATTTCCCCACTCCCGCAAATGCCACTCTGACCTTTTGCTGCAACCAATTTGCAGCACTCTGTGCTTCACACAAACCTTGTACAATCTTCCGATGATACTTTCATTTGTTAAGCTACTCACAATGGAGTGACTAAACCGAACAATTGACACAGTCAGTCACTTTCTATCCAATCCTGGAATGGAGTATTGGTCAGCAGTAAAATGGATATTGAGATATGTCCGATGGACCTCCAAGTTGTGCCTATGTTTTAAAAATGATGAATTACATTTGGTAGGATACACTGATGCTAACATGGCCGGTGATATTGACTCCCAAAAGTCCACTTTGGGTTCCTGGTCAAATTCGACAAAGGATCTATTATTTGGTAGTCGAAATTGTAGAAGTGTGTTACTCTTTCAACCATTGAAGCGGAGTTTATCACTGTAATAAAGGTCATTAAGGAGATGCTGTGGATGAAAAAATTCATCCGAAAATTCGATTTCAAATAGGAGAAGTTCGTGTTACTTTATGACAGTCAAAGTGCAATCCACCTCTGTAGAAACTCCTCTTTCCACTCGAGATCGAAATATGTTGATATTCGATATCATTGAGTGAGAGATGTCATTAACTCGAGATTATTATCACTTGACAAAGTCCAAACTGAGGAGAATGAGTCAAATATGATGACCAAGGTACTACTAAAGGGGAAGCTTGACTCAATAAGGTTGGACTATCGGATATCGTTTCCCCACGATCGTAAGAGAAACTTTGTTGGGATATGGGTCACTCCCATGTCAGAAGTATTGTTGTGTTCAACATGCGCGGTAGCGTGTACATCGATATGACCTGAATACAAATACTTAACCGGTGTGAATAATTGTCATAGTGGAAGAAAGATCAGAATGAAAATGACTGGAGTGGTTACACTTTTCTGGAATGGAATTTCCGGAGTGAAATTCCGAAGTAGAATTTTGGAGTGGAATTCAGAAGTGAAAATTCCATAGTGAAATTTCCGGAGAGATTCACAATGCCGAAGTGATAAAATTTGCAAGGGTAATTTTGGTAGTAGAGTCGGGTAGGTGGACAAATTTAGTATGCGCCGAAAATCACCTATAAAATCCAGTACAGGTAGCAAAGCAAATAATTGACCTTCCAGAGTTGGTAGCCAACTTAACAAAATATGTCAACTGTAAAGTTCAGGGTGGGAAGGCAATTTTGCAGAGTAGAAAACAGGCTTTACAGTGAACGCGATCATCTTGCAGAATAGGTGTCGCCCGATACATTTATATATATATGTGTACATTGCTAAGTTTTAAGTGTGAAGAAACATAGAAGAAATAAAAGAGTTATACTTTACTCTTATTCTCTGTTCTTCAAGGGTTTATGTAGTCAAGATTTTTGTAATCAAATTTTTTCATTATAAGATTTGTGGACTAAATATCTCCTGGTTTTCTCTCTTATTCAAAAGAAGATTTCCACATAAAAATATTATGTGTTTTAATTCTCATCTTCCCTACTGTGTATGATTGTGTGTATCGTTGTTGTTTCCTCTCAATTTTTCAATATTGCCGGCGCTATTTTTCCCAACATTTCGGATGTGTCAATTGCAATTTTTGGCTCAACCCACAGGCAGATGGCTAGCACCTCCCATTAGCTGATATAGGCTTGCCCTACTAGCTGATTTGAATCTCTCAAGAAGGGACGACGGTCCTACGGTGGACCTACATTGACGTCTTTGGGTGGTTCTAATTAGCTAACGTCAAGTTTGTGTGTTGAGGGGAATGTCATTCGAGCCAGTCAAATACCTTTAGCCGGGGTGCTTGGAGTCTCAATTCCATGCACACGGAAGCTCTGCTTTGTTAGACTGCTTGTTTTGGTCCGAGGCACTGTGGAACCAACAATAATTTCGCAATTTTTTTTTATTGTCAATACTCATACTTTACAAAGGAGAAAATTTGTGGGTATCATTACTGTTAGAGACTTTTGTCTAATTGGCATATTCCGTGACCATATGTTTTATTATATTGATGTCGGGTTGTGGGTTGTTGGGTTAAAGTCCGTTCGGTCCGCCCTCCACGCGCTCGAGCCCGTCCAAAGTCCGCCCGCTCGCCTGGAGCCCGCTAGTTGCTCGAGCGCATAAACCAGAATGGGGGCCACTCGCTTCCTGCTCGATATCCGCTCGAGCCGATAAACCAGAATGTCGCCCGCTCGCTGCTCGCTCCCCAGCCGCTCGAGCGGCGGCCCAACGGACAGAATTTTTGAACGCGTTTTTGGCTCCACTATAAATTCATACCTTCTTTTCTTCAAACCCTAAGCACGCCTTGCCTCTCTGAAAATCCGGTGCAGCCATTAAGGCTTGAGAAGAAAGCTTTACATGCTTCAATTTGTTTTAGCTTCTCTTGAGAAATCCAAAAGACATTACTTTGAGCTTCATAATCTAAAGAGGTTTCTCATTATTTTTTCTTTCTCTTTTTCCATTCAAACCTTCATCCTTCCACCATTGTTGGAGACTTTGGTTCGTGAAGAAGGTGACTCGTTCGTGATTGGAAATTCAAGTGGTTCGAGGGAAGATTGACGTGAAGATCGGAAGGAGTCCGGTTCCGTTGCCGCGGGCAAATCCAAGGAGTTCCTTGGCAGGGATCACGTGACGGGAGTAAGTCGGCTAGGTTAGCGCGTCGTTACCACCCGGGCTGTAAGTTGATTTTCATAGTGCATTGCTTCCCTGGCCGTTGAAGCCCGGAGTGTTTTTCTCGATACCGTGGGTATCGAGTTTTCACTTCGTCACCAAAAATCGGGTCTTTATTATTATTGCTCGTCATTATTATGTTGTGCATGCTTATTAGTTCCGGTTATATCTAGAGTTAAATATCCCTTACGTGTATCGGATATTTAATTTATTTTTTTGTTACTTCCGCTATATATATATTTAACGGGGTCGAAACACGTAAGCACCAAGAAGTGCTTTTTCAATTGGTATCAGAGACTTACCCCGATCCGCGACCCCTGATCTAGATGTATACTAGTAGATCGCTCTCCGTTCCTCCCTTCTTTGATGGGAGTAACTATGCTTATTGGAAGGTCCGGATGAGAGCCTTCCTTAAATCAATGGATGAGCGTGTATGGGCGAGTACCCAAATTGGGTGGACTCCACCTAAAAGTGGTGATGAGCTAAAAGTTCTCTCTTTGTGGTCAAAAGAAGAACTTGATGCTTGCAACTGGAATAGTAAGGGATTACATGCTATTTTTATGGCTGTATCTCCCGATGAGTTTAAACGAATCTCAATGTGTGAGATTTCTAAAGATGCGTGGGATATTTTAGAAATCACTCATGAAGGAACGAAACTAGTGAAAAATTCAAAACTGCAATTGCTCACCACTAAATTCGAAGAACTAAAAATGCAAGATGACGAAACCTTTGATGAGTTCTATGCAAAATTGAATGATATTGTCAATTCCACGTTTAATTTAGAAGAACGAATCCCTGAGAACAAAATTGTCAGAAAAGTTCTTAGATCACTTCCTAAGCGTTTTAGACCTAAGGTCACTGCTATTGAAGAAAGCAAAGACCTTGATAAAATGAAGATCGAAGAACTTGTAGGATCCCTACAAACGTATGAGCACACCTTGCCACAGTCAAGGAAAAACAAATCACTTGCTCTAAAATCAAGTAGGGACGAGCGAAATCGGGATTCCGATGAAGAATCGTGCAGTGATGACGATTTTTCATTATTTGTTAAGAATTTTAAAAAATTCTTAAAGAAAAAGAACTCTTCATCAGAACAACTAGATGCGGACTTAAAACGATCACATAAATTTGAGAAGAAAGATCGACATGAGCTTAGGGATTCCAAATCAAAAACTACTCAAAGAGTCCAATGCCATGAGTGTAAAGGCTTTGGCCACTATCGGTTTGAATGTCCCAACCTTAAACGCCAACAAGGTCAAGCTTTTAAAGCTAATGTGACCCTAAGCGATGACGAAGAAGAAGAGGGTGAAACATGTTCTGAAAATGGCCCTGTCAAGTACATGGCCTTTATGACCTCAATGTGTAACAATTCTGTAGAGAATATTAATCAATTTGATGACTCTGAGGTCGAGTCAGAAGCTGAATTTGATGGCCTTCAAGAGGCATATGATAAGCTGTTTAGGGAATGTTTGAAAGCAAAGAAATTAAATAGAACCCTAAACGGTAGGATCATAGATTTGAAAAAAGGAAATGTATCTCTACAATCCGAGTTAGATTCTAAATCTCAAGAAATTGAGAATCTAAAAATCTCATTTACTAAGCAAATAAAAACTCTAGAATCTGAACTTGAGGCCTCTCGAAAAGATTTGAAACAATTCTCAAATGGGTCTACAAAATTAGATCATATGCTCGGGTTGGGAAAAATTAGTGGAAATAAACAGGGTTTGGGGTATGTTGCGAACTTTGTTCAAACTGATGTGGAACCTAAAACTGTGTTTATTCCCGCCACAAAAATTTCACATAATCATGCCCACACACCCAAAGTCATCAAGGCCGTGCCTCAACGTGTGAATAACAGATTTGGCCCATCTAATCTAGGTAATCACAAGGCCATGAACAATTCTTTCATCCCTAAGTTTGTGCCTACCTGTCATGCATGTGGGAAAGTTGGTCACATTCGCCCAAGGTGCTACACCATGAATCATTTGCACAACCAAAAACTAGGGCTTAACGTGAATAAACTTGTTGATCACCTTCAACATTTGGATGCACAAGTTAAAAGCTTGAATACAATAGTGCATTCAGTGAGATAAGTTTGGGTTAAGAAAAGTGAGCTACATTATCCCTTGGCCATTCGTGACAAAAAGGGGGAGATAAATTTTTGATGCACTTTAACAGGGGGAGCTTAGGGGAGACGGAGCGGAGCCTGCTTATTTTGGGGGTTTTTTTGTTTTTTTCATGTCATTTCAGTTTATTATTACTGTTAGGGGGAGTTTTGATTATTTTCGTTAGGGGGAGGTTTGGTGTATGTTATATTATTGTATGTTCTCATGCCAATGTACCATGTATGCCGTTAAATTGTTATTATCTTTTGTCTTGTTGGTACTAACATTACTTGATCAGGACACTAAAGTATACAGGATGTCATCGCATTGCCTCAGCAGCTCTCGTATAGCTATTTACATTGTTTTATATTTTTTTGTATCACTAGGCGTAGGTTTTCATGTACACGGGTTTTATCTCGATGGTGTCTGAACCCGTGATTCTCTTGTATTTCTTTATTTTATGAGTTTTGTCACGGAATTGCCAAAGGGGGAGATTGTTAGAGACTTTTGTCTAATTGGCATATTCCGTGACCATATGTTTTATTATATTGATGTCGGGTTGTGGGTTGTTGGGTTAAAGTCCGTTCGGTCCGCCCTCCACGCGCTTGAGCCCGTCCAAAGTCCGCCCGCTCGCCTGGAGCCCGCTAGTTGCTCGAGCGCATAAACCAGAATGGGGGCCACTCGCTTCCTGCTCGATATCCGCTCGAGTCGATAAACCAGAATGTCGCCCGCTCGCTGCTCGCTCCCCGGCCGCTCGAGCGGCGGCCCAACGGACAGAATTTTTGAACGCGTTTTTGGCTCCACTATAAATTCATACCTTCTTTTCTTCAAACCCTAAGCACGCCACAGCCTTTCTGAAAATCCGGTGCAGCCATTAAGGCTTGAGAAGAAAGCTTTACATGCTTCAATTTGTTTTAGCTTCTCTTGAGAAATCCAAAAGACATTACTTTGAGCTTCATAATCTAAAGAGGTTTCTCATTATTTTTTCTTTCTCTTTTTCCATTCAAACCTTCATCCTTCCACCATTGTTGGAGACTTTGGTTCGTGAAGAAGGTGACTCGTTCGTGATTGGAAATTCAAGTGGTTCGAGGGAAGATTGACGTGAAGATCGGAAGGAGTCGGTTCCGTTCAGTGGGCAAATCAAGGAGTTCCTTCAAGGGGATCACGTGTGAAGTAAGTGCCAGTTAGCGCGTCGTTACCACCGGGCCGTAAGTTGATTTTCATAGTGCATTGCTTCCCTGGCCGTTGAAGCTCGGAGTGTTTTTACCGTCACCGTGGGTATCGAGTTTTACTTCAAATCACCAAAAATCGGGTCTTTATTATTATTGCTCGTCATTATTATGTTGTGCATGCTTATTAGTTCCGGTTACATCTAGAGTTAAATATCCCTTACGTGTATCGGATATTTAATTTATTTATTTTGCTTCCGCTATACTTTTTACGGGGTCGAAACACGTTAGCACGAAACGTGCTTTTTCAATTACATTAGTTTTTAATAATGGAAGTTTCCTATATTTTCATAGAATGGAAAATGACGAATTTTTCACCCACTTAACCAATTGTGCAAAATAATTTGTCAATGATTTTTTCGGGATAATTTTTTATTATATCCTCTTTTTTTCCCCTTTTTTTTATTGCAAATCTATACAATTCCCTAATTTTTAAGCTGGTTGAGCATTTTCAATCAACCCTCGCGCTTATAAGGCAATGGCAAATAGGAACTAAGCATTATATTTTTTATTAGGTGGGTACCAGCAGTTTCTTGTATTAATTATGGAAGCTCTGGAATTAGCCCAGAAGCAGGTTCATCGTCTTTCGATGATTTTTTCTGTCGTCACATTTTGTTGCTCAGAGATTTGAATTTTGCAGTAAGATTACTAAGGGGATTGCCGCGAGCATGATATCGTTTCAATTCAAAAGCTCCCTCACGGATGTTTGCGTCATGATGCATCTGTGTTATTCCTCATGACAGGTTTGGTCTGTTGCTGAAGAACTATATATATGTTAACTTCATGATCTATTGTGCATTGTCAGCTGATATTAGAACGAAGGTTGAAGAGACTCCCCATTAAATCCGTTTTTCTGCTTCCTGAATAATCTTGTGGATTAGGTAAATCCCTCTTAAAAGTTTTGCATGCTTTCATTTCATTGCCCAAGTTCTTGTAAATTATCTACTGAAATTTGCCATCAAATTTTCTGCAGTTAACTACTGAACTGAATCATCGCCGCATTCATAATAACCATCCAGCATTCGTCATATTGCATGTAGTCTCTCGCTTGCAGATTGTCTCTAGCATCAGTAGCTAGGAGGCAATCAGGGACTTGCTGTTTGAGTAAAACTTCCCGAAGGACATTGATGAGGACTAAGATAAGTTGATTATTCTTTTCCCTTCCGGGGGCATTTCTTCATTCTGCGCTTAAGATTGTGTTCCCTTTTAAGTGGATTCTCTAAACATGTTCTCCCGGTTATAATATATGCCTCAAATGCTGTCTTTTTGAGACTGCAAAAATAATGTATTTTATTTGAAATAATCGCATGGAAAATGATGTCTTGCTTAAACAAAAACCATGAAGTCCTTAATCAATACAATGTGACAAAAAAATCTAGAAATATATTGCATCGCTTATTAAATGAAGTTACTAGAGGCTAAATCCCACAACGGCAAGCAGAATGCCTGCTATGAGTCCAGTCCTCCACATTTTGAACCAGCCATCTTGCTGATGTAGTGATGTTCCTCCACTCTGTAAAATAAACGAGGGAAAGATGTCAATTAAGATGTCACGTTTCTAAGGCTAGGTGAGACTAGCAAGCATTTGGTATTCCTAGGGAAACAATTGATTCAGGAAACTACGAAAGGGGGAAGATAGAATGTTCTCTAATGGAGATTCTACCGGATCTGATGGCGACGGTGCTGGTGAAGTGTCATCTGAATCTGGAGGTGTTGGCGGTGCTGGGGGACTTGGAACAGCTGGTGGTGGTGCTGGTGCATGATGGTGCCTTTTGTGCTTGTGCTTCCTTTTCTTCTTTCCCTTGGAAGGTGCAGGTGCTGGGGATGGTGTCCCAAGAGATGGAGCTGGTGCTGGTGCCAGAACTGGTGGCTTTGAGGGCGAGGGAACCGGTGCTTTTGCTGGTGCTGGCGGAAAAATTGACGGTGTTGGTGACACCTGTGGTGGCGGTGGTGCGGGCACTGGAGGCTGTGCTGGTGGTGAAGCTACAGGTGCTGGCGGCAATACTGGTGCTTGTACTGGAGATGGGATTGGTGTTGCTCTAGGAGGCTGTGATGGTGGACTTTGAGGGGCCGGAATGGCGGGAGGTAGGGCTGGTGGAACCTTTGGGGAGGGTGGGGCCACGGGAGTGACCACGGGCGGCTGAATTGCAGAAGTTGGTGAAGTTGAAGGCGAAATTGGTGTTGCTGGTGGTGTAGTGGGTGAAGAGGGCGGCTGAATTGCAGAAGTTGGTGGAGTTGAAGGCAGAATTGGTGTTGCTGGTGGCGAAGTAGTGGGTGAAGCTGCTGGTGCTTGCGCTTTTGCAGTTGTTATAGACATACAGATACAGGATAAGACGCAAGCCCAGTGCAGCAAAGCCATGGTTTTACCAGTGAAACCGCTAAGATTGGTGGGGATATATAGAGATACATGAATGAGGAATTTCTTTGAAGGAACGAGAGTTTGGTGAGGGAAAAAGAGAAGCGCTCCAGGCAATTGGTAATTTTCCAATAATGATTCGGGTTGGTGAGGTGTTATTTCAAGATTTCTATTCTTCTTGATATATTTTTTAGCACGTCGTAGTCATTTGCCTTGTATATCATATATTGGCTGTGTAATCTGACCAATGTTTTGTGTAATCTGAGCAAAGTTTGCAGAAATAATCTTTAGCTGATGGACAGCCATGTTGATTTTAACCCAAGACCTAAAGACTGGTCCGCAGTCCCAATCAGATTCAAGGATCTCTGACATAGAAAGAACCATTCTCAGCGAAAGGATTGACTTAAAAAACAGCACATCAAGGAATTGCTGAACGCTCACTCCTAATCTTGCACATTCAGAAATCTGACAATGCCGCGGCAACCAATTTCTATAAAGTTATACATCATATTATTCTTTTTTACAGGAAAAAGGAACCCGAAAAAATACAAAATTCACCCACTAAACCAATGGATTTTACGGGACCAGCTGAATACTGCAAATCAAGTAGCTTGATACCATGATTTCACAAGCAGAACATGAGGTGGAAGAAGTCATGCATCTTATGCAACAATTTAAAGGGATGGTGAGGAACAGGAAGGCAAGGTGGTTTGCGGGGTGGCTCAGTTTTCTTCTCTTTTTTCCTTCTGAGCTGGAAAAACTGCTGCATAACATCAGCACATTCAGCTTCCAATACCCTTCTGCGGATTGTCATCTTTGGGTGGAACGGATGAACAGGAGCAGCTGGCTTACTGGTTGAATCCAGGCCACTTTCACCCTCACCACCATCCTGGAAGAGTCTGCAAAACAAACCAGTCCTCCAGTAAATCTGTTTGTTGCTATGATGGAATAAACAGAAAAGCAAGTAACAGGTATGTTTCAACAATCATGAAATTTCCACACTACGGACCTCTTCTGGGCATGCCTAGAGAATAACAACACGAGGAAAGAATCATTGAAGTCTTTTTTTTATTATTTCTTTTTTGGATCAGTAACATGAACCACCTAAGTCACTTTGCAGGTATGCACTAGACCAAGCCCCAAGTTGGACGACTTGGAATCATGACCATCTTTAAAAGCATTACATCAAAAATCAGCAGAGGTAGAACTAGGGCTTCACGTGGCCTAGGATGAGGGCTCCCAATTCGTGCAATTTCATGAGAAAGAAAGAGTATTCAGTTCATGGTACTAAAATAACAGTGGATTTTTAAGCAATTATGGTGGCAAATCATTAAGCTTTACCCTAATTCTTACATCCTGAAGCTTTACACAGAGCCTTGTGCCAGTGACATATGAGATAGACTCATTACTTGATTTCTTTCTATTTCAGGACTATGTTGTAGCCAAACTGGGGGTTGTAATTAGAAAGGTAGCATCTTAAAAATGGCCGAAAGAATTTAATGGATATATTTGAAGACTACAGAGCACATAGAACCATTTCTTTCATGTTCATTCCCAACACATAGGAAAAATAAAGCTACCATTAACTATTTTGAACCTCCTTATGAGAGATGGTAAATGAAACAAATAAAATAGCATACTTTATCCAGCTGCCGTCAGCTCCTAGAAGCTTATTAGGAGCTCCCCAAACAAGTGTATCAATTCTGGCTTGAAGTATAGCCCCAGCACACATGGGACAAGGTTCCAGGGTTACATATAGTGTAGTTTCCTGAAGAAAGAAAGGACATATACAAGGTGCCAAAAGGGGATTAATTGAATATCACCTGAATGAAAGCAAAGGCATATCCATCAACAACAAATGCAATAATCCAAGAACTAGAATATTGACACACAAACACAAAACCAGGAAAACAAAGAACCCAAATATAATGCCCAGGCGGAAACCCTTTGAACACTTCATAATTGCTAGAGCATTTCAAAATCTCCAACTCTCACTCCCTAAGTGTAACACTTAACAATGTCTTCAAGTCTGGAGACATACTTTTTCACTATTTTGAATGAAGCACAATATGACAACATGAAACTGATGCTACTTTTCAAACCTAAACAGAGACCAAAATAATATTTGTGTTGAATCTTCAGACAAAATTAGGGATTCTTAAAAACAAGGCTAGAGTATTTCATTTCTGCACAAAATCCAAAGTCCAAAATGAGACACTTTAATGGACAAACTGCAATGAGATGCGATGAAGCCTGCTATATGACGTGACAATTATCTTGGTTCTGAAGAGGAGAAACCACGCAATGATATTCCCGCAGCTCTGTTTCTAGAATAAAATCAAGTATACCAAAAACTTGGTAACTTGGCAGGCATCAATCTGCTCTCATTAACAAACTTCATACCAATCAACCTAGTATATTTTCTGATGATTTCCCAAAGTTAGACATTAGGACCGCTAGATAACTTGAAAAAATCAGCAGCTTATCAACATGCATCCTTCCAAGAGAATCTGATCTTTCCCTTGAAGCTATTTGACCTCCTTATATAAAGGTTCTTTATAAGTGAAGGAAGTTATCTGATGAGCCTAACTTGCCTCATTTTCACTACAGAATTCACATAAACTACATGGAATCCAGTGCATGTCAAAAAGGTTGGAACCAAAAGCATTCATGAGGATGGATCTACTTTCAGAGGCATATATAAAACTCCGTTTCCTCCATCACTAGAAGAATAGATTGAACAATAAAAAATAAAGGAAATTACTGATAGCCTCCAGGTTCGAAGAATGTTTGAAGCCTCCCGTATACACATCATTTCTGCATGAGCAGTAGAGTCCCGTAGCTCCTCCACACTGGAATATACGCAGTTTATCAGATAAAAAGCATGGGCAACAAAAGGTCAGATTATTTTCTGTTACACAATGACTATGTAAGCCAAGAATCTTACAGGTTGTACCCACGAGCAATAATTTCCCCATTATGGACCAACACAGCTCCAACAGGCACTTCCCAAGTATCCGCAGCCTTTTTTGCTTCCAAAAGTGCCTCCTGCATGAACATTTCATCAATTTTCCGCTGCTCACTGTCATACCTATAAGCTTCTTCCCATATATCAAATCCTTCTTTAAGGACTTGATCTCTCCTTTGAAGCTTTCTTCTCTTTAGTTTCTCATCATTTCTCTCAGAAGCTGACAATCCAGTTTGAATCAGATGAGCATTATGTTTCATTTGCTCTCCTGTAGCACCTCCGACCAACTCACTTCTACCACCTTCAGAAATATCTTCTAAGCCATGAGATCCTGTCTGTCTAGCAGCTAGTAATGGAAAATCCGATGGAGTGGTAGATTTTGGATTCCGTTGATCAAAATTCCAGTCAAAACTCGCCTCACTGGAACTACCGCCAAATCCTGATTTGATTTTTAAGACACCCAAAGACAATGAAGTGTCCGCTTTGACATGTTTCACTTTGTCTTTTGAACTCACTTCACCAAACCCCTCTCTTTGACTCTGAGGGGGAGTTCCCTTCAGGAGGGGCTCATCAGCAGAAATAGGTTCTTGCAGCATGCTTGTTTTATCCCTTTTCATATTACCCTTGTTTGTTTCATCCGGTTCATGGCCAGAAAACCATGCTTCAGTGCTAACAGATTCATTTGACGAGCTCTGTCCCCCTGATTTTGTAGTGGGTTTATGGGTTTCAGCATGCAGAACCCATTTAAGGCGAAATACATCTGCAATTATACTCCACAAGGACCTTCCAGTTCTCCTGACTAGGGCATTTTCAGGAGTTGTAGTGTCCTCAGATGCTTCTATCTCAGGGAGATCCTGGACAGCTGGAGCCCTTTCATCCCATATTTCAACTGAGGGTCCCTTAGTGCCATAACCATGAGATGAACGCCTTGAATCTTGCTTCTTTATTCGAGCGTGCTCAAAATCAGGTTGCATCAACTCCTGCACATGATCTTTACCTTCTTGTGCCCACCCCTTTTCAGACAGTGTCTTCTCCATTTGAATCTCAGAAGTTGATGCTTCATGCCGAATCTTTTCAAAGAAATCGTTGACAATCTGATTCGATGATTTCTCAAATCTTTCAGCTGATCCCAGTGCATCTTCACGAAAGAAGAGTTGTGAAGGATCATTTCTTCCACTGCCACTGGCTTCATCATGGGATTGAGTTCCAGATTGAGGATCTATGTATAAGCTAGAAGTACCAGCCTCAGAAGCTCTGCTTGAATCTTGTCTTGCAAACCCACTCACTGGTCCAACATAGCTTGATGCTCCTTCCAACAAATGCGTTGGTGGATGAATCATTGGAATATGTGAAATTTGCTCATCTTCTTCCCCACAAATTTGTTGGACTATGGTTTGGGAGGTCAAGCCCACAGATGATGAGATAATGGTGGGGTTTCCTATAGTGATTCCATGAGAACTTGCTTGCTTAATAGGACTCCGGAGATCATTACTGAGTGCAGTTTGCGGATTAACTCGATCACATTTCTCCATTGGCTGCTCTACAGATTGCACTTGAGATGTGCAATCATTTTCCTCATAATACATCATTGGCTCAGAAGGCCTCTGAGGATTGATAACTGTCTCCATTGCCCCTGACTGAAATACTGAAGTGCTGATGAAATCTGATGCTTTTCTAGACTCACTTTGACTAATGACTTTGCCAGCTACTTTGTATTCTTGTCCTTTCAGTTCCTGATGTGAAGTAAGCAAGTTTGAATTTTCCGCCAAATTCTTCATTCCAGTTTCAGATTGGTGCTGAGAACTGGAATTGCTAACATAATTGCTATCAGAACATGCTGTTTCACTATACTTGTGGGATTTCCTCCACAAGTTAACTTGTCCAGTGGCCACATAATTAGTTCGTTGGTGCTGCTCATTTGCCTGCTTAGCTGAAGTTTGAAGCAAAGTTGAATTTTCATTCTGCTTCTTGATACTAATTGCAGGCAGTCTATCAACAGTTGAAGTATGTCTACTGTTCGTCCCATGCATCTCTGAAAGTTCACCATGTTGCTGGGAGCTACTTCTTAATTCGTCTTCTATAGAGACATGGTTACATGCTTTGCAATACTCACCCACAATGGAATTTTCTTCTCTGGATTTTAATATCCTCCCTGAGCTGGAACTTGTTTTAGCATCATAGTCATTAGTTTCTGTAGAGTTTTTGTACTTAAGGCTTGATGTTGAATGTCCACTAATTTGGCAGTCCGTTTGAGTAAAATGAGATGTTGATTCCCTGTGTAAATTCACATCCGAAATTAACTCATCCTGTTCATAGATAAGTTGCTCATTTGGAATGGAAGCTTTAGCAGGACAGCACTCATGAGCCCCTGATGGCTTAGGTTGTCTCCTAATGGAATCCTTTGTAGAAGTGGCTTCCTGGTTAGATACTTCAGTAAGCTTCTTCTCTGACCTCTTTCTCCAATCCCATCCAGCAAGACTCTGTACTTTCCGGTCAATATGTCCGTTACCTTCAAAGGGTTGAGGTTTCTCATCTCTGTTTTTCTCTGACTCTTCCTTGACTTCCCTGATAATTACAACCCCTGCACTCCTTGAATCTTTCCCAATGCCAGTAGAAGGCTCTCCTCTGAATTCCTCATGCTTTGTCTCAACTTCCTCATCGCTCTCTAAGTCACCTGAATCAGTCAAGGAATAATAGGATGAACTGGATCCTCCTTGCCTCAACCTCTGTTCCTCACACTTCAAGAAAACCTCTCGTTCCTCCCTCATCTTATGAATCCCTTCCCTCGACTGAACATTGACAGACTCCAATCGAAGCTTCGAATCACTCTTAACAGATGCAACACCATCCTTTCTAGCTTTACGCCTCTCTCTCAAAGCATTCTCTCTCCTAGCAACTTTCCCATGCTTAAAAGAACTCACCTTTCTCTCTCTAACATCCAAACACACCTCACCCACATCCTCAGTCAGCAAACTGATGATAGCCTCAGCGACCCCAACTGCACCACTCCGGCACCTACCAAGCTTTTCCTCTAACACCCTAGAGATGTTCTTGCTGCATTTGCCCTTCCCCCAAATTTTAGTATCACTCTTGTCCTTAATACAGCATGATTCTTCACAACTACTTCGACTCACATCGTAAATCGATGGCAGGAGACAGTGCCGTTCCCCACTGCCAAAGATCAACCTTCTAGAAGGTGACCATTGAATGAGGGTGGATTGCCTCAACCCATATAAAATACTAGGGTTTAGGGGCAACAGCCAGCTGGAACTAATTGGAAATGAACAGCAACAACCACAAAAACATGACGGGCATCTTTCATTGAAGGTGTTAGAGTAGTCATTCGAGGAAAAAGATAGATAGGTTCTGGTCCTTAATGATATGATTGAACTAGTGTATATGTTTTGCATTTTTTGTGCGCCTGTTTAGCTGAATCTCATTCGGAGAGAGAAGATAAATCATACCTTGAGGAAACAGAACAGATTAAGAACTATCGGCTGGGGCTCAGATGGATTCATCATTCGTTTTAGTTTCTGTAGATCGGCATACTCAATAGGTATAGCGCTCTCTCTCTCTCTCCCCACCAGCAGACTCGAATCAGATGTTGTTTGAAGATTAGCCACTGGAAATCCAAAGAAGGATCAACCCAGTCTGCTCTTTGCAGCTTGTTTTGAGATTTATTGAGCTATTACTGGTTTGAACGAAAATAGGTAAACATATTACAGATATTATGCCAACTCCTATCATTGTTATTTAAAAATATTCAATTATTTTTAAAATAAATTTGCACTAACTATTAAACATATTTTAATAGTAAGTTTTGAAAAAGCCATACGGATTATCGTATCATCTTCCTAATTTGATGACTCAGGTAATGCACGGACTGTATGGAGCTTGATGTCGTCAACTGCACCCCCATCAAGGTCTATGAACCCTGCTTTGAGACTGCTCGATTAGGGCTCATTGAGCTCGAGTTCTGATATTTGAAGATAAAAGCTATCTTCTATTTCTCAAACATATTTTTTATCATAATTGAATATTGTTTTACCGATACAAACTATAAATTTACATTCAAACTGAATAATTTTATAAAAAGATATTCTGAATTACATAATTCGAACTCTACGAACAACAAACCAAATTAATGACATAAATACACCCAATTAACTCTTAAATTTATCTTTTGATACTCAAATAAATAGTACTCTAGCTGAATTAAAATGCTTAAAAAAATGAGAATGAAAAGTAAACATTTTGAAGATAAATTTTTATTTAAATAGATATTTTTCTTGTTATAGAAATTATGCTTTTGAATGCTCACTCCAAATCTTTTAAATATCAAAATATCGGTGATGGTTTTATCACCGATTGATAATGCCATATGTGTGCTAATAAGGTTTCCTATATGTAGGGCCTCTAAGCATATTTTGTAACAATTTTAGAATGAATTATTGACTATTTTTTTCAATAATTATGGCCGATTTATGCTATTTTCTTTCTAAGCTGTCATCTTTTTGTGAAATTAATAATCTCGTTGTTGAATAATTATATTTCTATTAAGTAACTTATATTTTTAAAATTAACTCTTACATTTATAAATGTGGACTTAATGAATCTATAAAACAATTATGTTTCAGAATTAATTTTTTATAATTAGTTATTTTCAATGTGGAAGGCTCATTCATAACTGTTACGGCAATCTTACGTAACTATATAAATTAAAAATATAATATAATAAATAAATATTAATGTCCTAAAATCCCAATTAACAGAAAAAATACTACTAACAAACAGGCCCAAAAATCCCAAAGGTCATGACACATATACTATCATTTTATATTTTTAAGCATCTTATAGGATTTATGAAGCAAGTTTGTTTACAACTTCATGCATCGTTTTACCTTCTCCAAACCATACACCTTATTTGAGTTGAAACAGCAAAATTGTGTGCATGTCTATATTACACTAATTACTACATGCATTTACTGCCTGATTGTATCCAAGTGGGTCGTCCAATGATTTCCATAAACGGATCAGACCCTAGTAGCAGCATTCCAATGCCATAGAACATGCCGCCTTACAGGCCAAGCCCACTCAATTAGCAAGCTATAAACTAAATATATTTATCCTATTTTCGGTACAGAACATAAATGAAAATGTCGTTATAAATAATTTATCTAAAATCGAAATACAGCTCTGCATCTAAGGTTAGATAAACTATCAACATACAGATACGAAGTTTCAAAAAAACTTAGGGTCAACCCTCTAATAGTTAACCAAAAAACATACAACATATTCAATAAATCAATTTCAAATAATAAGAGAGCATTCGCAACCAATATTCATAACGTGGTAACATAAAAATTTAGGGTTAAAGACAAGTCTAATAACTTGTTTTAAAGCAGTTTCTAACATAATTAATACCATCAAAGAACATTAAAACATCCCTGGCCTAATCCTTCACAAATTTCCTCTCCAAAATCAGAAATTTTGCAAGGAAATCCAAACATAATAATTTGAAATGTTAGAAATATGGTAAAAGTAAGACTAATACTCACATAAATATATACGTATATGCATATTTGTCTAATTGGCATATTCCGTAATCACATGTATTATTGTATCAATGTCGGGTTGTGGGTTGTCAGTTTAAAGTCCGTTCTGTCTGCCCTCCAGTCGCTCGAGCCCGTCCAAACCCTTCCCGCTCGCCACTTGCTCGATTCCCGCTCGAGCCTAAAATCCAGAAGGTCCCCGGCTCGTCAGGCGCTCGAGATCCGCTCGAGCCGAAAATCCAATAGGGTGCCCGCTCGCTGCGCGCCCTCCAACCGCTCGAGCGGCGGTGCAACGGGCAAAAATTTTAAACGTGTTTTTGCACCATCTATAAATACACACCTTATATTTTTGAAACCCTAAGCACACCAGAGCCTCTTTTGAGAGTATTGGAGCCATTCTACTTGAGAGAAGAGCATTCTTCTTCCTTTTCATCTTGCTCCATTTGAGAAAACTGAACCTACTATGCTCTACATCGTTGTGCCTCATGTTCTAACGGTTTTTCTCTTCGTTCCTCTTTATTGTTTAAACTCTTCCGTCTTCCTACCTTCGTGGAGACGTCGGTACATTGAAAAAGGAGATCCGATCGTGGTTGGCAATTCAAGTGGCACGAGATGGAAGATTGGCGTGAAGACCGGAAGATGTCCGGTTCCGTTGCCGCAGGCAAATCCAAGGAGTTCCTTGGTAGGGATCACGTGACGGGAGTAAGTCGGCTAGGTTAGCGCGTCGTTACCACCCGATCTGTAAATTGATTTTCATAGTGCAATTCTTCCCTGGCCGTTGAAGCCCGGAGTGTTTTTCTCGATTACCATGGGTATCAAGTTTTCACTTCGTCACCAAAAAATTGAGTCTTTATTTTTATTGCTTGTAAGTATTTATATCGCGCATGATTGTTAGTTTCGTATGCATCTCGTACTAAATATCTTTTACGTATATTAGATATTTATTTCTACTGCTTCTGCTATACTTTTAACGGGGTCGAAACTTGTTTATTCACGTTAGCACAAAACGTGTTTTTTCTGTGTGTATGGATGAATATTGCAAAAATACGAAAAAGGACTATGTTAATTATATGACAAAATATTGAGAAATGAGAATAAAAATTACAACTGATGACCAATGATAATCTCATTGACAATGATTGAATATCAAAAGTCTGGCTAAAAATATTTTCCTATTGCCCAAGCCGTGAAGTAATATTTAAGACCTATAGATAGGCCAGCTATATATTGTTTTATATGGATGGATTCAATGCTATTTTTCAAATTGGTGGATGTTAGATGATGACATTTACTTACAAATTAATATATTAAGATATATTTTAATACATTTTATTAATTATCCACAATAGTTTTATTTAAATAAAATAAAAAACTTCAAACAAGACAAAAAAATTTTCTAGAAAATAGAAAATAAATAATCACAACAAAATGTACAGTAGAGCCTTTATCAATTCTTGCAGAAAAAGAGGATATGCAAGGCCAATTTTTTTAAAAAAAAAATTAACAATTCTTAACAAATTTTATATAATAGGTATAAGTTTTCAAAATATCAAGATATGGATGCAAAATTAACATGCATGCAATATAATCTTAAAAGTTTAAAAAAAAAAAAATCAAATGCATGAATACTTAAAAAAAATTGATGAGAGTTTTGTAAAAAATTCAACAACTAAAAGAATGAGTTTAATAGTACTTATTTTAATATAGATTTACAAAAAAAATACTTAAAATCACTTCAACTTTAGTTTTTCCTTCTTTCTCTCTCTTTTTTTGTTTCTTCTCATCTCCTTTTTCTTTCTCTTCTCTAAAAATTTTGTGAGAAATGAGTTAAAAAATTAGCCAAAATCTATTTAAAATAAATTAATACATGAGTGGCAATTGTGTACCTATCATGAGTAATGGTTAAATTTGGTAGGCCTAAATATGCCGATTAAGCGTACATATATCGGTTAAACGTATATTAAGTGCTATAATATAGAAACAAATATACACAAACGCCACTCATTTACATATTAAGCACAAAAATTCCATATAAAACGTGTTCTTGTGCCTATCAAGAACCTCCTAAATCATTCTATACTTAGTTTTTCAAGTCAAACTAAGAATTTTTCTCAAAATTTAATTAATCATATTATTCTCTGCAGTCATAAATTATACTAAAAATTAGAGTGCTACATTACTTCCTTACAAATAAAATTTTATCCAAAAAATTTACATACTTTAATAAATAAATAAATATGAATACTTATCTTGGATCTTGTCTTCTTACTCTCATATAGCTTTTTTAAATAAAAGATTTCTCCATAATACCTTAACCAAAGAAGCCACTTTACATGGAGTAGTTGATCTCCTTGTCTAAGCATTTGTATGGGTTCTTCAACATATGTTTGGTCTTCATTGATTCACAAGAATTCGTGGCAAATAATGTTTGAAAGGTCATAGACATATTTCCAAGATATTGACACGTGAAACACACCATGAAAGTCCTCCAAGTTTGGAAGTAAAGTTAATCTATAAGTAATATCTCTTATTCTTTCCAAAATCTAGAACTATCTAGTAGACCTCGACTTCAACTTCCCTTTAAGCTTAAACCTCAAGACACATTTAGATAGATATATATTTAGAAATATATGATCGTCCAATTTAAAACTCAACTCATATCACCCATGATCCATATAACTCTTTTATCGACTTCAAGTAACTTGGAGCCAATTTCTAATCAATTGAGTCTTTTTAGATCTTTCTTGAATCACCCCTAGTTTCAAAAGTCTCCAATCTCCTACCTATTAATTAGGAATCAACATTTTTCCCTAAAATGCACTTCAAAGGATGACAAATTGACATTTACCTGATAATTATTATAGTTAAATTTAGTTAGCTATAAATAATCATCTCAATATCCTTTTATCTCCAACTTTACTAAACAATCCATAAAAATGTCATTCTTATATAATAAAATAAGCCAATTTGATCAACTGATCCACAATCACATGCACTGCATTGTGCTTTCTTGACATCCTTGGTAATTTATCACAAAATGTGTTAATATCTATTCCCACTTTCAATTAAAAATTGACATATATTATAAAAGACCTTGTGACTTTTTATATTTGGTTTTAACTTATTGACATATAAAATATCTTTATATAAATATATCAATTTCTTTTTTATATTCCTCCACCAAAAATCATGTTCCTGCTTCTAGTTGGAAATTAGCATATATTATAAAAGATCTGACGATTTTTTATGCTTGGTTGTAACTTATTGACATAAAAACGTTGCAATGTCTCTCTTCACTTCCTCCATCGAAAATCTTCTACAAATTATAATACATTTTATTGATCCTCGAATGGATCATATACTTAGATCAATATACTTTATTAAGGATTTATTTCTTTAATTCTTGAGTATTTGATACGCAAATACGATCATAAAACCTCAAAACTCTATTAACTCGAATATTAAAATCCACTCTTGATTCTCGGTTTTGATCCTCAACTATATCCACAAAAAATTAGCAATTTATTTGCATTCCCTTGATTTTTCCAAAAAGCTGGGGTTGCACCTAATAATATGATAACATCATATGCGTACTTTGATAGTGCAATCTATTGTTACACATTTATGTCACCCAACATCCCCGTCTCCTTATCATCAGATGAGCCATTACAATTGTCAACCTTCAATTTAAAATATCCGCCACCAAATTAGCCTTTTCTGATTGATACCAGATCTTATAATTATAATCTTTTAGTAGGTTCATCCACCATCTCTTTCTCATATTTAATTTCTCTTGGCAAAACAAAAATTTTAATTTTTTATGATCTGAATACACCATGAACTTCTCCCCAAATAGATAATGTCTTCAAATCATCAAAGTAAAGATGACATAGACTAATTCTAAATCATTGGTAGGATAATTCTTTTTACAAGTTTGGAGTTGCTTCGATCTGTAGGCAATCACTCTTTCATGTTATATCAAAATACAACCCAACCCTCTCTACGACATATAATAAACCACGCACACTTGTGTCCTTCTAGAATAGATAGCAACAAGATAGTCATCAAATGATTCTCCAATTCTTGAAAGCTTCTTTTATATTCCTCATCCCAAGTGAATATTTCTTTCTTTTACATTAAGCGGGTCAATGGCACCATAATCATTAAAAGGTAATCAACAAACCTCCTATAATACTCGGCCAAATTAATAAAACTCATACTTCTATTAAATTTGTCTGTCAACCCCTACTCATAATTGTCTCAATTTTGTTTGAACCCATCCACACACCACTACTCGATATGACGTGATTAAGAAAAATCACTTCTTCAAACCAATGTTTACAATTCTTTTAACTTGGCATACAAGCATCTTTCCCTTAGTGTTTAAAGAGTAATTCTCAAATGAATCTTATATTTTTCATAACTCATTGAATATATCAAAATATCATCGACGAAAACAACTACATAATAATTCAAATATGATTGAAATACATGGTTTATAAGGTCTATAATTGTAGGAGTATTTGTTAATATAAATATTATTACTAAAAACTCACAATGGTCACACCTTATTCAAAAAGTTATTTTCACTACATCTTTCTTCTTCATTCACAATTAGTAATATCTTGATTGAAGACCAATATTTGACAAAACTTAGGCTCCTTGTAATTGATAAAGAAATCATCAAATATTGGCAAATGACCCTTGTTTTTTTCATCATTATCTTATTCAGCTCTTCATAATATATACACTACCTCATTAACCTATTATTCTTCTTCATAAATAAAACTAATACATTCTAAGGTAACACATTTAGTCAATTAAAACTTTTCTCTAATAGTTCTTATAATTGCTTTTTCAACTCTTTATTTTTGAAGGAGTTATCCAATAGAAATATTAGAAATTAACATAGATCTTGACATCAACTCAATTTTAAACTCGAACTTCCTAGTCGGTGGCAATCTAGGAAGGTCCTCTAAAAGCATGTCCTCAAATTCACTTTTAATCAAAATCTCCTCAACCAACACATTATGACTTTCAATAGTGATAGCATAGCTTAAGTATGCTCTACAGCAACTTTTCATTAAATGACATACATATAAGATAAAAATCACATAGGCTGATTCTTTTTATTTATAAAAACATTCATAATCTAAAATAGAAAAGTACACTTTATCATAGAAACAATTCACACTAACATGATAATATAGTATTTAATTCAAGTCTAAAATTATATCAAAACCATTCATGTTTAATAAAATTAAAACTACCGCCAACTCAAATATACACATAAACTAAATACCTAGGGCATATAATGTTGGTTATCAAAACTTACCCAAAGGCATAGACATGATAATGAAGAATAGAAATTTAGTCTTACCCATATAATATGACCGTCCACTATGCAACTTCCCACAATAGTTACACGCCACTTTAGATTGTTATTGCTTAGCTAGTACTTCTTGAATCTCAGCTCATTTCCTCATCCCTTATTATTGGATTTAAATTTGTTATCGGATCTTCTTGATCCTAAACCTTAGTTTTAGTCTCTTCAACTAAAATTTCTTTTTTAAAAAACTTTTATTATCTCTAGCTCGTACTCAAAGAATAAATCCCAATTGAACACTTTTTCATAGGTTCTCGACCACAATATCAAAAACTATGACTAAATCTTATCCTCCATGCCTTCAAGAAATGTCCTTATTCTCCTCATCTTATCCATTACTACGTCTAGAAAAATCAAGTCCATTCAGTATATTTGCTGTTATATTCTGCCAACATACAGTTCCATTATCTCAACCAAGCAAACTCATTCTCCTTTTGTTCACAAAGGCTTGCTGAAAATAATTTTTAAAAAATAATTCTAAAAATACGTCTCACAAAATTTATTCATTTTCTAAGCCTAAAATTTCCCTTTTCACAGCTCAGCAATGGCCAACCTTACCAGCTAGTTTGCAAGCAACAAACATGACTTTCTCATTTTTCAAATAATTAATCACCTCAAACACTTTCGCCACTCAATGGATTCATATTTTCACATTGGTTTGATTAGTTCTTCCAAGAATTTGGGCACATACTTATTTATAAACCAGTCATGAGCCATCATAACATGCTCATAATTTCCACCTTGGTCCAAGTTTGGCTATCTCTAAAACATTTGGTCTATAACTTTAGTCATTTTGGCCATAATGACAATATAGTCATCTTTTCGGCTAGACTTACTGCAACCTTAACCTCTTGACATTTCGTATCTATCATATAAGAAGTTATAAATTTAGTTTCTTAAATTATTTAAGACTTTTATTTTTACGATTTGCTCTAACACTGTAAATTATCACATCCAAGGTACGAAACATAGATGACTATAATATCATAAACAATTTACCTATAATTAGAATGCAAACCTATACCTAATGTTATATAAACCATTAAGATATAAATATAAAGTCTCAAAAAATAATGGTTAATGCTCTAATAGTTGACCTAAAAACATACAAGCTACTTGACAACTCAATCTTAAAATATAAGGAAGCATCAATAACTATTGTCCACAATGCAGAGACCAAAAATCATAGTTTTATGCACGTTGGACACCATGTACAAATACTGATAACTTGTTTCAAAACAATTTCTATTGTCATCAATATATCAAAAATATAGTAAAAACATCACTAGACTAAAGCTCAAGAAATTTGCACTTCAAATTCAAAAACCCTGCAAGTAAATTCGATCCTGCAAATCTACAAGGTTAGAAATATAACATGAGTGAGTCTAACACTCAATAAATATATATATGTAAGTTTTACGTGAATAATTATGAAAAAATATGTGAATGATCATAATAATTATATGACAAAAGTACTAGAAATTGAGAACCAAAATAAATTTAATGGCCAATAATAATCTCATCAATTAAGAAAAAAATATCAAAATCGGGATTCAAATTGTCCTATAATTTAGACTATACGGCACTATTCAAGATCTATTTGTATACTAACTATATGTTATGTTATATAGATCATGATAAATACTACGTTTTGATCTACAAATATTAGGTAATGATATTTGTTTATAAATTGATATACTATGATATATTAAATATATTCTATCAATTTTCTATATTATTTCTAATTGTGACAAAATAAAGGATTCAATACAAATAAATAAATAAATATTCTAAAAATCAAAAAATAAATAATGTTAACAAAATTTAAGGTGGAGCTCTCTTAAAATTTTACATAAAATAAATATGCAAAGTAGTATTCTCATTGAATTTCAATAAACCTTAGAATGATCAACAAATTTTGAACAAGAAACCTTAAATTGTGAAAGACTTCTAAAAAAAGGATCATACATGTAAGCCAAACATTAAAAAATGCACAGAAGATTGCATACCATAATCTCATATATGTGAAGAAAATAATGAAGGCCTTTCTGAAATTTTAGCAATAATATCAAAAAGGGATTTAAAATGTATTTGCCTAATTTTGGATATATCAAAATTAGCTTGAAATCACTTTATTATTACCTTTTCCTTCTACTTCTCTCTTCTTCCCTCTCTTCTCATCCAGTCTTTCTCTCTCTTTTTTCAAAACTTTATAAGAAATATGCTAAAAAAAAGGTCCATTAAAAAAATAGGAGATCGACGCACATATATCAATAATACGTAAATCAAATATGAAGACTAACATTGGCTAATGCACATGCACCGAAGATGCATACATCAAGCCTCAAGATACAATAACAAACACTTTAATGCCTTTTCTATACGTATCAAGTATGGAGATACTATCTCAAACACATTCATGAGTGACTTTCACGCTCATCAAGTGTTCATTCAAGTCACTATATACCTAGTTTTGCAACCAAACTAAAACATTTTCTTAAAAATATACTTAATCATTTTAGTTTTTTACATCATAGATAATCATATTTAGCATTTGGATGTTACAATTATTTTACCAAATCTTAAATCGATTCGACACTTATATGATTTTTCTCACAAAGTTGGAATCAAGTGCCTATTTTAAAAAGCATACTATAATCTTCATAAGTAGCCTACTTGACTAGAAACCTCTCAATCACACTTGCAAGAGCCACACGGGACCTACATTAGTGCCTGGCTAAAAGGAACTATTATCCTATTGGCTCATTTCTCAAACAAACTCCCCATTCAACAACTTAGCCCTTTCATCCGTGCCTGATGCAAAAGTCTCGTTATTTGGTTTAAAGAAGTATGTAATTTTATGTCTTCATATTAACAACTCGAATCAATATTTGCTTAAATTTTAGATAATCATTTAAGAATACGACGTAAGATCTTTTAATGCTATTGATTGTGGTGAGTATGATCATGAAATTAGATTATCCTAATTGAACTTTCTTCATAAATTGTTTGTATTTAGATTATACCTTAAATTTAAATATGCATCACCAACTAGCATGCCAAGCTTGCAATCCCAATTCAAGCCTGCCACCAACTCCACTAACGACCTCGTGCTAAAATTCACACACATCCCTTAAACCATTTTTTATCTTTAGAAAAAGTAATATAAGGTTAAAAATATATTCAGATTATTTCTAATTAGTTTTTAAAATATTTTTATTTAGCAAATTGATTATATCTTTATAGGGTTTTCTAGAATTTTTAGGTAATTTTTATTTTAATACTATCCCAAAAGTACCCTAATTCAATTCTGATATAAATCAAATTATAAAAAAATATTTTCACCACACAAAACAAATAATCTCTAAATGGTGAGACGAATTTCCCTTGATTTTCATTCAACCACAATTGCTTGAAAAAAATAGAAGTTGTTTGATTACTCTCACAAAAATTTTATGATCTCACAACACCACCCGATGAAAACATATTTTATATATTTATTTTAAGACCGGATAAAAGGATATATGATCCAAACAATAAAATAACATATGATTATAAGACTATGATGAAATACTACCCAAGAGTCCATGATAGAGCTTTGATTCCATAATGCTCGTCCTTGGGGAGGTCAATACTTATTGAACGTGCCCACATTCAAAGTTGATCATTATATTGATAGGTTGGCATGCCAAATTATATCAATTTAAATCTTCGAATCTCCGTAGACTATCGAATTATATAATGCAATTCCACGTAATGGAAACACAAAGAAGAAGAATGCTGGAGGGTGCGAGTCTAAGACTAAGTTACGCCCGTCATCGTAACTCTGGGTTTTATTGCCGCAACAATTGCACCAAGGACGTGTAGCAGTGCCAAACAATGTGATAAAAATTAGACCTTTCTACAAAAGAAAATGCTTTAAATTCTTAGACCAATAATCTTTAGACTTCTTTGTAGAGCATATTAAGATTACATAAATTCAATAAGAATATTATTATTGTTCCTCTCAATTCAAGAAGCCTATAATTATTTCAACCTTTAATTATCCAAATTTTGCCCCCACAAAAATTCATCTTTGGCAACAAGATAAGTCTTCTGACAATATCCAACCCCACTCTCCGAGAGGGCTCCCATATACGGCATTTTCATGAGTATAATTAAAGTATCAAATCCTTTGAATGTTAAATATTAAAGTGCATCAGACTTATACTGCTAACTTGAATATTAATTAGGCCAGCCTAAAAAATTCTGTAAGTTTTTATTTTATATTTATATAGTGTTAAATTTATAATCTATTGCTCCAAAACTTATTTTATATGCCTTCAAATAAAATCTATTTTCATAAATAAATAGCAAAACGTATGGAATTGGGTGATAATAAATAGTAATTGCTCATTTTGTCCGAGCGGCATTGACCCGTGCCACCTCCGAAAACCCCTAAATGACGGCGCATCTTCCGATATTCATCAGGCAAGCACGTTCCCACTGTATCTTCCGTTATATTAATTTTATACCTTATTTTAATTTTATTTTGAAGTTTTCCAATATTATAAATTATTTTACTTCTTATAAAAGAATTTGATCATATTTACCAAATCTTACTATTTATTATATATATATATAAAGCTAAATATATATATTCTCAAGAATTTCTTGGACCGCATAAAGCTAAATAAATAGCCTAAAATCCGTATGTAATGTATCGTCTAGTTTGTGCAAAAATGAAATTTGCGTATTTCTATGTACCCAAAATTGTATAAACTGAGAATTAATAATTTTCCTAAATAGAAACGGTTTTTAAGCAGATTCTTGCAGATATACCATTAAATCAGACTAGGGGTTGGCAGTCAATTGACCTTGAAGACAACTAATCAGCTTCTATGGAATTCACCTGATTGCCTGGGTCACGTACCAGTGAAAGCAAGAACCAATTTCTTCAATAATCTTCGTCTCCTTTGTCTCTCCTCCCAGGTTTCAGGTTTCTGATGCGAGAGGAGAGGAGAGGAGAGGGGAGAGAGAGAGAGAAAGGGTCGCCAATACCGGTGAAGGAAAGTAACAATCCATTGTCATTGATAAAAAATTCCCCAAGCTTTTCCATCGAAATTTAGCCCCTCTAAAACCGACCCCATTGTTGTTTTCAACCGAATTAACAAAGCCATTGGTTCTTCTTCATTCATTGCCTTATTTGGACCCAAAATTATAAAAAAATGCATCCGCTTGGCATATTCTGATCTCCACACGCTTTATATGTTCCCTTCGAACGTTTTAAATTCATATGTTCTGGGGCTGTGTGGTTAGTTGGAATTTGAAAGCTTCATGGGCTGTGTGGTTAGGGATCATCCAGGTATAGGCTTAAAGCTTCCTCATAGTGAGGGGGAGGGAAGAGCTCAAAATGTCCGACAAATCTTCACGTTTCTTCCCTGTTTTAACATTCTTGTGAGAATTTTCCTTCCATATGTATATGACTTTATTTCCCTGATTCAGTTAGGCACTGTGGATTGATCCTTCATCTTTTTGCTGGTCTTTTTTTTTTTTTTTTTTTTTGGAATTGCACCTTCGGCTGCCTTCTGTTTGACGGGTGGGTCATTGCAGATTTTGGATATTTGGTTTCATATTTGGCTTTAGTAAAGCTGAATTTTGAGGTTGCTGGCTTTTCTTATTGCGGGGTTTGGTATATATTCCTTAAATCCTTTTAAGTTCTTCCTTGTGAAGCTAAATCTTGCTAATTTAACTTTTTATATTTATTATTTTTATTGCTTTCTGTTCTACAGCTTAATTATGGGCCTTAATTTACTATAAAACGAGAGGTTGAGTTGTAAAAAAAAAAATGATTTTCTGGGGTTTATGAGTTTGGGAAGTAGATTACTATATAGTTTCTTGAAGAAAGTGAGGCTTACGATTGGGACGAGCAAATTTTCTTTGTGTGTTTGGAATTTGAAGTTAATAGAAGTTCTTCGCTAGAGTTAAAAGGAGGGGAGAAAAAGCAGAGGGAAAAAATGGGTCATGGGAGGAGGAGGAAGCTGCATTTGAGCAAGATCTATTCATTCAGATGTGTGAAACCATCTGTTAAGGAGGATGACCATTCACAGATTGGAGGGCCTGGCTTTTCCAGGGTGGTTTATTGCAATGAATCAGGCTCTATGGAGGCCTCTATCCATAACTATGCAGACAACTATGTAAAAACTACAAAGTATACTCCAGCAACTTTCATACCCAAATCATTGTTTGAGCAGTTCAGGAGAGTAGCCAACTTTTACTTCCTTATCTCTGGCATTTTGGCATTCACCCCACTTGCTCCTTATACCTCGACCAGTGCAATAGTCCCTCTAGTTTTCGTGATCTCAGTGAGTATGGTGAAAGAAGGCATTGAGGATTGGCGACGCATGCAACAGGTTTGTTGTGCATCACTTTTTGGTGGTTCAATTTGTGGTATAGCACTGTTTTTGTTAGATATTCTGATATGATAATAATTGATTTCATATAACCTTAAAAAATCAACTGTTGCACCTTTAAGATGTGTTCTTTCTGACAAGGACTTATTTATGAATGAAATAAGGTTTAGGGCAAGGTGATGATGGTTTTGGAAGTTTATTTAGTCAAGAAACTGCCTCTTATTTTCAGCAAAGTGATCATAATTGGCAGGATGACGGTGGTTTTCTGAAATTCTCCATTTGAGTATTATTTTGTAGTATAATTTAAATAGCGGTATCAGTTCTAAACCCTGAAGCATGAGGTTCTCATGAATTAGGTTACGTTGGTGAATTGCTGACAAACATTGAAGCTATAGAACTATGATGCTAGTTGATTTGGGTTAAGTCCACTATTTATACGAAGCATGTACAATGCAACACATCTCAAATTTTCTTGGACGTTTTGAACTATTGTGTTGAAAATTTTTGCATCACAAAAATGATTGAACTCTTGCAACCTCACTTTCCTTGGAACTTCAATTGACTCCTGCATCATAGGGTAGTTTCTCAAAATGAGAAACGTTCTAGAGCATTTCCTTTATCTGATCTAATTTTATTGATTTTCATTATTGAAATGAGTAACGTGGACACTCATGTCCATCAGTGTTATATCCCATTTTTCAGGATATTGAGGTGAACAATAGAAAGGTTAAGGTGCACCACGGCAATGGGATTTTCCAACAGACACAATGGAGGAATTTACGTGTTGGAGACATTGTGAAGGTGGAAAAGGATGAGTTCTTCCCTGCTGACATCATTTTGCTTTCTTCTAGTTATGAGGATGCAATTTGCTATGTGGAGACTATGAACCTTGACGGTGAGACTAACTTGAAGCTAAAACAAGCATTAGAAGTAACCTCAGTCCTATCAGAGGAGTCGAACTTCCGGGACTTTAGAGCTAACATCAGATGTGAAGATCCGAATGCAAATTTATACTCTTTTGTTGGAACTATGGAATTCGAAGAGCAACACCATCCCCTTAGTCCCCACCAACTCCTCCTTAGGGACTCCAAACTCCGGAATACAGATCATGTATATGGGGCAGTGGTCTTCACCGGTCATGACACAAAGGTCATGCAAAATGCTACTGACCCTCCTTCAAAGAGGAGCAGAATTGAAAGGAAAATGGATCATATTATTTTCTTCTTATTCTCCATGCTATTTCTTATGGCTTTTGTTGGATCAATTTTCTTTGGCATTGCAACTAGAGATGATCTCAGAAAGGGTTTAATGAAGAGGTGGTATCTTAGACCTGATAACACCACGGTTTATTTCGATCCCAAAAGGGTGCCACTTGCTTCATTCTTTCACTTTTTGACTGCCCTGATGCTATACAGTTATTTGATCCCAATTTCCCTCTATGTTTCCATTGAGATTGTAAAAGTCCTCCAGTCCCTCTTCATCAATCATGACATTCACATGTACTATGACAAAGCTGACAAACCAGCGCGTGCTCGCACTTCAAACTTGAATGAGGAGCTAGGTCAAGTCGACACAATACTGTCTGACAAGACTGGAACTTTGACCTGCAATTCTATGGAGTTTGTTAAGTTTTCAGCGGCAGGGACAGCTTATGGCCGCAGTGTTACAGATGTTGAGAGGGCTATGGCTGAAAGAAAGGGTTATCCAGTTGCTGATGAATTAATTAATCATCATGGCCATTCTGAGGATCCTGCTGTTGCAATTCCTCCTGTTAAAGGGTTCAACTTCAAGGATGAAAGGATCATGAATGGAAATTGGATCAATGAGCCTCACTCAAATGTCATCCAAAAGTTTCTTCAGCTATTGGGTATCTGTCACACAGTAATTCCTGAAGTGGATGAGGAAACAGGAAAAGTTTCCTATGAAGCTGAATCACCGGATGAGGCAGCTTTTGTGATTGCAGCAAGGGAGCTTGGCTTTGAGTTTTACCAAAGGACCCAGACAACTGTCTCACTGCGCGAGTTGGATCCCCCCTCTGGCAAGAAAGTTGAAAGGTGACTCAGGATATATTCCCCATGTTTACTGGATAACTTCGTTATAATGTTGATTGCATAAACAAATATATGAGTGTAATGCATTTTGGTTTTCACTAGGATCATTGTTTACAAAGTCCCATATGTAGACGTTATTGGTTATGTTAGTTGAATGTGGAGTTTGTCCCTCTGTTTCTTCATCTTGCATCCATCAAAGCTTCAATATTGCTTTGATCTTTTTCTCACTGCTCAGTCACATCAGGATTATATGACTTTTTCTTTGCTCTCTGTTGGACCAAAGGACTTACCTTACAGTTTTTGACACAGGCATATGCACCAAGTCAGTTATGTATTCCAAAACATTATATTGCATGACTGGTTTATGATTGTAGAAGCTGATCCACAATTTCCTTTGTCCAGGTCTTACAAAATTTTGAATGTTTTAGAGTTTAATAGCTCAAGAAAGCGGATGTCTGTGATTGTACAAACTGAGGGAGGAAAATTGCTATTACTTTCTAAGGGTGCTGACAGGTTTGATGATCTTGACTTTGACTTCTACGGTTCATGATCATTAGCAGTTCTGTAAATTTTTCTTTAAGGAGCTGTAAGATTGCAAATTTTTATTTATTTGCCGTTTTCATTTGATGCAGTGTCATGTTTGCAAGGCTACTTAAGGATGGCACAGACTTTGAAGAGAAGACTAGAGAACATGTGAATGATTATGCCAATGCTGGCCTGAGAACTTTAATACTTGCTTATCGCGAACTCAATGAGGAAGAATACATAGAGTTCAATCAGAAATTTTCCAAAGCCAGGAATTCACTTAGTACAGATCGTGAAACATTGATTGATCAAGTGGCAGAGACGATTGAGAAAGATTTGATTCTTCTTGGTGCTACAGCTGTTGAGGACAAACTTCAGAGTGGGGTGGGTGTGCAGCTGTAAAGCTTATACATATTTAATTAAAGCCATTTCTGAATGCAGTTTCAATATTCTTTATCCCCGATAGATGAAGTGTGAGGTTGTGCTTGTAGGTTCCTCAGTGCATTGACAAGCTTGCCCAAGCTGGAATAAAGATATGGGTCTTGACAGGAGATAAAATGGAGACAGCCATCAATATAGGGTATGGTTCCTCTTTGTATTAACTAATTTGTTTTAGCATCAGATTTTCTGTCTTCACGTTTCTTATGCAACATTGAAAATTCACAGGTTTGCTTGTAGCTTGCTTAGGCAAGGAATGAAACAGGTAACAATCAACTTGGATTCACCAGATATTAAAACACTGGAGAAAACTGGGGACAAGGATGTTATTGCCAAGGTGACTGACTTTCTTTCTCCACGAGTTTCAAATTTTTACAGTTCAGAGTGATGTTGAAACTTTGATTAGCCTCGATATATTCACTACTGTATAAGCAATGGAGGTTATTTAGAATCTGGGGAGTATAAGTTTATATCACTAACTACCAAGTGAGCATTGTAATCATCTGAAGTAAAAGAGAGAGCACAATGGGGCATTTTAAGAATTTAGAGTGAGTCTGATTGTACTTTCTTATCCTGAGGATTATGCTCAATCTTAGTTTCATTTTCCTTGCTATGTGATGAATACTGAAAGGGAAGAGTGTACTTATATGATGATAATTCACCATCACTGTCATCATGTAATGTCTCTAAAATGTTACTGTTTTTGCTGAATAAGGAAGTAGGTTCTAATATGATGTTAATTCTTCATGTAGGTATCGAAAGATAGAGTCCTTCAACAGATTACACAAGGAAAGGATCAACTTGCTGCATCGAATGCTCGATCTGAGGCAACTGCTTTGATCATTGATGGGAAATCTCTTGTTTATGCTCTAGAGGATGATACAAAAAGCTTGTTCCTGGAACTTGCAATTGGCTGTGTCTCAGTTATCTGTTGCCGCTCATCTCCTAAGCAGAAGGCCCTGGTGAGCTCCAAATTTTTGATCTTAACACTGGTTGAATCCTGAGAAATTTGTTGAGTTATGAAGGAAAATTTTGATAAAAAAATTATAATCAACTCATCAACTAAATTTCTTTTTTTCTTTCCTTAAAATTTGCCAGATTCATCAAGAGGGTAAGGATTTTTTTTTCTCCTGAAAAATAACGGCTTGATTTCTAAACAACTCAGATCCCAATTCCATAGGTTACGAGACTAGTGAAAAATGGAACTGGGAAGACGACACTGGCAATTGGTGATGGGGCTAATGATGTGGGAATGCTTCAAGAAGCAGACATTGGTGTTGGAATCAGTGGTGCTGAAGGAATGCAGGTACGTGATAATTGAACTTTGTCTCTTGCTTTTCGTAATTTAATATCTCGTGTTTTTTTATATAATGGAGTTTCTGTGTTTTTTTAGGCTGTCATGTCCAGTGATATTTCAATTGCTCAATTTCGGTTATTGGAACGTTTGCTCCTTGTGCATGGGCATTGGTGCTACCGAAGGATCTCCTCAATGGTAATTTCTTCAACAAATTATAATATATATATTGATAATATGTCTAGAAGTTTTTAGGGGTTTATTTAAAAACCCTTTAGTTATGTTGACTAGTCTACAATTGGATTGTCCTGTTGGCAGATATGCTACTTCTTCTACAAGAACATCACTCTTGCTGTTACTGTCTTCGTGTACGAGGCCTACACATCATTCTCTGCTGAACCAGCCTATAATGATTGGTTCTTGTCGCTCTATAGTGTTTTATTCACATCACTTCCAGTAGCTGCTTTTGGAGTTCTAGATCAGGATGTCTCAGCACGATTATGTCTCAAGGTACCACATTCATTTGATTTTTCTCTTCATTATATCAGTCAATCCGATTGTTATTGGCATATATTTTCATGGACATCTCCAGAGTCAAGAAAGCTAGTGCAGGCCGAGGGTGAGAAAACCCTTCACCCTTATTCTGCTCATCCTCATTTCTTCTGGATATTTTCTGATTAAAAAGTCAGCATCGCTGTAGAAAATCTTAAATTGTCTGATCCACAAATACTGAATTCAAGGTTTCCTCGGTAGTGTTGACTAAAAGGGAGAGATCATGTGGGTAATGTTTCAGTACGAAGCACTCCTACAATGGCTTTGCAGGGAAACAGATGTGCTTCCACACATTTGATGCTATTCAAGCCTTAAAACAATAGCTTTCATTACCTTACAATTCAACAAAATAGAAATATTATTGGTAACGTGACACTTAGGATTAATATGTATAGGTTACAATGGAGAATTGTATCCAGTATACCTTGTAATTGAGATATACCTTTAAAATTGAAAGAAATTTTATGAAATCCTGTGTACTCTTTGAATCAGCATGTTAGATAATTAATACGTACAAAAAGTAAGCGTTGTAGAGATAAGAACGTTACGATAAATTAGTAGAGTCATGTTAAAAAATAAGATAAGAAGTAATAAGAAAATATTACTTATTATTGGAAGAAAGAAATAAATAGATTTAGAAAAATATAGAGTGATGTGGTAAAATAATTTAAAATTATATCTATTTTATGAAAATATTACACTAAATTGATTAGAATGACAAAAGAAAAATTATATAGGCGACCCTGTTTAGTAAAGACTTAAAGTTTTTGTTGTAATATTTGAATGCGGTGGTTGATTAAATATGTTACACTTTTGGGAAATGGGTTTCCATCCTCCTACCCCTTCAACATCTGCTGGTTTTTTGTTCTTATTTTTATTTCAGTGGAAAACCTCCACGTTGAATAAGGATTATTTACATTTGTTGAGTTTAAATGTGGCAGTTCCCTATGCTCTACCAAGAAGGCGTCCGGAATGTCCTCTTCAGCTGGCTTCGGATACTCAGCTGGATGTTCAACGGCGTTTACAGTGGGATTATCGTCTTCTTCTTCTGTAACCGAGCTCTTGGGGAATCGGCCTTCAACAGTGCTGGCAAAACTGCCGGACGAGACATCTTTGGGGCCACCATGTACACGTGTGTTGTGTGGGTCGTAAACTGCCAGATGGCACTCTTTGTCAAGTACTTCACCGGGATACAGCATATTCTCATCTGGGGCAGCATTGCTATTTGGTATCTCTTCCTCTTAGCATACGGCGCCATCAATCCCAACCTATCGACCACTGCTTACAAGGTCCTTGTCGAGGCCCTCGTCCCAGCCCCCATGTACTGGCTGGTGATGCTCTTTGTCGTGATCTCGGCTCTCATACCCTACATCACGTACTCAGCAATTCAGATGAGGTTCTTCCCGATGTACCACAATATGATCCAGTGGATATGGCTCGAGGGGCAAGCAGACGATCTCGAGTACTGTGACATGGTCCGGCAGAGATCTGTGCAGCTGACCACCGTGGGCCTCAACTCACAAGTGGCTGCAGGAAGGAATCTGTTTTCGAGAAAAAGATGACGAGAAACCGTGAGTGAATCAAGCCTGTGTGCAGAATGTCACCGGCAAAGCAGTGGAGGAAGCCCCAGTTTTGTGATCATCTCAGACGGAGCAGAATGAGAGGGTTGGTTGGCTCCGCTATGTGAACATACTCTGGCTGCAGGGCTAAATGTATTATATCTTTGGAATTTTGAATTCTTTTTTGCGCATTGTGGCCAGTGACCGTTCGTTAATGTGGTCATGAGGCTTGATGATATCAGATGGTGGATAGAAATTGATGGAATTCTGTATAGTTCTTTACTGTCGTTGAAACGTCCTGCTTCTCTTGTGACAATACGAATACTAATACTACTAATACTAATAACTAGTGCAGTACCATGTTTCAGAATTGGATTCTGATTTTTGATTTGTGTTTCTTGTTTCTTCTGGTGTATGCCCCATTGCACTTAATCTCATGTAAAAGCAATGTCCACAGCCCTTTCGTCACCTGCTAAATACGATATTTTAGTCACCTATTTATTTTTATATGAATTTATTAATATAAACAGATGAATGATAGGATGCCCAAGAAGTATTCCCAAACATAAGATTATAAGATTGGGTTGCCTACCAAAAAGTACCCACAATGGTAGAATATGTTAGCTGCCATATATTTTTGGATGACTTTTCATGGGACTTTAGACTACATATAAGCCTACGAATGTATTGCTCCACAAAAGCTAAACCAGGAACAATGCATTAGCTAGTACTGTTAACTCTTGGTGAATATATAATTATTGAAGAACGTCATGGCACATATACATGCTCCAAAAAGTTAGTATTTTGAATTGTATGATAGTAGAACGTCGTGACACATAAACATTGAACTACAACCAACATCCAACACCATTCTCAAATTCAACTGGAAGTAAATAACATTTCGCTGTATAAAACAATGAAGCAGAAATATATCTATAAGGACAAATTTTATAAACTCAAAATAAATGACCTTCTCTAATGTCAAGAATTCACTAGTAAACTAACATCACGAGTGATTTATATGTCAACCCTGGGATCCAGTGAATCAATATCTGGCCCAAAAATATTAGTCAGCTGCTTTGCCAGCTCAACCCCTAACGCAAACAAAATGGGGCAGGGCAAGGGAAGAGGCATGCAACGATATCGCATTGATCAGAAGCGGAGGTATTCCTTCACTACATGAGAGCTCCAACTGTCCGCAAGCAGAAGACATACCAAATATTTTTAATCAACCTCATGCTTCTTTCCCAGTAATCCTGTTTTCAAACAGAGAAATGTAAGCCAAGTCACGGCAACGACCAGCTGAAAAAAAGAAAGCAGCAAAAAAAAATCCTTGCACGTAAGCATATATATGACAATTATTTAGGATTAGCATGTCGGATTCACTCTGAAATGCATTATTTTTAAGATTCCAGCCACGAAGCAGTGAGAAGACCAGCTTTGATGCTCTTCAAGGGCACAGTTTGCTCTATGTAGCTGCGTGGTAGTTGATGAAATATCATGGTGTTCGGAGCATTTTGCCTAATGCTCTTGGAGCTCAATTGGGTTATGACCATCCACTAATGTGTGTATATATATTAAATATGAGAATGCTAAAATAAACGAGTTAAATCACAACACAGTATAATACAATACAAGGAATATAATGATATTCATAAATATATTTTGCAATTAAATATATAAAAGATAAGTTAGAAAATGAAATTTAAGACAATTCAGACGCATAAAATATTAGCCAAATGAGATGCCCATAAGAAAACATGAATTATTTGCAATTAAAAGAAATGAAAGAAGGTATAGACCTAACAAGATATAGAGTAATATGATAAAAAGTTATTTTAAAATTGATTCTACTTTCGAAGAATATTACATTAAATTGAATAAAATGACGAAAGAAATTTTACATATGGCCAAATCCACTAGGTGTGGAACTCAGGACTTAATGTAGCTGTTTAGGTACTTCTACTAATTAAGCAAAAGCCAATATGTAGTCGAACTTGCAAACACCCCATCATGATTACTCAGAAGATGCTCTGCAATAACAACAGGAGCGTGCAAAGAACTAGAAATCCTATAATGACAGCTGTTCCTAGGAACATATGGGCTCATTCATGCAGGAGAAAACAAAGAAAATAGCAATCCGTAAAAACGCAATGAATCAGCTCAGCCACACAGTACTGTGAATCTCAGGAGATTGAATCACAAATTACGTGCAACTGCAGGCGTGATTCTTACCTGAAGCAGTAGATTCCGAGGGCCGTTGTGATTTCATGAATCACTGATGTTGCAAAGTGCAAGTAGAGAGCAACTGCACCCGTAGAAAAGATAACTTATCAGGTGCAGAGATGAAAAAGCCCCATAGAATGTTCAGGTGAATCAACAAAGAAAGAATGAACCTTGAAATAATATATAAAAATAAAGGACTAGATAGCACATTAACACAAGGATAAACTCAAGATTAATGGGGATAGTTAAAATGGAAAAATGTGTTGAAAGTTTTGTGATTGAAATTTTGTGCCTTTGAACTCAAAAATTTAGCAAACAAAAACAGGTAAAAAATAAATGTTGTGGAAATGAGATTGTTACAATGGATGAGTAGAGTTACTTTAAAATAATATAATGAATAAATAAATCTATCCTAATTCAAAAATCATGCTTATGGAACAAAAATACGCAAAGTGGTCACCTAAAAATGAGGCTAGACAACTTCCTTGTGAGAAAGAATGAGTCAGTTGAGATTAGAGTTGAGAAAAAATGGACACGTAAGCCTTGAGAAACTTAGAGATAATAAAAAAGAATATGAAATCAATTCTATTATTAGATAATGTTGTGCTTTACAAAGCAAAATGACAAAAATCTTAGGTCTTTGTTTTTTTAGCACATTAACACAAGGATAAAGAAAATATACCTGTAAATACACAGTAACCAAGGAGAACTAAATGCTCATCAACTAAAGCAACTCTGTAATATAATACAGAGGGCAATAACCGGCAATTAGAGTTGGCATCCCAACTTTAGGAGATAAAAGTAAACACTATAAATAACTGGAAAGTTAAAAAATAAAGCAATATACATACCCATCATTCAGTCTAGCAGTCAAAGCATTTGCAATGGCAAAAGGGAGATACAAGAGAGACTGCACAAGTAAACCAAATAGCAATGAAAATTTAGTCACGCATGCAACATATATTACCAAAGAGAAATGAATGTGGAACAAAATGGCGTCTCTATTACATTAATGGAACAACAAAAATCAAATTCAAGATTTGCAGATATAATTAATTGGAATAAGGTGCGGGTAAGTGCTAGCAAGATGCATAATGAATGCAATAGTGAAGTGTTTAGCATTCCATGGTGGGTGCAGTTTCCACATAATTAATTGGAAATTAAAACCCCAGCCTTGCTGTTGCAAGATATAGACCTCCTATGACAAACCGTTGACTCCAGACGGGGATTTCAGAGATGAGATGGCTCAGTGTGAAGCAGTTGACATTGCAAAAATGAGTGACAGTGATGCTTATTTCCTATCTTACTGTGTAAAGGAGATTTCAAATCAGTTACAAAGCGGCAATCATACTTTCAGATGGTTTGAGTTTATTGGAATTGAAGGCAAGAGTCAAATCTATATGTCCAGAGTCAAGCTGAGAATTCAAGCAGTCGGTGTTGCAAGCACTGAATTACAAGAAAGTTAGGAGTACCTTTAACTGCTACAAAACTTAGTTACATGGACTGCAAATACTTGATCAATAAAATGGAAAATAGAATTGGAACTATTTCTACAGCAACTCTGGACTCCCCATCTCACCCATCAAAAGGGCAAAAGGAAGGGAAACTAGCATCAAAAGATGCTGGTTGAGTGCAAAGTAATATGTAAGCCTTACCGTGGAGACTGACTGGAGTTCCATATCAATGCTTGTGAAATTAGCAATCAAGGAGGTGGAAATAGTTCGCACTTGTGTACATGAGTACAACACACACATTAACAACCGATGTGAGATGAACTGCACACACAAGAATTGTACAAGAAATATAGGGCAACTTCTACACAAGGCCATCCAACATGTATGAATGGATGCAAGCATTTTAGTTTAGTTACTAAGGCACCAGATATCCATAACAAAATTTCTGGATCCATGAAAGAATCAATTTTAATATATTTTCTTTTCCTTTTTCTTTTGTGATTTGGTCCAAGAAAGAATTATACCATGCACATTCCAGTTTTCAGGCCCTTGGGCTCATCACACAAATGAGAGAGAATCAACCTCCCCTGCAAGAATATGCCTGCCACCATCAAAAATAGAAATGGAGAGACAAATATGGCACTCTATAAGATAGATGAATCCTGAAAGATTTAGCGTCAGGAGAATGAGGTCATAGTGGAGATATAAGGCCACAACCACGTAAGGATGTGTGATATCCTGTCCCATATGGATTATGAGGGGAGTTTCCAACAAGATTATAAGGCTAAAAGACTCTATCTTGCCAAAAAGCTTTGCTGTAATGTGGTCTAAGCTTGTCTTGTTACAGGTGCTATAAAGCTCAATTTGGTAAGAATTGTGAGGTACCAAGTTTTGTGCAAGATTAAGTGCTACATCACCCCTAGAAGTAGGGAGGAGCCACCTCAAGAATCCCACCATTTCCTGGGATTCTGGGAAGGATCATGGAATTCAGTGGAGGAGATTGGGACACTCCATTCCACATGGAAGATGTAAAAAATACGGCTTTATTTTATAAGGTCGTGAGTGGGTTAATTGCTAGCAAAAAGAACTCTTCTGCTTTCTTGGGCAGAAGTAAGGGTGAAGAGCCCAAGCGGCTGCTTGTTGGGCCCGTTGTTTGTTCGGAGCATTAATATAGGTGGTATTAAAGCTGGCTTGGGACTGCAACATGCAATCTTGCAAGCTTTCCATTATGTATTGGGCTCTATGAGTGTTTGTGCTTTGAAATTTGTGATTAGTGATAACACCTGCCTACTAGTGAAGTATTGGGGTCCACTTGTGATGTGCCATTACTAGGGCACTGCCCATTTGAGTGAGAAAAATTGAAACAACTCAAGTCCCGCATCAGAAATTTGGGTTTGCCTTCAGCTTATAAAGACCTGAATAAACCAACTACTAACAACAAAAACACTACTGTATCAGTGAGAAGAAGTGAGGACAAAGACTTGAGGGAACTTGATTGTTGGGTTAGTAACTTGCTCGTGGCCTAACAAATGATAGCCCGCTTATACACCTATATCTTATACACCAGAGTAGGAGCATTTAACATCACATAGTGGAATAATTTTCTTCCCAGCAATCCAAATAGAACAATACAACAATAGTATTTACCACAAGGAATCCAAATGCAAGTCCATTTCCGATTATGACCAAATGAGGATAGTTGCGAATCAGGTCAGATGGAGATAGGTAATCCCTGCATAAGGCATCAGATGCATATGATGTTAACTGTGAGCTACAGGAAATAGCAGGTCCAGAACAGAGTTCCAAAACGTGAACTTTTACCATATGACCACACCTCCCAAGAGAACAGCGAATGGATACAGCTGAAAGCAATACCAAAATAGTTTAGAGTCTTTTGACCAATTTGACACCTTTTCATCAAGGGGAAAAGATAAATTACCATCGCCAATGCCAGCAGCATGTTCCCTTTCCTTGATCGGACTACTCGGTAGACGTTGTACACACTGCACAAGAGGACAACTAAGATGGGTAAATTTATATGGAATTTCCGTGGAAGTGACTAATGGCTTCATGAATGCCAACTCCAAAAGGGAACAACAATTGATGTCCTCTTGAATGCCAGCTCCAATAGGAAATAAAATCGATCATGTTTCCAAACAGTTAACAGTAGCATCAATCAACTCTGACCTACTGATGCAGAATATCAAACTCAAATCCTCCATCATAGCATGGATCAAAAAATAAAATCTACTCAATAGTTTCAATGTTTGATTCTAATCAACAACTACCAAATAACACTTCGATGATGTTAGTGAATGTCGAACTGGACACTAAGAACAGCAACTCACTTGAATGCAACTGTTGGTATCACACCAAAAGCTGTCATCAAATATAACACACCTTGGTACATAGGGATTCCTGAAAACCAAGAAAAAGAGAAGAGCATATCAAATACCCTAAAAAAAAGGAGAATGAAGGATCATGTACATTGATGGATACAATGGACAATATAAATCTTAGAAATGAAGGTAAAGAAAGAGCTTAACAACATGAAGGCACATCAGTTTCCAATTACAGTAATAATAATTAGGTGTGACACATGAAAGGTTATAAATAATCTAAACCTGTAGACAGTCTCACCATTAAGATATGGGACCCAATTAAGGAAGGGCAAAGATTTTCCAAACTGTTGAGCCCACCAGTCAGCGCCTAAAATGAAACAAATGCAAAAATCACTGACAAAGGCAAAATCACTAATACCAAATGAGCAAATTTATTATCATCAGAGAGAATTGGAATTTCTCCTCATTTGGAAGAGGAAGAATTTAATCTTCCCCCAACTCCAATATGACCTAATTACTATCAAAAGCAAGTGAGGATGGAAGAAAAACATTCAGAGACATATATGAACATATCTATCTATCTACTATATTAACACTTTTGTGGAAAAATTAGGGTGAATTCCAGACAGCATCTAACAACATATGGTGGATCATGTGGCCAGCCATCAACATAAGCTGTTCATAAAGCAGAGGAGTAAAGGAAGTATGACAAAGTTGGTCCACATCTTACACATTAGCAAGTAAATTAGTCTCGCATGAAGATGCTTAACAAGACAAGTACAATTCACTCTACTGTCATCATACTTTGAAACTTGAACAAGGAAGACCTCTATGCTGCATATCAATGGCTCAAGACTTATTGTGTAACTAATTTTAGTGTAACCAGGCAGGCATTGTCAGCAATGAGAAAAGTGCACTTGAACAATTGTGCACTATAAATATTACAGGAGGCATACCAACAATAGTTGTGAAGAAGTGGCAGAAGTAGATAAGCATCAGACCCTCAGTAGGTCCATTAATAACTGGAAGAATCAGAGTATTGGTGAAGAAGCTGCATTAGAGATAAAACAGAAAAGATACAAAACATCAATCAAGTTTCAAAAGTAAATTACCAATGCGTGCTCAAGGATCCTGCAACTTGAAACATCAGCACGAAAACTGAAGGAAGCCGGATTTTTACACAAATCAACAACCTTACTAATTTTTTAATTTAACTAGCATCAAAAGATTCAGCATCAGGATGATACATCTATTTAACGTTCTTTCTGCAATTCACACAATGATTTATCACTAACATTATTTTTGTTACTCGACGCATGTTCCTTGAAGCTTCAGCACTCCACAAACCCAAATATTGAAGCACTAAATCTACTTTATGAAACTACTTGAGCACCCACACAAGAAAACCCATCTGCTAGAACAAAAATCATGAGATCAAACTCGAATTAGGATGTTGTTTGGACTCAACAAGCAAGGGAATAATATCATGGAATCAAATTGCTAATATATCACTATTTCAGGTTTGATCAACCTCGGAATCAATCATAGTGTATGCACGCAAATGAAATGCAATATACAGAAAGAACTCAAAGCAATACATAGGCCACGTACTGTTCCCATGTTGCACAATAAAATGGTACAGCTGCAATTACCCAAAACCAGAATGTGGTTTTCCCACACATAGAAGTACTCCCAAAAGCCAAGGATTCAAACTGGAAACATCAAATACAAAATTTAAAAAAAAAAAAAACTATTATCAAAGTAACTATTGAAGAAATCAAGCACACTAACCGCACAAGCAAGAGCATCACAACCTGCAAAATAATATTAAGCATGTCAAAAAATAAATCCAATCAGCTCAAGCACCTACAAACCAGTGACACATGGTTTTGGCATTAGCACTTTAAAAGAGAGAAAGACACACCCATTCAAGCATATAAAAATGAGGAAAGGAAGGCAAAGCCAATCACCATGGTCAAAAAGCTCGCCCAAGGGACTAGAGGAATTTGTCCTCCTTGCTTGCTTTCCGTCGACAGCATCAAAGGTCTGGTAAATATATACAAGAAAGCGGCTAAGGACAACAAAGACAGTAAGAGACTGCTACCAACTGTCAAAACAAATCATGCATCAAATAACAGAGAATCAAATATAACAGCCATAAAGTATATTCCTCCATGGTTTAGGAGGGCACAGTATATACTCATCAAGGATAAAAATATTGATATTAGTATCGGTATTAATCACGGTTATATTGGTATCAGACATATCAAATAATATGTATCGGTATCGGACATATCGGAAGATAAAAAAATTTTGAAAATCAAGAGCTAATAGAGTCATATCGACCAAATATCAACAGTATTGGCCAATATTTTGAATATCAGCCAACAAAGAAATATATTGCAATATCACCGCGGTATCAAGAAATATATGTATCGGCTGATATATACTATGACTACAAAGTTAAATTAAGCTGCTGCATAACACTCCCTGACTTATTGATTGAAGTTTTTTACCTTTTACTGTCCATTCAAAATCAATAAAAGGGGAAGACTAGCATAAAAGTAATTAGTTAAACAAAATTCCTCCAGTTTGTTGAGACAGTTATGTGCTGGTCTATATCAAATTACTAGGTTTAGGATTTTGATTACATTTCTTCACATTTAACTATCATGAACTTTGTTTTTTTTCGGTGCTATACTTTTATCAGGAGACTACATCGGACTTATTGTAGTTTAGTTGCATAATTTTTTGATGTTGACTTTATTAATTTTGTCAATTTTGCATGTATAGCTTGAGTGAGGAATCTTCGCCTACATCAGATGGAAAATATAAAAGAGATGACATCCAGAAACAATTGTTTAACAAATTATTACGAGAGAGGCATCTGAAAGAAACAAGAACCAGAGGAAAAGAAAAACTGCAAAGCCTGGGCCATTGAGATTCAAACATGCATGCCACACAAGAAACCAACCAAAGAAACGCAAATATGTATTGGTGGAAGATGAATGCATTGTTTGCAAGAGCAAACCTGATATAAGAAGAGGAGTAAGCCATGCAGAAAATGAACCCATCTGGGTGGAGCTGAATCCAGACGAGGAGAATATATCTGCAAACCCATATACAAATATAGGTCTGATTCATTTCTGCATTCCATTTATAAATACTCAAAACAACCATGCTAATCATGAAAAATGGAGAAATAGTATTGGCATATCCACGGAATACATTCTTATTGTCCCGAAAACCAAAGAATTTTCTTAGATAACTAGTATCACAATCCAAATGGATAATTTTTCATCAAAATATCAAATACCATGGTTACATTTCACATCATTTTACCCATTGGCAAAAACAGATACTAAGACAGAAAATGCAACAGTATTATTGACTCCTTTCAATCCAGATAGCAATCTACACCTAGATCATCCTAATAACCATGAATTCATCAACCAAAAAATCAAAATATAAAATTGGATGGAAAAGATGCAACTATAGCAATAAAATTTTCAATAAAAAGTATACGTGAGCTTAACAACATTAATGGCAGACTACCAAACATTGAAACAACAAACTTTGCATGTGAAGACATGGAATCAGCCTTCTGCAAAGCAAAGATACAGCTTTCTTAAATTTACCACTGCAAAGCCTGCAATGCAGGATGTTTTGAGATCGTGTACTGGGCAACCAATAGAACCTTCCATGTCAAGAAAGCCTATGGCCTAAAGGATAAGAAAACCAACAGAGACTATCTGGGCCAAACACAAGGTAACCCAAATGTATGCCCAAGTCACAAACTTGGAAAATTAGGTCCAACTACAAGAGCATGATATAATGATTTTACTTTGGACCTTCCGGTACATAAAACCCAAAATATCTCAACCAATGGAACAATTGATGCATTCATGACATTAAAAAGCCCCTGACATTAGAAAAAGGTAATTCCAACAGCGTTGAGCAGACAAAGTCAGCATTCAATGTGTGCAAAACATTACAAAAAGACTCAATAGGGATTACATCATTATAGAGCATAACAATGGCCTACAAGCTTCAACTTACAAAGCCAAGCAATGCTGATGTCACTAAGAACATAAACCCTGTTAGGGTGATCTGCAACAAAAACTATTAGTATTAGCACAAATGTGCAAGCAATACACCATCATCCAACAGTATTCAAACAAGTGTAATAAGACAAGGAGGACGCTTACCATATTTGGACTGAAGAAGCAATCGAAAAGGCAAATGCACAAACAAAAACAATCAACTGTTAGCAACGTCAACATAATAAAATACAGACTAAAACCAAACCAGCTTAGAAATAAAGATGTCAGCACTGAAGAGAAAATGGTAAGATTCATTATCTTTCCATAGAAATCTCCACCAACAAACACGAAATTTATTAAAACAGGAACTAGGATCCTTCATCTGCCAGAGGATACATATTCCACCAAATGCAAATTGGTGGACGACAACTCTGTTAACAGCTTAAGTTCAGAAAGAGCTAAGTGATTCTCATACAACTCCAATGAAACTCAGAATGCAGGATACAAAGCAACTCAATCCTGAATTTTCTCACCTCTGCACAGCTATAGGACTAAGCAGCCAATGGCCCATTTGCAAAGTAACAGAAACCAACCCATCAAACCTTTTTGTTTTCTGTGTGATTAATTTTAAAAAATTTCCACTCATCCAAAGAGAGAAAAAAAGTATCACACAACAAATAATTTTTAGCTATTTACTATTTTGCTCCTATGATCCTAGATCTTCCGTAAATCAGCCTGTCAAAGTTACAGATGTCATTTGGATAAACAGATGATTACTTGCAGAAAACTAGTGAAAAAGAGAATTTCTCTCAAACACAAATCAAAGTCATCTGCCCAACATATGACCCTAGGATCCACTAAGTTAATTTCCTCCAAGTTGTTCCCTCCAACTTTCTAAAGACTTAAATATTCAAAAAGATGATGCATTCAATAAACAAAATCATCACATCTAAGTGGCACATTTTCAGTTGTTTTGCTATTTTGTTGCAAAAGTTAATAAGTTTGGTGTCATCAATAATTGCACCACCCAATCAGATATACATCCCACAGAATTGAGGTCAAAACTCAAGTACCAACTAAGTTAAATAATTATCATTCCACGTAACTGGCAACTAGAAAAAATATAACTTTTTTGAGCGATCAACCAATTCACATTGACAGCACAAAAAGGTAGATCTACTTACGGCATCCAGAGAGGGAAAAAATTAACGAATCGAGTCCAAAATGGCTGTAAGACATATTTGGCCATATATGAATGGTCTACACCACTATACTTGTATCTACGAAGAGCAGCAACACCATGGGCTCCAATATACCCCATTTTCTTCAATAATCACCACTGCAGTGCTATAATAGCAAAAACCTGAAAATAGATAGACGCATGCAGTATAAGTCACTTAAAGCAAGAAATAGAGATTCCAAGTGAATAAATTATCAATAAGGGACAAGAGTGAACTGATTGCATTTTGAAATAAAGAAAAGACATGGACAATGAATCCGCGTGCATGCACATCGGCATAAAGCCTTGATAAAACAGCACATGTTGTACTGGTGAATTTGCGTCTGATCAATTACGAGATATCATTAAAAGGTGAAGACAACATCCAAGGAACAAAATAGTGAAAGGACCATTAGTATCACAGCCAAACACACCGAAGACAGAAAATAGAAACTGCAGCCACAAATAACGTAAGCCTAAAACTCAATCCGAATCTATTCGACTGTATCTTTGAAATGCAACAAAATAAATCAAAACAAGTTTGAAGGAATGCATCTGATTTATTCCCTATTATATTAGACAATTTATATGGAATTTCTGGCTCTATTATTATAGCAAGAGACTTCTATTCCCCTTCTCTAGCTAGGAAAAATATGATCATTTGTTAATATTAGATCATCACGAGGAACTCATCAAGACAGTTTCCAGCAAGACATATAGAAGGAAAACTTTTTCAATTAATATACATTAATTTACAAGAGTTTGGAAAAACAAACAACATACAAAAATTAAAAAATAAAATGAAAAGAGAATACTTAAAAATATATGTATAGAAACAAACATGTCAAGACCAAGCAGAATTAAGGAAAATTGTAAAACAAATCAACATTAGCAGATTGTTTAAAAAAAAAAAGAAAAGAAAAGACTTTTTGAAGAAGTAGAAAGTAGAACAAACATGAAAGAAAAACAGGAAGCTTCACATTGTACTAAAAATCAAAAAAAAAAAAAAAAAAATTGAGCACCGCTTTTCTCAATTTTCAAATTCTCACGATAATCAGAAATTGAAAAGTGTTTTCAGATTATTAATTTGTTAAAGCGTCTTCCTCAAGTGAAAAAAAGTACTCGAACGAATCTCTCATTAAATTAAGTAAACGAACAGGTTACTAAGTGGTCCCGAATAGAATTCGCACGTTTTTCCATTGAAATCCAAATAAAAATGGATACTTGCGATTACAAACATGGGGAAAATTCATATCTGAGATCAGAAAGGCGAGATGTTGATTCCAGTAACCAAAAAGTTTCAAAAAAATGAATCCCGAAAAAGAGAGAACTAGATAATTCGAAAGAACCTCTAAAAAGAGATGACACAGTAAAGCAAATTTGAAGAGATAGACCAAAACAAGAAAGAGAGAGGAGTTGCTGAGATGAGAGAAAGAGAGCGCTAACATTGGGAAAAATCATAGTCACTACACATCAATACATTGAAATGAACAGGCAAAAGAAAACTAATATCAATGACCAATAACGAGAGGGGGGAAGGGGGTTAGCATTACCGAGAGCAATGCAGCGTGATACAGAGCGAGATGGCGAAATGGGTGGCGATAATAGATTGGAGCTTCTGCAGGGAAAATATGCATATATTTATATATGAGAAGTTTTTCAGCGAGAAAGAGGGAAAAGATGGCAATGGAAAAATGAAATCCCTGAACTAACTGAAACGATACAGGAGGACAAAAAACGCGTGTTGGCGAGTAGACACCACGTAGCCGAAAAAAAAAAAAAAAGGGAAAAAGATGAATGGTTTTTAAAAATTGTATAATATGTTGAGATTGATTGTCTATAATCTATATGTCTATATGATACTAGCTAAATGATGCATATAAAGTTATATAACATATCAATTTGGATTGGTCAAATATTTTGCCAAGTCAAAAAGATGTTTAAGACTAAGAAGAAAATTTTTCTTAGAAAAAGTATTTATTATTTAGTCAATGTAAAATACTTTTAAAATTAATAATGATCCGTGTTTAATTTACTATTTATTGAAAGTCAGTCATTTGAAACTGAATTTTTCTATTCATACTTCTATATATCTGATTTAATTGAATAATATCCGTAACATTCAACAATAGGGGTTAATCTAATAAAGTTTAAAAGAAAAAAATTAATTAGAAGAATAAAGATAAAAAAAATAATTACTTTTTTCAAATATTAATATTATAATACATATTTTTTATTATATTTTCCTATACAATCCAAAATTTTAAAAAAATATATTTTTTTTAACTTTTTTATGTCCAAACAAACTATATATATATATATATATATATATTTGCCTTTGCTATTTAAACCATGAAATGCATTGGCCATGATATAATTTTGTGTTAACATTGATATCAACCAGTATAAGATTAGAAGTAAAGGTTTAGTATATCTTTATCCTTCCCTACATCTTTTCAAAAATAGATATTTTTCTATTACCTCTATTCTTATAATAAGAGAAGAAATGAAAGATATGAGTAATAACAAATCCTCTTGGATAACATATTGTTATATAGGTGTCAATATGGATTTTAACAAGGTTACAAGCCCGATCATTTTTTTGAATTATTTTGATTTTGTTAAATAAGGAGTGAATCTTAAAATAATTATAAGATTATTTTATTATGATATGAATATAATAATTTAGAACGCGATAACTAATTCTCAGTAATATAATAATAAAATTATTTATATGTAACTTTTCCTATACATCATAATATAAAAAGCCTTGTATATTAGATCATCATTCAAGTTATCAAACACAGTGCCCTTTATGAAATGGAGAATTAAAACATCCATATTATATGGCAAACATAAACATTTTGATAGATTTTGACCATTGAAATATTCAAAGCTAGAATTCTCTAAGGTGGCTAAGACATGTTGGTTCTATCAAGGAGATGCATTGCTAAACTAGTAATGAGAATGGCGTGGGATAGATTTTCCATCCCAACCCAATAGATAATCTTGGTGAGAGCAAGGGTGGGCACCAAACTAGCTATTTCCATTTCAAAGCATTTTATTTTTAATATACAAAGTGGCGAAACCTAGAGCCCAAAAAGCTCCATAGAGGGTAGTTACTAGTTTGTCGAATCTAGTATGGACCATTTGTAGATAGTAGTTAGAGTTGGCTATTAATATTAGATTTATAGGTGATAATGATTTATGTAAATAATTGTGAATAATGAAATAATTTTTCAATATAATTACTTACTATGCAGTTTTAATGGATTGAGAATTTGAATTTCATATAGTTGAGTTCTACCAAATAGTAAATTAATGGATAATATGATTCCTCAATTAGGTTATATAAGGTTCCCGGCTATATAACATATTTATTCATATATAATTCTCGTTACTTATCGAAGATTAAATTATTTTTTTTTAATTGACTCTTTCATTCACTTCTTATGGGCAAGTTCTCTATCACTTTTTTGCTACCCTAATTCTACCAATCGTCCATTTCTATTCCCCTACTAGAAAAGTTCTTTCAATGTTTTTAATTACCTGCAAAATTTAATTTAGATTCCTCAATATATGTTCGTTATTTTACATTTTGTACCATATAATTTTAGTTAATAAGAGTACTATATTATAGAATTTATTTTTATTTTCATATCAACATTTTTATATTGGACTGAATATCTCTCTCTCTAACATATGAAATATGATGTGTATCTAAACCAATTTTGAGGTAGACCAATTTACTTTTCACTTTACAAATTATCTGAGTATGATGTGTGCTTATTCACAATTTTAGATTGATCATCTAAATGGATATGTAAGAAATATTGTAGGCAAGTTTTATCCCCTATAATTTAAATAATTTCTTCATGAATGAACTAGTAAAGATGAGTTCTAGGGTTCCTATGCACCCTTATTATATTGTTAAGAAATAAACTTGTAGTTTTGGTGACTATATATGGATGTGTTAGGGGCATAAAGTGGGATATTTTTATGAGTCCATGGATAACTACCAAAATATTATTATAGTTGTATAAAGTAGGTAGACCCTCAATAAAATTCATTGATAAATCAAACTATAATTATTTAGGAATTGGTGAGGGTTGAAGGAAATTATATGATCTAATAGGAATAATTTTTATTTGTTGACATATTTGACATTTTCGAATGAATTTCTTTAATTCCTTCCGCATGCCTTTCCAATGAAATTCGTCCATAGCATCGATCAAAGTTTTTTGTTAACCCAAATGTCCTCCAACTAGGCAACAATGTACCTAGTCCATTTTTTTTTTTTTTTTTTTGACAGTCAAATTATTTCCAATTACAATCTTTCACTTTTGTAAAACAATCTCAATTTGAAAAAAGTAAGGGTTTGCAGAAATATTAGCTTTGTAAAGTTGCTAGATAATCTCCTCGATGATCAAGTCAATTCCATAAACTGTCTTGATCTCTTTAAGCTATTTTAAGTTGGAAAATAATAGTATTATGAGAGTTGGTTGGTTAGTGTTTTTAGGTAGTGCACCTGTAACTTTATTCTCTTTATCCTTATATTCAATAATGAAGCCGTAGTCTCAGAGTTTAAACACCTATTTTTATTAAAATTGAGCTCCCAGCTTTTATTTTAAAAAGAAATTCAGACTCTATTGATTAATCTTCATAATTAACATCTCCCCCCATCAAATATGGCCCCCATTTTTTAAGGCCATTACATAATAGTTCCTTTTCATATATAGATAGAACCAAGACCTTCTCCTTTAAGGGATGGCTGAAATATACTATTGGCCAGTGGTTCTATATTAACACATTACCTATTCCTCCCTCCAAAGCATCAAATTCAACAGCACATTTTTTTTTTTTATAAAATTAGGTAAAGTTAGTGTAGAGAGTCCTGATACTACTCTTCTAACTATTAGAAATCTTCATCTACCATCCCTATTCATAAAAAGGATTTTTCTTAAGAAGAGCAGTAAGACGTATAGAGATGAGTCTATAGTTCTTAATAAATTTTTAGTAATAACTGATAGGGCCCAAAAATCCTCCAAAGGATTTATTTGTATCAAGAAATGTCCATTCCATCATGATTAAAATCTTAGTATGATCAATCTTCACTCCTTTTAATACAAAATGTCTCAAGTATTTAATTTTTTTTTACAGAACAATATACATTTGCTAAATTTTACATAGAGCCTGTGGACTTCTAGAGTGTGTAATACTTATCTCAAATGGCTCTCGAGTGTTTCAAAGTTAGGATTATTGATTAATATATCATCAAAGAATACTAAAATAAGTTTTTTGAAAAAAATCTTTAAAAAGTTTATCCATTAACCATTAACATGTGACGAGAATATTAGTTAGCTCAAATAATATAACCAGGAACTTAAAATATCCCTTCTAGATTCTAAAGGCTATTGTCGAAACATCCAACTCTTTCATTCTGATTTGGTCATAAGGGACCTTAAAACTAGTTTGGAAAAAATAGTAACCCTGTATAATTTGTCTAATAGTTTATCTATTGCTAGTATTGAATACTTATCCATAACAACAGTATAGTTTAAAACCTCATAATTCACAAGCATCTGCCACCTCTATCTACTTTTCTAACCAATAACATAAGTAAAAAATAAGGACTCCAGTTACGCCTTATGAATTCTATTTTGAGTAACTTCCTTATCAACTTTTTAATCTTGCATTTCTAATAGTAAGGGTAACAATAAGGTCATATCTTGATTGGTTCTAAATCATTTTTTAGAACAATTTGGTACTCACGGTCTCAAATTGAAAGCAGGCCTTTGGGCTTCTTAAACTCCTGTACTTAAACTTTCATATTATCGAAAGAATTCTCACAATCATCTGATTTTGATTTATTCAACACCTTAAGCATGACCCCTTTGTTTTCCAAACCAAGGTCTTTATGACAAGCACTCCCCTCAACTAGAATATATTCAACCATTTCTAATCCATGAAGGGATACCACTGTCCCCTGATAATTAAATTTCATATGAAGGGTAAGAAAATTCTATACTATTGATCCATAAGGTGACTAACCACTGTAAACTTAGCACCATATTGCAAGCCCCAATGTTAGGACAAAATAGTTGGTAAGGAAGTGATTACTTCATAACTGAAGTTTCGTACCTGGGTAGGACCCTTCTCCTATACAATGTCTTCATTGGCAATCTACAGTTGGATGTTGGTTGGTTTTAGCCTTCCCATTTAAGCTTCTTAGCCAACCTAGGGTCCAAGAAGTTATGAATACTTCTAAAATCAATTAAAATCACCTCGGGTACTCATTGATCTTCCATGTAACATACATGATTTTAAAGAGACGAATGCCCGTATTCGTGTGCATTAAAATCTAAGCTAACAATGCCTCTAGAACTTTAGTTTCTAATGGCTAATGATTGATGATTACTCACTCAAGATTAGGTTTCTTTGAATCCTCTATGTCCATCACTTCTACCACAAAAAGATTTGGGACTTGAGTATTTATATCTCAAATTTTACTTTTTTCTGTAATTATGACATAACCCATTTTCCCTTCTTTCCATCATTTGAGATAAAGAGATATTGTGAACTATTATTTTCAATATGATAGCGGCTTGATACGAGCTTCTTGTTCTGAATGAGAAATAATGACTAGTTCTTCCAAAAGAGGATATCTAACCCCTAATAAATCTCTTCAAACTCATGCTAAACTCTTCTTGGATCCTTACCATGCCAAAAGTTTGGTGAAGGCCAATTGACCCAAGAGTTTTCCAAGAAGTCAAATCTCCACTTTATGTCCCTATAAAAAGTAAGCCAATTTTATTATGGTTGATATATCTCTCAATTGGTTGGAAATAGTTTCAAATTTTGCTTTAAATATTGCCACAATCAAACCTTTATGGAGTTATTATAGTTATTCTATGAGATCACCATATGCCATGCTTCTGAAATTGTGGGTAGGGCTCAAGAAAATCCTTACTAATTGTCAAATTCTCCAATCGCAGAGCATCTTAAAATCATATTAATGCTTCCTATTCCATATAAAATAAAGCTATAAGAATCATCTAATTTTTAAGAGTCCAATAATATTAAAAGTATTGTCTAATATTAAAAATCCACATTCAAGATTATTTCCTTCAAAGTGAAGAAAATCAATTCTTACCTTATGGTTCAAGTACCCCCCAGACTCCTCTTTGTGTCTTGGTAGAAGTTGTATCCTTGGCAACATCACTGACTCTATTTTGCGTTCTTTTTGTGGTTATATCTGCCGCGGTGCACCGCTAGGAAATATTAGTATATTTTTAACATTTGGTCTATATGTTCAGTAAAGTCATTTAGACTCTTTTTCAACTGCTCTAAAAGCTCATTATTGAGTTGATTGAAACCATCTTAGCATTGGTTAATGCATTGATACAAGCCCTCCATCCACAATTTAGTTGCAAAGATTAATTCTATAAGTTAATTGAAGCGAGTTTTCTCGACTATTAAATCATCTCTGGTACCATTTTTTATGATGGCATTTGATTTTCTTGATTTCTAGACTAGGGGACTGGTGATTGTGGAAAGAAATGAAAAAATATAAACGAAGAATGATAGTGAGTGCTCCAATTTGAGAAGAAATAAGGTCTCCAAGAAAAATAAGACTCAATCAGGTGTTTTCATTTCATAACTCTCCCTTCCACTGATAAAGAAATTCTACATGTAAATTTCTAGCCACCTTTTTATTGATTCCTCTAACAAAATCTCAGCAAAAGGAAAAAAAAATGAAAATAATTGTTGAAAATAAGAAGATACCTGCTACCTTTTTCCGATTGCTTGCTTCGAGAGAAAAACTGAATTACCAGTCCCCGTGCCTCCCGTGTGATGCTGAAATCGAGTGCTTGGAAGAACGGTGGAGATTAACATTCATTCGAGGGCATACAAGCAGCCACGAGCTCCTCCATTTTCCATGGTCCTCAAGTTGCCACACATTTTCTCTCCTGACGCTGCTTTCAATGAATGAGTCTTCTTCTTGCATGACTACTTTCCTGTTACACGATGACTTCTGCTCGCACACTTTCTCAGCTCTTCTTCTCTCTACGTTGCTCCTTCTCTTCTTTCATGGAGATAGCTATAATACTACATATCATTGATAATTATTTGCAACTCACTTTGTTCTAAAAAACATTAGCAAATTGTAAGGTTTTCGAATGTTATTTATGAATATGCTGCATGGAACAACTACTGCAATTTTACGTACTGATTTATGGATATTCTTTAAACCAAACAATTCCAACTCTCATTCCACTACAATTAGATTTCATTTATACTTTTCGTAGGAAAAGATATGTGAATAATAATCTGTTTGATGATCTGAGGGAGGTTTCAAATATATGTTTATTATTAATATAAACTTTATACTAACAAGTGGCTGTAGTTTAGTGGTAAGAATTCCACGTTGTGGCCGTGGAGACCTGGGCTCGAATCCCAGCAGCCACAGAGATTGTTGTTTTTCTTTCTTTTTCTTTTTTTTTTTTTCAGTTTCCCGGTATATTGTGGACTAAAAATTATAATATTTTTTAGATTAGTCGCTAAGCATTTTGATTTTTAAATTTTTAATTATAAAAAATAACATTCATATAAAAAAATATCTAAAATGTAAGTTATTATTTAAAAATAAATATGTTTTAAAAAAATTTAAAAGAATAATTGCCAATAAAAAAAGCTATTTTGAATGATATGAATCGCTAATCTGTAATTGCAATTAAAACATCAGCGAGAGTCCAGGTGCCTCTCTCTCTCCCCGGTATTCAGCAATTTTGGCCGTACGACCGAAGGGGACAAGGTAAGATGGATGCTGTCGTCTAATTTGGACGCGCTTTGATGTCTGCATTTTCATTGCAAAAAGGACAGCACATTCACGGAAAATCCCAATTTAATAATGATCGGATTGATAATACCTTATATTTATACACTATCAATAGATTATTCTCCTAGTTTTAAATGAAAGATTTTATAAAATAAAGAATTATCTGTCATGGGTTTAAGTTGTTGTTGTGGGACTTATCAATATAATTTACGGAGAGTTATCAGGGTACCCGATTATGAGAAGAAGGGCTCGAAAAATCAGTAACTTTAGATTACAAATTAAATCTGTTATAAGAAGTATACCCATAAATATGTTAAATCATTATTTGTTATTTTACTGTCGTTCGCTTCTATTTTAGTATGCTATTATTCCCCTTTTGTTAGCTACTCCGTTCGATACTAACGAAATTAGGTGGAATGTTATTATATGTACCCGATAGTGGCTACAATAATAAAAAGAAGATAATTTCCTCCTTTCTCGCGTCTCTTCTCCCTCTCAGTCACTCTCCTTCTCTATCATTCTCTCCCTCTCTCACATTCCCTTCCTCTCTCTCGACCTCTCCCTCTAACTCCCTCTTTTCCCTCTTTCCCCTATGTTTCCTATGTTACAACTCCCATCTCCCTTCACTCTCATTGTCTTCGCCTTTGATTTATAGGTTGCCGTCGTGGAGCATGTAATATTTAATGCATTCATTGAGACACGATAGAGGAGATAACGACTAAAGAACAAGCACTCGAAGCGCTCGAAACTTCCATCGCAAAAATGCTGAAAGAAGTGAAGGGTATCGCAGCAACCGTCCGGCAAAATATAACAAACCTTACCACAATTACTGTCACTGCTATGTCCATCAACACACAAATCTAGCACTCCATTGCTGAAATCCATTAATCGCTCATCAGAATCAAGCAACAATCTCTTCCGTCAACGAGCTCCCCCTCCCTTCACCATTTGTGGCTTCTCTAACTGTCACCTTCCATCCAACCCAAACTCTACCGAGAAAGTTACCATTGTTACCAGACGCCCAAATCGCTCTCTATATTCATTTACCCTAACCTGAAATTCCTTCCTGTAAGGCGTCGAACAACTGCATACAGCTCAAATTGCCACTGCCATTTCCACCACAGAATAGATTTGGAACTCCCTCACTGAAATCCTTCATACCATGAACCGAATTGACCAACAACTCTTGATATCCGCAAATTTTCCTATTCTTTTAACTCGCTCATGGTTACCGACTTCCACCTCTGATATTTTACTCCAATCTGTTCAAACCCTACCCTTACTACCACATGCATCACTTGACTTTCACATCGTTACTCCCGTTTGATTTCCGAACAACAGCACTGATGGTACTGGATGCTCAAATTTTCACTGCCTGCCGCCCTCCAAGTAGCTAGTATATACTCTGGAGGTACCACTGCAATCTCCTTCTTCCTCCATTTTTCCTCCAAAATTTCTTGCCAAATTGGCAAACCGCCATCAGCCTCTATTATTACCGCCTATATCGTTACTTGAAACCCCCAATATGGAAAAATTAGGGGAAGACACACTAGATGCGGGTCGACCCCATTTTTCATGTCCACTACTTATTCAATCACCCACTAACACCCACTCGGCTCTACCCAAAAACCCCTCTCCTCAAAGCCTGCCTCTCCAATTCTCATGTTTTGTAGCCGAAGAAGACGACTTTGTTCAAATGATGACACAAATTACCGTCCCCATTGAATTTGACTCTCCATCCGATCTTATCCACTTCAACACATTTTGGCTTCTAGAAAGGAAGTCAATTCCTCCATTGAGAGACAAAATTAGTTGGTGTGTTTCCATCAATTTTTATCAGTGAGGGACCAAATTAGTTGCAAAATGCTTAGGCTCGACGGGGGAGAAATTGTGCTTTCAGAATCGATAAATGGTGTGGCTTCCTCAAGATCTTCTTCATCATTTCTACAACCTAATTACAACAGAAAATCGGTTCAGGATGCAATATGACAGTTAGCATCAATTGATTTGATTAAATTGTGTAATAAGACAAAAGTTGAACATTGTTGTGCAACTAAAGATTTGAGGAGCAGCAGTCGTCGTGTGAAAAGTATGTTGACTTTTTGTAGACAGGCATTCTTGTGTAGGAAGTGCAGTTAACAGTATAATATTTACCCCATTTGTAGAATTGCGCTCCCATAGAGTGGCAATAGACTTTGGTATCACCTCTACTATGAGTGTGCTGAAGCTGGTCCTATATCCCAGGTATGTGAAACTAATATTCAAGAGAGCAGTAGTGATGAGGCACACCTAGCAGTTGAAGTCCAATGTCATCATTTTTTGTTCGATGTCTCCATGGAGGGTCACTTGTGTTGTTGGTCATGCCGATATGTTACCGATGTTTGGATGGATTAGGGTACTATGTCTAGTGATCATTTTTTCTTTATCTTGTTTAGACTTGAATTCATTGCACTTATTAGCTTTTCATAAAAGCCATGTGCTCCTTATGATGTTGAAACCCAACTGCCTAAGCTGGCCTTAAGGGTTATAAAAGGTTCAAGAGTAAGAACCATGGAGAAAACACTAAGACGATTGTGCACATTAGTTTGCAAGTTTTGCTATTTGTCATCTTGTTCTTTGGAGAGCTAGTGCGAATTGCCAACATTAAGAATGGAGGTAATGGCAACATGGTCAACCTCCCTGACCCACTTAATAATGCTCTCAGACCATTTTCACCTCATCTTGCCATTGTTGATGAATGTTTGAACTAGAAACTCTGCAGGGGCTTTGCAAGCACTCCAACTATTAGGTTAAGCATTCTTGAGATTTTAGAGATCTTGCTCAAAATTAAAGTTTCTCAGCCAACTTATGAGGAGGCCCTGTTTGTGGCAAGCTATCATGGATGCACAAGATTTGTGGAGCTGTTCATAGGTTCTGATTTAATTTGGCCCCATGTGTTGGTGCATGCTCTTATCACTGATTCAGGCAACACGACTCTTATGATCTGTGCAAAAAGTAAGAGAGACGAGTGCCTCCGAGTATTAGTAGTAGCTATTGTTGATTTTGGCTTGTTGAACAATGTTGGCTTATCTGTAGATTTAATTATTTAGACTAATAGGTGGTTACTCAACTTCCAATAGGTAGCGCTACAAATTTTGAGGGCCAGAAAAGCCCTACTGCTAGTGGTATGGACAGGCATAGATCTTGACCACCAGGATGATAATGGCTCCATAGCAGTAATGGTTGCTACCTCAAAGGATCATGTCGAAGCCTTTCAAGTTATTGTTTATGCGGGGGTAGACGTGAATTTGTACACTAAATTTGGTGGAAGTGTGATCACTTTGTTGGAACTTAGCTAGAAGTAGGACTAGTGTAAGCAAGGGGGCTCGAGTTTGCCCTAGACAGCAGTAGTACGGAGGATTCTTTGCCCCGTACGGTCCGCACAGCACAAAGGCTTGGATGCGGTGAGGCTGTTAGTGAGTAAGGGCTATAATGACAACATTCTTGCCGGAGATGGCCACACACCGCTCAAGCTGACAGCGAGAGGTGGCCATGGATAGGTGTGTGAGCTCTTAATTTCAAGAGGAGGTCGATGCGATGCTGAGAATTCAAAGGGAGCAACTACTCTTCTACTTGCAAGGAGGTTTAGAGGGAGGAGAAACTACGTCGAACGCGTGATTTTGGATGAGCTATTGCAGAAGCTAGTGTTAGGTAGTTTAACAGCAATCACAGTTTACTATGAATTGTGCTTGTTCAATCTTGAGGATAATATTCTCTTGATGGGGAGGATAATATTACAGACTTTATTGATACAATTTATGGAGAGTTATCAGCATACCCGGCTAGAAGGACACGAAAAATGAGCAACTTCGCAACTTTCGGGATTACAAATTAAATCTGTTATAAGAATTATACTGATAAATATGTTAAATCATTATTTATTATTTTACTGACGTTTACTTCTATTTAGTATCACATGATGTTATTATTCCCTTTCTGTTTGCTATTCCGTTTGGTGCCAATGGAATTTGGTGGAGTGTTATTATATGGACTCAATAGTCGTTACAGTAATAAAGAAGAATATAATTTTCTCTTTTTTTGAGTTTCTTCTCCCTCTTTGTTCTTCTCTATCACTTTCCCTCTCTGTCATTCTCTCTCTGTCACATTCTCTCCCTCTCTCCCCACCTTTCCCTCGGACTCCCTCTTTTTCCTCTGTTTGCTTTGTCAAAATTCTCCTCTCCTCTCCTCTCCTCTCACTCTCATCATCTTCTCCTTCAATTTACAGGTTGCCACCTTGAAGCACGTGACAGTTGTAAACATAACTTTTCATATAATATAGGATAAAATCACGCATAATAAATTTAAAAGTAATTTAAATATTAATTTAAAATTCACACGAAACACGAGTTTCACGTAACTGGTTGCTTGTTTTACAAATTTGTAAAAGGAACTCTATAGTAAAGGGCAATTATAATTTTATCAAGCCATTAATATCCTTTTTCTTTTTTTTCATGTTGAACAGAAGTGGATGCTTTTCCCACCATTAATTGAACTACTTCGCATAAGGGCAGCAAAAGCCGTTCAACATGAATTATTTCCCAGTCATTTTAGATCCCTGTCCAGATTATTATTCGGCGGGAAGGAGAGACGATTTGATGTTTCGGTTGAGTCTGAACGACCAGGAGAAATGAAAACAGAAGGGAAAAAGATACGAAACGAGCCATCAAGCGGATCCTAAGCAAGGGAAAAGAGAATCCAGTAAGGAGTTGCTGGCCCCAGCCTTTTCCTCTCTCCATTACTGATTAATATACACCTAAAATGTGAATTATAACTTAAATAAATTTGACTTAAATTATCAAATTTTTTATCAGAATCTTGTATACTATAATAATAAATAATAGTTTAAATAATACGAGACTAACTTCTCTTAATATTCTCCGATGGGTCAATAAATTATTCAAAAAAATATGAAATGTGGGTGAGATCATGAAAATGAGAGAATGAAAGAAAAATGGAGGAATTGACTGTACATTGTGCAGAATATACAAGTTTGTTAGAGAACTTTGCTCAATTCTTATTTTCTGGCCTCTATTGCTTTTTTTTTTTTTTTTAGAAAAAGTGGGTAATTCATAACCACACCATCAATTAATAATAGTTTTATGAATAGAAAGAATTGGCCACGATTTAAGTAGTTAGACCACTTAGAAACGGATTAGTTCAACTACTCTTTTGTACGTTTTGTTTGTGAAATTTTTTGAAGGCAATTTAACTAATAATAATGAATAGTGATTGATATTAGCTAAGAGATTATCATTTGAACTAACTATTGAGTATATAAATCTTTTGCTTGGCTTGATCATTCGATTGAATTAACTACTTGACTAAACAACCATATATGCAACCATTTGGGCTTAGAATACGATCCATTTATCAGCGATTCGGTCATTCGACTACTCAATTGTTCATTTATTCGGATAAAGATTGGGTCAATGTATGATTATATTTTTTAAACTTGGATCTAATGAATTAGTTAATACTTTCTTCTTTCTTGGTTTATTATTCTTGAGCTAGTTATACTAACTGATCGAGTCAACCCTATTAAAATTATACCCAACACTACTATATTTTTAGTCCCCCCCCCACCCTTTATCCGGTTTTCATACATACAAGGACCGAGCATAAAACCGATAAAAGGGGTTTGATCTAGATAAGTTGATTACTAGTCCTATGCACCATAAATAACAACAATAAAGAGACTCGGGTTATACTTTTGGAAAAAAATTTACATTGCCTAAATTAATTCTAGCTCAAACAGATAAAAATAGACAAAGATATACATATTCCTTTAAACTTGGAGGTAAGATTGATGTTTTAGATACTAATAAGGAAGTTGTGTGCTTCTATAAAAAGAGCTTGGTCAAAAAAATGTAACTAGCAGCTAGTAATCTCTTTAGACTAAGTTATAACACGAATCCCGTATAGCATTAGTAGTTGGTGATATAGGATTGTCATAGCTCGATTTCATACTCAAGTCCATTGAAGTACTCAAAAAGAGTACAGTACATTTCTCATAACAATTGTCGTTTCTAAGATTATGAGAAGATTCATTAATTAGTGTTAAGCAATTGATATAGCTGGTCTATGATATGTGTAGAAAGTCATAACTATATCCAATCGATACCTGTCCCAAATTTTGGGACCTTTTGGCATTATAAGAGTCACTTTCTAATATAAAATACATGTTACATATTATTATATAGATATGTAATGATCTTTGTCCATTAAGAAAAGTTAATGTGCACTTGCCGGACTATTTAGAGTCCCACTTACTTCATATACCTCATGGGTAAAAATATTTATTTGCTCTATTGTTATTTTTAAAGCGCAATCGGAAAGAAAAGTAAAAGAATATATATATATTTTATATAAATTGTTATAATATTATATTATTAATAAATAAAATATATAGGGAGAGAGATTATGCATGACATATCTATCATATTACTTTCGTAAAGAAATATTTAAACGGTAACATTAGTATGATTGAGCTCCTTGCTTGGCTTGAGAGCCAAATTCCACCGTCCATTCCGTAGGACAATTTTAATAATGAAGAATATTTTCTTAAAAAATAAATAAAGAATATTTTAACAAGATTTCAAAGATATTTGTCCTCATTGATATTGCCACCGAATTACTTCCTTCCACTTTCCCGGCTGGCCCGGTATCTTTTGGGCCCCACAACAATTCCCATCAATTTTCTGTTTTTGAGAAAGATTTTCTTAGGACGTCACGCAAAGCCAAGGCCTCTAATTTACAAACTAAATTAATTAATTCATATGACCGTCCGTGTATATTATATTAGCAATATGGCATATATTTATTGAGCTTTTTTTTTTTTATCAGTTTAATATTATAATAAAAAGGAGTGGAATGGGAATGTGAGGAGAGAGAGCAGCTTTTGCTTTATAAAGTAGGCTGCAGCAGCTGCTTTTGTGGTGTTAAAGTGGCTGGACCGGACCGGAGCGGACCGGACCGGACAGTCTGACCAGGCTGACAGATTTGGGTTGAGTAAAGCAGACCCCAAACACACAATTTAAACAAAAGGTCACGATAGAGGAATTTTTTTAATTAATTAATTAATTAAAATAGATAAATTAATAAATATTATATTTTGGGTGTATTAAAAAAATATTCGCTACTAATTTCAAAAATACTTTTTCGTATAATAAAAGTGAAAAGACAAATATTCATCCAACGAAATTCTGGCGAGCATCTAGTCATCGCCAATCTCGAGCCATCGAGATTCTCAACCTCTTTATTCGATTTTTATAATAAAATACAGAAGAACATATGTTTTTGTTTTTAAAATTTTACTTCTATCTTTACATTTTAATTTATTTTTAAATTTATTTTGTTGATAAATTCTCTACCATACTTTTTTCAAATAATGTTAGACAGGAATTTGAGATGGTTTGTAAATTTATCTTTTCTTAAAAAATTATACGAAACGTTGGTTAAATTTGATTCTTCAATTAGAAAATTAAGAAGGGGATAATTTTGTTTTGAAGCTTATTTTGAAGAAAATTTAAAATTAAAGTATTACATATGGTTTTAGAAAATATTAACACTGATGAATATAGATTTTCAGTAATTTAGCTTACAAATAAGATTTCAGAATTTGTAATCAGAAAGGATTATTTTAGAAAGTTGTAAGTATTATTTCACGCCGAATTCTAATAATTTTTCTAAAAAATATTATTCAGTATATGAAAATTTAAGTTTGTCTCTCTCTCTTTTTTTTGGGTTTTTTTCCGTATAAATGATTTTTTCTACACCTTAAAAGCATAATAATACGATAATTAATATGATGAGACAGTAATGTTATTACAATATTTTGGTTATCGTATAAGGTTTTACAGCAAAAAAAAAAGAAGGTGGTTTTTTGATCCTCTGTCTTCCTCAGCTAAGAACGACTGACAGATAAATCCATAAAAATCAGGGACAAATTGTAGCTAAATTGACCCTAAGATTGCTTAACGAATACTAACAACTACATGCCAGATTTCGATTTAGTTTAAAATCGTGGGATATGATTAATTGGAATAGAAAATTCTAAAGATGCCCATTTGCAAAACCCGAATGCATGATTGAAGGAATTTTCTTTCCCTTTAATTTTCCAGCCCTTCTTTTGCAATGATATAGAATTGGCCAGTTTTATTTTACATTATATATATTCTTTGCTTTTCCTTTTACCAAGCCAGTAGCAGGCAAGCATGTTTGCTTTGCCTTTTCTCTTTCCCTCACTCTCTCTCTCTCTCTCCCATCAAAGGCTTCTCTTTCCACTTGCCTGGGCCTGACTAAAACGTCTGTGTGATTGCACTCATTGTATGGGAAGCACGAGCTGGTGTACCAATTGGCTTCTCTTGTCACAATTCCACAAAATTTGAAGAAACCCAGTTCTTGTTTTCCTCGATGTAGCTGTTGAATTCATCAAACTGCTTTCGCCGGTTTCCCTCTTCAAGCAGGAGCGGGTTTTGGCATTTGCGCAACAGGTATTTGATGATTTTCCTCAATGGAAATAAGAATCAGAAGTGTTCTGGCGTTGGGCTTTGTTGAAGTTTTCTTCTGTTCATGGGTTTGTGCTTATGGCTTGCTCTCACCAAAAGGCGTCAACTATGAAGGTAAATCAAACTTTCTTTAACGTCCTCATATCGATCATGTATCAAGTAGCTCCTTCATGATCTTCTGAAAGATGGAGCTAGCGTGTGGAATGTTGGAGTATGAGTAAGCTTAATCTTCTTTGTCTTCTTCAGTGCAAGCTCTGATGGATATCAAAGCTTCTTTGGTGGACCCACACGGCGTTCTTGATAATTGGGATACAGATGCTGTGGATCCATGCAGCTGGGCTATGGTTACTTGCTCTCCGGACACTCTTGTCATTGGCCTGTAAGTTCTCTCACTCTGATTTCTTTTTCTGTTTGTGTATGCACACTTTACCAAATGCAACGAGTTACGGGCTGTTCTATTCGAGCTCCCCCTGTTGATCAGGGCGTTCCAAATCTCAGCAACTTTAATTTCATACACAAGAGTCCCCTTATATTATTGTATACTTTATATTCCATCGAACTAGATATAAATCACCCATGGAAGCACAAAAACATTGCTGCATGTCTATACGTGCCGAAAAATATACACTGAAAATTTAAGTTGGGCTTTGTAGTTGGTAATGTTTTTCAACACGTCGTAAGAGTAACACTGCTCGATTATAATCACTCTTTCTGTGACTGGGTCTTGTGGAACACCAAGCGAGGCAGATCTGGCTGATTGGGGATAGACTGGTTTTAATCAATTCTATCATACGCTAAACTAACTATAAATCAACGGCCTTTTAATTGGGCAAGCTGTTTGGGTAATATTATTGACTGTTATAGTAGTTCCTCAAACAAGAGTATTTCTAAGTATTTATCCGAAATATATATATATATATATATATATTTCTAAATATAACTAATAGTCCGACGCAAATTTTAGTCTTTTCATTGGAAAGCTTTTAAACGACCCCAAATGCCTTTCGAACTGTATTAAATTCTACTTTTAATAACTTATATAGTTTCTGAAAGAAAGTCCTAATACGTAACAACATACATATTTTCTATAAATTCATAGTTCAAACTACACTCATAGGTAACATATTTCTCATTTTTATATGAATTTGTGTACCAAAAACAACAATATCTGATATATATATATATACTTTATTTATTTACTGCATTAGAAAATTATAATATTCTAATCTTTTTTAAAACAAATAGAATAGTAGCTAAAAAACTTAGCTCGGACATATTTCAAAAAATTTACTCGTCAAATTCATTTAGTTAATACACATCAAAAGTGATAAAATTTAATTCACTAATGACCTAGAAGTACTAGTTGTTGTACCAACTGCTTCTTTCTCCTCCTTTCCTTCATTTGTCTCTCAATCCTTCCCTTCCCTCCTGTTCCACCTTTAATATTTCTTTCCCTACAAGAACAACTGCCTCTCAGAAAGATTTTATTGTGAGTCTTTTCAAAAATATATTTTTTAAAAAAACTACAAATTACAACTCTTTTTCAAAAAACATTTTTCAAAACTAATAACAGACCACACTTGAAGGCTATAAAATGTGATATAGAATCATTAATTATTAAAGGTGAAATTCAAGGTGATGAGTGATAAATGAAGTTATTTTACTGTCCTATGTGCAGAGGAACCCCAAGCCAGAAGTTATCAGGCACCCTTTCACCAAGCATTGGGAACTTGACAAATCTCCAGATTGTGTAAGTACTCATCATTTAGTAAGACAGAGACAGAGAGAGAGTAGAATCCAATTTAATCCCCCTCATCTTCCTCCACTCAAAATACAAGGAGGTTTAATTTTTGTTTTTTCTTGTAATAAATTTTTGCAGGCTGCTTCAGAATAATAACATATCAGGGCCCATTCCAACCGAGATTGGAAGGCTCTCAAAGCTTCAAACACTCGATCTTTCAAGCAACTCGTTTACCGGAGAAATTCCCAGTTCTCTTTCTCGTCTGAAAAATCTCCAATACTTGTAAGTAAATAGATTTTGTGAGCGTAAACTTTGCCAGATTTTGTCCTGTCACTTTAAATCTGAAGTGGAAGTGTTCTAATTTGGCATCAGGAGATTAAACAACAACAGTCTTTCTGGAGCAATTCCTTTCTCCTTGGCTAACATCACCCAGCTAGCCTTCATGTATGTAAATCTCTTTGCAACCCAATTATTAGATTAATTGATCTTATTTACATTAAAGCTTGGTGGAACGGTAAGGTCGTTACCACTTAGAGTTCACTATTTCATACCATAGAAATAGTTTTTCTATATTACTGGTTAAGACTACGTACATCTGCTCTCTGAGTATCCGGAAGTACGTGAAATCTCGCAACTTATGCCACTCCTTTTACGTATGGTATCTAAATAAGGTGTCTTGTTTCATGAATCAGAGACCTGTCCTACAATAATTTGAGAGGCCCTGTCCCTAGGTTCCAAGCTAAAACATTCAAGTAAGCCCACTGCTATGATGTGCTTTGTCCTTTCTCTGTATCCAGGAGACAATGAACCATGGGTTGAAATATTCTCATGCATGATCTTTTTTCTGCTAAACTCCAGCATCGTAGGAAATCCTCAAATATGTGCCACGGGGACTGAGAAAGATTGCTATGGAATGACACCTTTGCCCCTTTCTTTTAACTTGAGTGATTCACAGAGTAAGTTATAATCCTGTCATTTCAATCCGTAGTTATTCATTGTCATTATTATTTCTATTCGTGTGTTGTACTGAGTTAAGTCCTTTGTTTTTATTTCTTACCCCTCCTGTGGATGATTCTTGTCACACCCTGGCAAGATAGCATCTATTCTAACCTGCAAATTATTTTATTTTATTTTTTGTGTAACTTAAGGTTCTCAACCTTCTGGAAAGCCCAAAGGTCACAAAGTTGCCTTAGCCTTTGGCACAAGTCTAGTTTGCATTTGCCTTCTGATTCTTGGCTTTGGATTCCTTTTGTGGAGGAGAGAAAGGCACAACCAGCAGATATTCTTTGATGTTAATGGTTAGCTCAGTCCAATGTGATCAAAATACTAGTTGAATCATTTGCACTCTCATAATTGCGTCCTTAATTTCAGAGCAACATCATCAGCATGTCTGCTTAGGAAACTTGACGAGATTCTCATTCAGAGAGCTTCAGATTGCAACAAACAACTTCAGCAGCAAGAACATACTTGGAAAAGGCGGATTTGGAATCGTGTATAAAGGGTTCCTTCGGGATGGGGGTGTTGTAGCAGTGAAGAGGATCAAAGATGGAAATGCCATTGGAGGGGAGATCCAATTCCAGACGGAGGTTGAGATGATCAGCCTTGCTGTGCACAGAAACCTCCTCCGCCTATGCGGATTTTGCATGACGCCGACCGAGAGGCTTTTGGTCTACCCTTACATGTCCAACGGCAGTGTTGCTTCTCGTCTCAAAGGTAAACAGTCACTAAACATATTCTGCTACTACCATTTGATGAATTTTCGACTAAGCGTGGTATATCAATGATACTACATCCCCAAAGGTATTCCACTTTGTGTTGGAGATGCTAGCAAACTCAATTCTGAATGTTGCAAAATGTTATTTGACTCAATGCTAATGTTTCTCTATTATGACTTAAATGTTACTCAGTTCAAATCACAAATATTTTTCTACATTACAAGGGCCTATATATCTAAGCCTTCTCAGAGCTCAGAGTGCAAGAAGCATCGGTGTACTAAGTCACCCTTTATTGGATCATCTTGCTCTCACTCTCAATTTATATTCCTGCAGAAAAGCCAGCTCTTGACTGGGGCACCCGAAAAAGAATTGCATTAGGAGCTGCAAGGGGCTTGTTGTACCTGCACGAGCAGTGTGATCCCAAGATAATACATAGGGATGTCAAGGCTGCAAACATACTGCTCGACGATTATTGTGAGGCCGTGGTGGGAGATTTCGGATTGGCAAAGCTTTTGGATCACCAGGATTCACATGTCACGACAGCAGTCCGTGGCACCGTGGGGCACATAGCACCAGAATGCCTCTCAACAGGCCAGTCTTCTGAGAAAACCGATGTTTTTGGATTCGGGATACTTCTGCTGGAATTAATCACAGGGCAGACTGCACTAGAGTTTGGGAAAGCGGTAAACCAGAAAGGAGCTATGCTTGATTGGGTGAGCATGACTGAAATGTGTTTCCTCAAGCCATGAAAACGTATAGCTTTCAACAAATGTAATAGAAGTAGGGTTATGTTTGCAGGTGAAGAAAATTCACCAAGAAAAGAAGCTGGATGTGCTGGTAGACAAGGATTTAACGGACAGTTATGATCGAATCGAGCTAGAGGAGATGGTTCAAGTAGCTCTGTTATGCACACAATATCTTCCAAGCAAAAGGCCAAAGATGTCAGAAGTGGTGAGGATGCTTGAGGGTGATGGGCTTGCAGAGAAATGGGAGGCTTCTCAACGAGCAGAATCAACAAAGTGCCGGGCCAATGAGTTCTCGTCTTCGGAGCGATACTCTGATCTCACTGATGACTCTTCATTGCTTGTGGAAGCCATGGAACTCTCTGGACCCAGATGACATAATTTTACACAATAAAGAGTGGTGCATTTGCACTGAACCAACCGAATGAAACAAGGACCAAATTTTGTGAGATAGTCGGGCAATATTTTGCTACAAAATCTGTCTCTTGCTGACTACTGTCTTGGTCGTTGTCGTCGCAAGGAAGATATGGAGGAACCAGACTTTGACGTATCTTTCGAGGATTGCCATGTAAGCTTGTAAAAGTGATGTCTCAGGAGGGGTTGGTTTTGATTGTTTTCAAAACTTAATATAGGAGTATTCTGAAGAAGTTCAGAAGCAAAAGATTAGCCGTTTTACCGTGGACTGTAAATTTTTTTTGTGAATAGATTGTAATTTTGTGGAATTCTCCCAAACAAACAGGCCAAGCACGCTGCAATATTTCCAGCCAGACTGACATAAAGCTCGCCTGCAGTGGTGCCACGGCCAAAGAAAACACTTCCAATAAGGCTTACTTAAGGAACTTGTCGAGCCAAAAGAGTCTCCAATTTCTGCTGTGTTTTATTTGAACGCATATGCATTCCATCCATAAAGGTGTAACATGTGGTGATGCAATCAAAAATATAACCGGAAAAAAAAAAAATAATTACTGTTGATACATTATACTTTTCATATTGAGTAATGTTGTAGGTTATATTTTAAAAATTTATTTTGAGGTAACATTAAATTTATTTATTTTTATATAAATTTATTAATATGAATAGATAAATTAAACATTCTATTAGTTGAAATATTCCTAAAATCATTTGTCTTTTTCATTTGTCATATTAGTTTTTGTAATCTCTATGCATGGTAGACTAATGGTCATAAAATTGTGTATGGAGTGTCTTTAAATATGAAAAAAAAAATCTTACTGTTAGTAAAATACATTGTGTATGGAGTGTCTTGGAATACGAAAAAGAATCTTGATATTAGTAAAATAGAAGTAAAGAGGGCAAATTGAAGAGAGACTAGGATATCAAGACCCTCATACATTCTCTCCATAATTTATACCTCAACGCACATGACAAGCTGTAAAAATACAGTTCTTTTTTTTTTTTTTAAAGAAGGAATCATTTCAGCTCCTTGAGAAGCCAGGCCAAAGCCAGTCTGTGATGTGATGATATTCGGCCGATATAAACTACTCAGAGCAATCATATAAACTACTCGGAGCAATCATATAAGCAAACGAAAGAGAAGTTTGTGGCGTAATGACATTTGGCCAATATAGCAAGCAAAAGAGAGAAATCGACACGAAATCTGTAACTTAAATGGTACCATAATTTCATTTAGACTTTGGAATCCAGTTCCAGTAAAAATAGAAGGCTACTAGCAGTCAAGATTGGTTGAAAGCTACAAAGAAGAGGGAAAAGAGAGGCCATTAGTACTACAGCTAGACAACTAGCTTGCAAAATTTGCTGGGTGCCCTTCTTTAATAACAAGCCTCAGAGAACCCGAGGGCCATAATCTGCCTCGCGAATCTCAAAAACTACAGATCACTTTGATGTTGTGATCTGCTAACTGTCTTTCCCGAGAAGAAGGGCAGTTAAAATTGGTTGAAGCCGAAAAAGATGTACAAGAAAATTAGCAAAGCAATTAACAGACGTTGGAGAGATGGATCACTTTCGAGTCAAAAAGCTCCTGTAGAGGAAGATTCCCAAAGCACCGACGGCCGATGTCAACATGAGAGGAAACTTCAAATATTTTATGTCTGCTACTACGCTTCCCTTCCCATCACTACTCGCCCGTTGAGTCCTCTCCCCAAGATTCACCCTGAGAACATTGCTAAGGTTGTCCAGTTGATGGATGATTTGGCGTTGCCCTCGTGCTATATTCAACACCTGCAACAACACAACGGGAAAATAATCAAGTCACAGGAAATAATAAAGTCTTAAATTCTACTAAGTTAGGTAGACTATATAAATCCACTTTTATCATTTCATCTAATTTAGTATAATACCCTTTGATAATAGCACAATTTTTTTTAAAAAAACTTTATCTCATTTAAAATTTTCATTGGTCTTTCTCTTTTTTTCTTTCTGGTAACTGCAACCACAAGCGGCCCTCTCATATGCACAAAAAAATAAAAATAAAAACTACAACCCCGTAGGGACTAAAGGATAATGACCATGACCATGTCCTGCATCTCACAGGATCATAAAAGAAGAGAGCATTTTGAAAGTGATGTCAAAATACCTCTTCTCTCAAGGGAGACTCCTTCATTAACTGAGAAGACGAGGAGGAATTAGGCAGAATAGATCCAGTCAATGAACCATTGCTCAACCCAGAAAGGAAATAAGATGTGGGAGCAGAGCCGCTGCAGGCTTCACACTGAAGAACCATGTTTTGTTGGCTGCCAGGAAGCTTTTTAATCATTAACTTAGAGCTCAGCTCTTCAATCCTTGAGGTGAATTCATACATCCTATCATTCATAGCAGAAATTTGCTCCGACAGCTTTGTAGCAACTCCCTAAAATATTAAAAGATAAAACCAACAAGGGAGAAGAAGTCACAGCATACAATATTCTAAGGCAAACCAGAATGAGACCATGGGCCTTCTTACCTGGTCTTCCATGGCCGCCACAGACTCTGCAATTCCATCATCATACCTGCGACTGCCAACATCAAAGCCGGTAAGCTTAGAGAAGTTCTTGTCTCTCTGGTTTGAGAATGACTGAGACATGCCACTGCACGAGTATAAACGATAACATCGGTTTAAAATTTTCCGCTTCTTCATTAAACCAAGCACTAGGAATCAAGAGAGATCAGTACCAAAGAACACAGGTTTACAAATTCAAGGACAAGAAGAATAAAGAAGCAAGCAATAAGTGAAGTCCAAATATACTAATTCTGTGCAAAGATCAGAGGTGGATCCACCCTTTGCTCAGTGGGGTCAACTGAACCCATTGATTTTTTTTATATAAAGGAGTCAAATATAGATTTATTATTAACAGAACTGGAAATTTTAATTGACCACACTAAATTTATTTATTGTCCACTATGATCCAGTTATCTCTTTAAGATTTGTCAATTTCTCACCATCTTTTACCAAATATAGAAAAACTTTGAAAGTTATTATTTCTCATAATAATTTACTTTGTGTATTGATCCAACTAGGAAAACATCATGGCATAGATGCATCAGTATAGTATCTATGAACACAGTAAAATGCTAAAATGGGATAAAAATGTTGCACCTCTTAAGATTCTTATTTCTCCATGCATTCCTGTCTGCATAGGCTCGAGAAAGTGCGCCTTTTTGGGAAACGAGATCCTTATCTAGGCTAAATTTTGTCTTCAAATCTTCAGGAACTGACTGCCAGATTATCAGACACAAATTACACTCTTAGGATAGCGGAGAAAAAAATCACGGGAATGACATTATAAGTATCTACACCAGTTATACCATGACTTCATTTACAAGTTTTTCTAGCTGAAATTGCTCAATATAGGTATGAGGGATGTATGAGCCTTCCAAACCCAGCTGCTCTGCAACATATTTTACAAACAAGCGATCCTTACCTTGCACCTTTTCATTAAAACAAAAATAGAAGTCATGGTTAGTGACCAGCCACAGACAGGACAAACCAACAAGTGGAGTCCAAACATACAACCAGATAGCAGAGTAGATCACAAATGAAAATCAGTATTGATTTAAGTCGCTTGATAGCTATATTCACAATATGACGACATATCATAATTTTATCGTAGTATCAAAAATTTCGGTGTCAATGTGGCTTGATACCAACATATATCGCCCGATATTTCATTCCATGGAGTAGCTAAATATACAGCATGCACCCTGAAAACAAGTTTACGTAGATGAATGCATATTGCAGGCATTAAATGCAGAGACATCGCAAACTTACCAACTGTAGGATTTGTCAATGCAAAATGAAAGTTGTATCAGGCTACCTACAACCCAATAAAATATACATACAGGTAAAAATAGTCACGCTTGTCAGCATAACCCATGATGCTGAAGACAGTCTTTTTCTTTTGCCACATGAAATGCTTGATGTATTATACTTCATATGAAATGCTTGATGTATTATGCTTCATATGAAATTCTCAAGTATTGGCATCACTGATGCTAGCAAATAGTTCCTTTCTCAACATCTGAGCTACATCCACTACTATTGTCAGATTGCTCATAGCCAACAGAAAAAAAAAAAAAAAATCATAATATCACTAGCAAATTGTCACTGTCTTAATCAAGACGATCACTATTATGTCCCACTACTTTTGAACAAACAATCCATCATAAGTAACACAAATGAGTATTGGGAGAATTATTTTCAAGTAAAATGTCCTTTATTATCAATTGTCACAAATCTTTGTTTTTGTGGAAGAGAATGTCATGACTATTGTCAACCAGTTTCTCTGCCGATTTGAACAGAATCTAATATGAAAAACAAATAGGAAACAATGCTATACAAATTTAATGAAGCTGTCAACATTTCATAACACAGAGGAATAACAAACTGAAATACACCTCAACTCTTCTATACAAAAACAATTATTTTTCTATTGTATTAATAAAAGAAACCAAATGAAGTTCTTAGTACTATTAAATGATACCTGAATATAGTGACGATTGACCTGTTCTAACCAATCAATCTTTACAGTCATCCTATCATCAGAGAAGACATGGCTGTTTCTTTTCAGGATTGCTGCTATTGTGTATCCCAAAGCCATCAGTCCACCAAGAAGGCGCACACTAACTTCAAAGGTAATTCTAGGAGATATAATGAACGGATTATCTGTAACCCATTCCTGAATATTCATGAATCTGGTTAGTACAAAAATACCTCCATAATCCATTAATCAAACACATTCTTGACAATTTCAAACACCTAGAAAATGGTTAATTCCCCAGCATAACACAAAACCCCAACAGTTACATTGCCTACAAGAAAGCACTTAATCTAATTTTATAGAAGAAATTCCACAATCAGAATGTCATAAATGGTTTAAACAACAGCATACTCACTTCAGGAAATAAGAAACAGCCTCCAGCTGCTAAAAAAATAATTTCATATAAAACTAAATCTCAACACACAGGTTTACTGCATGAGAGGATGCCTCAGCATGCGTTACACATGATAACGCATAAATTGCAAGGAAATTGAATGCTACAGGCACTTTTTCAAGGAATTGGTGTGACAAGGACACAGCACATCTAACAAATCTATTGAGACTAGACGTATGCTTTGGAACATATGTGCACCACCGAAGTCCATAACAATCTTCTCTTATTCCCTTCTACCATCCCTAAGGTTGACATAAAAATTTATGAATACATTGGCAGGACAAAATAGAGAGAGAACAAAATTTCCTTTGATGGCGAAAAAAAACAACCTAAAAATGCAACAGAGATTAGATTTCAATGACTATGAACTAGTAAGAAATATTCTATGACTTTGGAAGTCACTAAAGAAATTTAAACTCACATACTACCTGGTTCCCTACCAAACTACAACTATAGCAAGATCTTGAGACAGCTTCTAATTTACCACATCATGTTCATGGCATCTTGTTCCTTCATGCAACATTTGAAGTCTTATTCTTTATATTCAAAGCTTAAATTCTTATTACAGACAGTTACTGAAATATGACTTCATCAAGAGTTCTTTAAGTCAATTCAAACTTCTTATAACAGAAGCAAATTCACACAAATTGGATGACATTAACTGCTCTTTCCCCTAATCCCTAATTATGGGATCATGAGCAATATCTGAAATTACGTAAATATGCTTCACAGGCAAAAGATGTGTCAAACAAATATGCTGGCAGACACTTTTGCAAACAATCATTGTCACAATTCAACAATGGCTCGTATCTGCTAGGACAGACCTCAAACATGAGACTGTATTTTCCATCTCTATTTCTCATTCTCAGATATGATTGGCATGATTCTGGATCTTCACCAGGAGGTAAAAGGTATATATCGTAAGTTTGTTCCACTGCTTCATTATATTCTTCAGAGATTACAGCCTTTATCTGTTCCACCTCTACAGCCATTGATGACTGTGATAATAGACAAATCCAAGTTATTGACCAAGACAACGATGAACCATTGTTGAGAATACATTTGCTAATGCACCACTCAAGACAATATGAACACCAATGACATCCAATTACCTTCAAAATATAAGTGGGATTCTGAAATCCTGTAAATGGGTTGAACTTGTTGACTATCTTTATATGTGCTGTTTGTAGATCTGGCTCAATGAAGGCCTTGTACATAGGATATACCTGTGCACGCGTGAAAAATTTAGATGTCTCCATAAAACCAAAGCCATGTGGGATCGTTAATATAATCACATTTTACAGGGCACAGAGGAAAACCGTTTCGGATATTTGTTGGATTATTTCTTCTGGTTCTTGGCCAGCACGTTGTATATCCCGTAAAACTCGTTTAACAAGGTCAAAGTGGACTCCACCAGTTACAGATACTCGAAGGTCCAGTAAAGGCCGTAGTTTTTCACTCAAAGCATAGATGCCCTCAACAATTAAAATGCGCGAACTTGGGACTTCAAGTGTCCTGGTACCATTATATGCTCATATAAGTTTTCAAACACCATTCTATTGGCACAGGAAGAGGAATAATATCATTGCAGGAATAATAAAATGTTGTCATTAGAAGGCAAGGTAATCATGTGCTTAAGTAAGACTATCTTTAAACAGCATGGAGCTTCCGTAGGCTGCAAAATGGTCAGTATTACAACTGGATAAAATTGAACAAAAACAATTTATCAGGAGCAAGGGAAGGGGGAGAAGATAGGACGAGTAATTTCCTGAAGAAGATGATGTAGGGGAGAGAAAACTGCTACTTCACATGTTTCTAATAGTAGCTTACATTTTAGATTGTTTCTACCAAAGGCTTATCTTGAGTAAGAATTGAAGGCAACAGAACCAATTTGATAGACTGATGGACAAGATTAAACTAACAAAATGAAACATAAGTAGATATATTAAACATTTTACTGCAATATGTAAACTAAAATCTATTTAGTTTCTTGATATTAGAACAATGGCAGTCCTTAGAAGATGGGGCCCACAGAGGGGCCCAAGAACTCATAGACATATGAACATTTTTTATTCATTTCCTAAATGACATGTAATTATCCAAATGTAAGATATGGAAAAGAAACAAACCTGTATCCTATGCGAGAGCTAGATTTGAAGTCATAAATGGGAACCTGGACCTGCTTTCCAGCCTTCAAGTCATTAATATTCTGAAGCAATGTATCATAGTCTGTCAAGCGTGGATCTGTTTCACACCATCAGTTAGTTTCCAGATTCAAGCCGGAGCAATGCTGAATGCCAAAATGCTATGACGTATACATGAAAAATGTTCACAACTATTACTAATCACTCTTATGCTTAAGGCTTGACTTCATTTCCAAGGACAATACACAAACAATTTTCAGTTCTCATCCCATTAACTAGAAGCTTGGATCATTTGAAGTCCTAATTATTGACTTGTGTGCAATAATGTTGTTCTAAAGACTGATGCACTAATGCATCCCATGATCTGAATTATTAAATACAAAAGAAAATATTAAAACATCGATAACAAAGACACAACGTGAGTATAGTAATAATGAAGATTTGAATTTTTTTAACAATCCTTATTATTACATTGACCAACAAATACATGCCATTTACCATGGAAGTTTCCCTAGTTTAAGACTTGGTTCAGTTGATGCAAAAGTTTAGCTTATAAGATTTGGCAGGGCCATAATCAAAATGAACTGGACAAATAAAACAGCACTTTGCTTTATCATATACTGCAAACATGAATCATTTAAGAGAAATATATTGCCAAGATCAAAGTACATGATAACCACATCCACACAGTACCGAACCATATGGCAAAAGTCCTGGTGACAGGGTTAAACAAAAAAGATTTAAAACAAATTAACTGTAGGAAAATGCGCCTGGTAATTTATTGCTCCCTCCTTATAAACATTAACAGAGTCAAAGGAAAAAAGGAGCTTCTTCTTTCCTCCACATACAAATTAAAAAAGAACAGAAAAAACATTACCATCAAAGTTTCCATCAACTATGCGGCTAGAATCATTGTAGTTGTCCATTGATATAGCAGCAATGCTGGGCATGAAATTGAGTATCTTCTCTGTAAATACACTTTTCCCTGCCCCTGATGGACCTGCTAGTCCTACCAATATAATTCCATCATTCTTCTGAGCCAGCATTTGGCATGCACGAATCACAATAAAGAAACCCTTCTCAAATGACAAAGGCTCATGGATAGGAACTATCTCATAACGATCCAAATCTTTTCTTTTGACCAGTTGAACTTGATCCTTCAAAAGACCTGGTTTTCGACGAGGAGATCCAGACCCAAGAGCATCCTTATCCATTGAGATATGCTCCCTAACCAAAAGAGATAAATTAAGAATAAGATAAAAATATATTTAATAACGTTGTCACAGTCTAGAGCTTCAATAATGAATGTTAGTGTCTGTCATGCTGAAAACAGACGGACTACAAATAATGCATGCAGCAAAGGAAGTCTTTGTAGTGCAATTTACAGTCATTGGGGAATATTGATCAGACTTTGTAAGGAGAAAACTCTTACCCTTCACAAGTTAGAAGTGCATACATAAATAAGTTGGCATGAAAAACGAAAATGTGCGTTTAGTATCTTTATAGGAGTATACTAACTTCATGTCATTTATTACAAACATGCCATCTGTACTATAAACATGCGTGAATTGCAGTTAACCAAAATGTCCATATACAAAAATTTTTCATCAGAAGAAGAGTTTCATGGCTTCAGTTGCTATGACCAGAAAACAACACCAAATAAATTTCTCAAGGAACCAAAATTTACAACAATAAAACATGGTGATAAGAAATAATTATTCTGGAATATCAGAGCTTCTCTACCAAGAGTAAGGATCGCCAAAGACACTTTTCAATGACTGATAATTGGAAAAAAATTATATAAATAGAGAGGAAAGCCAATCACAGTGATGGCTTCCATCTACAAAGAAGAATTAAGTCCAGTTGCACGTCAACATTCCCTTCAGCCAATAACTGCTTACACTTCTGCAAATAAAACTCCAGGGATGATACTCATTTCTCAGCCATGCTTTTATCCAATGAAAGGTTTGATGAAATTCTTTGAATCATGGTTATAAGATTCCCTAACACCCCTGAGCACCATATACTGCACACCACTCACAAGATTGTGATTCCCAATGAAAATCCTTAATGGAAAATGTAACATTTTTGTGTACACATTACCAAATCATGCATATCTGACTCTATCATGCTACAAATCTGATAACTATGCTCCGGATTAAAATTGTAGTAACTTAAAATCTTAGTGACCTTCATCTGCCAAAGAAGTGTTGACGGCCAAATAAAAAGGCGTATTGGATGGGCAAAGAAAACTTCATACAGCATTGCTGAAATTCTTCCTTGACGTTATAGAACCAACAGTAACTGTAATTATCAGAGTGACAGTATTGAACAACTGACAGATATTGCGTCGGGGCTGATGAAGCCCTGGGACCAAAACCTCGCTGGTCTTATTCCACCAAACCCAAACTTTTCCTATCAAAGACAATTTTCTGGGCCATCAGAAATTAAGCCCTGCAATCTCTTCTTCGACGGAAGACATCCTAAAATTATAAGTTATCGGTATTTCGATGTTCCAATTAATTATTCGAAACAAAATAATAAATTGCAAGACGAATGTAGCCTTGGGTAGGAACTACTGAGAAATGATACCCGGAAACTAAGATGCAAAACAAAATCCAGCATTACCAAACACATATGACAGTGATCAGCTGAGGGAAAGAATCATGAAACCAACAAACACTGTTAAGAATTACTAGTAGGAGAGCATATCTCAAACGCAGAAACCAAAAAAAAGAGGCGAACAATTTAGTTACAACGATTTGTATGGATCTGATCATACACAACTTGATCTATAAATCAAAACAGAAAATAAATAAAAAATACTTCACATAATAGAATGACATCAAAAAAACAAATTAACGAAAAAAAAAAAAACAAAGAAAAGGGATCCTAATGTTCTAATTTAAAAATTATGAGGACTAAATCTCTCACCTAGTCGCAGTGAATTCAGAAACAGCAGGTGAAGGCATGGGCATCTAACAAGTTTGGTCCTTTATATGTACTTCAGTCAGAATTCATGAATTTATTTAGTAGAACAGGTAGGGGAGTGTTACTTCCGGGTCTGTTTTGAGACGTGGGTTCTCCAGAGAATGTTGACAAACGAATTCAGAAGGAACGCCCGGGAGACAGAGAATGGCTAGGAGGCGAGGGAGAGCCAGAAAGCGGTGCTGAATACCATGATTTTAGTTGGCAACTTCCCTTTTTATGATTTTAATTTGAATAAAATTCTAGAATTCTTGTGAGAAGGACCTCCCGTGAATTGAACGGAGTAATGGGCGGTTCGGTCTTTGAGCTACGTGGAAGATTTGATGCACTGGTCGTGAATTCTCCGCGCTATTTCAATTGCTTCCGCGCTCGTTACTTTTCTAGATTTCCCTTTTATATCCCCACCCCCCCTCCCCACCGCTTGGGAAATATTGCAAAATTTTAGATAGATTATTTTTATATATTTTTCTAAAATCCACTTTTAGTTTCAATGTTTTTTTGGAAACTTATAATATATCTTTTTTTTTCCCCCCTTTTGGATCGATTAGTTGAATTTTTTTTATATAGGAAGTGAATAATATACCTTCTTAATTAATAATAAACATCATATTCTTTAATTTTATTATATAATATCTAACTATATAACATCATATTCACCTAAAATAGTACTTAATTCTCTGTCTTTTTATAATGATTGTAAAATAAATTATAGTTATTTTAAGAGGTAAATAAATATATTTAAAGTCTAAAATATGAAAACTTATATAAACAAAAATTTCATAACTATCAAATGAAGATGGCAAGGAAAATATATATATATATATATAGAAAGAGAGAGAGATTTATTTAGTTTTTCCTTAAGAAAATATATTGACTTTACTAAATAGAAATCATACCCGGTGAGAAAAAACTATTTAATTTTTAATTTCAAGATAAATACAAAACAAAATAGTGTACTTTGTACGGATAGTTACAATTACATGTAACGTTTAATAGGGCTTACCGAGATATATATATATATATTTAAGGGAGAGGGGGTGGGGGTGGTTTGTTTATATTCACGGAATTACTGTTAAACAACTTCATGATAGTGACCAATTCTTACTACCACACGTTGACAAGCAAGGTGTTTGATATACATTTGACAAATTGTATACCAAAATTAGGGTTTTTGAAAAAATCTCACCCTCCCAAAATTATTTAAAAATGTGAGATTTGAAGTCCAAACAGGATGCCACTTAAGCCCAATTTTCTTCTTAAAGCTATTTAAGAGATAATATTTATAACTTTGATGGAGTAATTAAAATCATAAAATGATGATAATATAGTGGCATATATTTAAAATTGATGCAATATATATCTTTTTATTCTATGAGCTTTGGAGAATATCAAGTGTAATTAATCTTTTTTCATATTTTAAGGAGAAATTATTTTATGTTAAAATATATTTAAATTAGAAAACCTCCATTACAATATATATATATATCCCAATTGTCAGAATTTTTTTTTTTTTTTGGGGATAAAAAATAGTGTTGAATATATAAGTAACTAATTTAAGTATCCAAATTCTCTTTTAAGGTTATTTTAAAATCTTGATACGTTACTCGTTGGCATTTAATAAAGAATATCATTAATTTTTCATGGCAATACCAAAAATATTACCAATGAAGTGGCAAACTAAAATTTACAACAGTAAAAAGGCAAGTCATAAAATTTTTAAGTACAAGATTTGTTAATATAGAATAAAAACTATAGATCAAAAGGTAGTACCAATCTTTTACTATAATAAATAATAGAATTACACGATCTTTTTCTAATATTATAGATAACATGGAAGCAATAAACTTTACAAAATAAGTATGTTGCAATAATATTAGAATTTTTTCTTTTTTGGGTTTAACAACTTTAGAAGTAGCTTGGTCAAATATAAGATTCAACTGCTATAAGAGCACAATATGTTACATTTTGTCTGGCATGCCACTTGAAAATCCAGAGGAATGGACACCCTCCATGCTCGGTTGTAGCTATAATCGTATCCTATCTCCAACGTGAACCTCAAATATGCAAAGCAGCCTAGGCAAGGAAATTCAGCAAAAATAGATCCCTAACACTTGGACTAATCAGCTAGTTGTGTACTCCTCAACCTGCTGTCAGGAAAAGAGCTGGTTGCCACGTGCTTGCATTGGATGAATTGGAACGACTCTTTCAAGAGCATCGTATAATAGGCTTAGAACTAGTATGGGCTAATGGTGTTAATTAAGTTGTGGCATATAGCACAGTTTAACACATATGCCTGTACTGGCAGAATGGGGTCACGTGATACTTGTTTGAGAGGGCGCTTGTGCGTCGATTACGGTGGACACATGCACGATATGCTCCCAACGGGCACTCAAGCGCTTTTTCCTGATATAAAATCGCGCCTAACACGAATTTGTAGCATCCAAAATCATTTCTTATATAAGGAATACCGTGCAAAGAGAAAGAAGAGAAAAATAGAGAAGCGGAAGAAGTCAACATCTAATTGAGGTTCAATTTGAGTTTCACTTTGTCAAAATCAGGTATGTTATTTTAGAGTAAATTTTTAAGACGAATTTTATTTGGTTACTTTTATTTCTCATTATACTTTTTTTTATGAGTTGCTAAATGTGTTAAAGTGTTTATAAACAATCATTTTTTATTCGAGATTATAGTATATGGATTTTAGAATGTGTTATTTATAATGGATACTATTATTATAGTGAATTTATTCAAAATTTATTCAATAATTTTTTCTTTAATTGAAAAGAATTTTTTACATTAAAAACGTTGTACATTATTATATTCTTTATACTTATAAATTTAATAATTAAAGTTTAACAGGGTGATGCACAAAGGTGGTTGTGGAGAAATTTGTAGAACGAATAGAGAAAAGAGGAAAAGTTAGGAGGGGAGTTTCTGATAGAGAGAGATGAAGTTAGTAAACGAAAAAGAGGGGAACAAAACACAAAAGAAGGAGTTCGAGAATATTCATTTCCTACTCCACTTGAATAGTAACTGACTTTATACAATGTTGGGCCCCGTTGGGAAGGCAAAAGGGTTTGGTCGGACAGCTGACATTTGGCACCACGTGTAAGAAAAAAGAATAGCTATGCACACAAATTTACTTAAACCCTAGAATAGAGGGAAAACCACTTGAGTAATAACAAATCAATATTGTGAAAATGGGTTATAAACCTCTAAGATGGAGTATCTACTACACACCCGATAATAATAAAGAAAAACCTCTCTAGAGCAAATAAGAAAACGCCCTCTCGTTCTCACAAATTTTCTTTCTTCTCCTTTCACCGGTGGTGACTCCTTTCTTGTTCCTCACAAACCTTTGCTGGCACAGGTCACTCCTTCTCACTCGAGATGGCAATATTCCTTATATATATAGAAAAAAGGCACGATCTGTCCTTTCCAACAATAAGAATATGCTCGTTCAAAATAAACTTGGCAAAAGGGGTTCGAGATCACGATCTCTAAAATTGCCGTCCTTGGGAAAAGAACCTAATTTCTTAAGGTTGAATGCTGAAAGTCTTGTTGAGCTCAATAACATCTTCCGAGCCATCCGGCCAACTCTTCTTGGTGGTATTCGGAGAACTTGACCATCCTCCGCCATTGAATGACTCTCATTGTTGATTAGGATACCATCCGGCCAAGTTAGAACCTTCCAACCGTCAACCTCTATTGACCGGCCATTTGGGGCCAACAAAAGGGGCTAATGTTCTCCAAATTTTCAGCAAATGAATTCCATCATTTGCTCTCCGGAAATCCTCGATGCTCGGTTTGTTGAATCATCCCATGGGAGTGACTTACCCCAACAAAACGACCTTGTGGGGACACACATTATGTATTTTAGACCTTTGCCTCCCCTGGTGGGATCTCTAGTTGATAGCAAGCCTGAATGACACCTTCCTCCACTCCACGAACTTGGAGTAAACCCAAGCGAACTTGTCATTCTCCTTTGAATGGCCCATATTAGCGCTGCTCCGTCTTTGGTCAGCTTAGCTCCGCCTTGGCCCTCTATCGATGGACACCTTGGCCCTCGGCTCCGCCCTATGGTTGAGCCACTAAACTAAGTCATCGCCCGCGAAAACGCCCTCTCTAGTCATCAAGCATGTTTGTCATTTGCATTTTCTTTCATAATGCAAGCCTTCATCGATACCGCCCTAATGTCCTACTTCCCCTTGCCATCACCGAGGCCTTTAGATGTCCGCCAAAGAGCGAAGCCTTGCTCATCCAACTTCCCGATTGAAATCACATTGGCCTCAAATGGGCATGTCGCACGCCTTCCAAAGAGAGGTATTGTTGCTTGTTTTCAAGCAAACATCCCCAATGCCAATAACCCTAGAAAAGCCACGCCGTACTTACCCATCTTCAACACCCATTTTGAACGGGATGTAATCGTGAAGTGGGACTTCCTCGGTGTCACATGGTGTGAATTCCATTTTGTCTCGGCATGGTTTTGACCCATGGATGACGGGAGGTCTTCCAGAGCAAAAGTCGCCCGATCATCTCTCCCGACTATCGCTTCTACCCTCCTTTTCCGGTCCAAGACAGTCCCCTCTTTATGTGGCCTTTCTTGCCACAAAAGAAGACTCCGCCCTTCAAGCTTGCTTGCTCTATCCGTTCTACCATCCGGGTGGTAAGAGCGGTAACACTTTCCCGAGATGAGGCCTCACCTTTCCTCCGCCTTGGTGTTCATAAGCGGGAAGTTATGATCTTGAAAAGCGCGTGTCCTTCCCCAAAATAAAGTCATAAAATGGGATCTCGAACACCAACGCTTTGTGATCTCCTCATCAAGGAAAAACATCTCGGCGGCAAAGTTGAACTCGGCCCAAGTGCTTCTCAAAGCACTCCCCCTTAACAAGTTGGCCTTTTTCATGTGAATTGTCAAGGACTTGACCAAGGGGTGAGAAATCCCAGACCTCTATTTGGATAAGGTGAGTGTGTTGTCAACCAAACACAACTTAATGATAACAATATCCTCTTGCCCCGCCACTCGTCCTCGAGGAAGATGAAGAAAAAAGCCTCACCCTGGAAAGGATGAAATTCCCGTTGAATCTACTCCACATCGACGGCATATTGGGCAACGCCATCCAACCGAGTTCACGAACCTCGCTTTGATACCACTTGTTGGGAAGGCAAAATGGGCTTGACACGGTGACACACCTCACACCACGCCACACAGTTGTAAAAAAAGAATAGAAGAAGCATTACGCATTTACGTGGAAACCTTAGAACTAGGGAAAACCACGGGGGCAAGAGTTCGTTGCCAAAAACTATTGTAAAATGGGTTTCCCAAGATGGGAATCAACTACACACCCGAGAATAACAAATAAAAACCTCTCCAGAGCAAACAAGAAAACGCCCTCTCGAGAACTAGGTTTTTCTTTCTTCTCCTTCTCAGAAGGTGCACTCTTTCATCTCACCCTTTGCCGCATAATTCACTCCTTCTCACTCGAGATCTGGGGCAATATTCCTTATGTATATAGAAAAAGGCACAATTTGTCCTTTCTAACAATAAGAAATATTTTGCAAAATTGCCGCAAAACCGTCGAGATCACGATCTTGCTGGTTGTGATACTATTTGAGAGCCAAACATGAGCTGACCGAGATTCTGGAGAGGGCCGCATTCTCCACGAGCTATCAAGATACAACTCTCAAAATCATATCTATCCAGGAGAATTAATTCCGGTAACTCTCATTGTTGAGATCCCGAGCGACCATCCGGCCAACCCTCTCGTTGGCCATCTTTATCTTCCAAAATCAATAAGGTATTCAACATCCGTTGGCCTGGCTAATGTTCTCCAAATTTCCAGCAAATGAATTCCATCATTTGCTCTCCGAAAATCCTCTGATGACGAACCAGTTTGTTGAATCATCCACATGGGAGTGACTTACCCCAACAGGCCCAATGCCCAGCTCATTTGGCATGTGCAGCAACAACGACTATGCATGTAACTAGCTTATACACGTGTAGAACTTGAGTAATAATAGATCATATTTGCAGGGAGGGAATTTAGGTGCAATAGCAAGTGAAACAGAAAATGAAACAATTTCTAACAGATATTTATTATCTTTAAATTAGTTGTAATATCTGAATTTAAGGGGGATCTGAGTGGCACGGATCTTGGGCGGTGCCAACATCAGAGGTCCCAGTGGTAGCGATTTGAGGTAGCGGTGCAACTTCAGATGGGGGGTTCGATAAATCTCGTAATATTTCCGTCCCCATCAAAAAGAACCTTATCCTTAAGGTTGAATGCTGGAAAGTCTTGATGGAGCTCAGTAACGTCTTCCCACGTGGCCTCCTCGGTGGTTTGTGTGCTCCATTGAACGAGTATTTGTGATAGGATGTGATTGTTGCGTAGAACCTTTCGAAATCTCAGGGGCCATTTGGGATGCAAAAGGGGCTGAGAGCCGAACGCTACAAGGGGTAACTCAAATTGATGCTTGTGATCACCCTGGCATTAATTGAGCAAGAAAATATGGAACACATTATGTATTTTAGATTGTGCTGGTAGCTCCAGTTGATAGGCAATGACACCCACACGCTCTAAGATACGGAATGGCCCATAATAGTGTTAGGCGAGCTTGTTGGACTGTCGATGGACAATCGATGATTGGCTATATGGTTGGAGCTTCACATAAACCAAGTCGCTGATCTGAAATTCCTTATCCAGTCGTCAAGCATCTGTTTGATTCTTCATACGAAGCTGCGCTCTCTGCAAATTTGCTTTGATGCCCGCAAGAGCAGTGGTACAATCTGTGAGCAACTCGTCAATGGCTGCAATGTGAGAGGTGCCTTAGACATAGTCGAGCAGGGATGGTGGTGGACGCCCGTATACTGCTTCATAGGGACTTATTTTGATTGAGGAATACCAAGCTGTGTTGTAATTCTATTCCGCCCATAGTAAATATTGGACCTATGAAGCTAGGTGTTCTATAGCAAAGCAACGAAGGTAATCTTCCAGGTAGCAGTTAATGACCTCGGTTTGTCTATCCGCTTGTTGGTGGTAAGAGCTATTGATGGATAAGCGGGTGCCTTGGGATTTGAAAAGCCCTTTCCAAAATATAGTCATAAAAATAGGATCTCGATCAGAAACTATGTCAGAGGAAAAACAGTGCAATCGGCAGATATCTTTCACAAAAACCTTAGCAAGTTGGCCAGCCGTGAACTGGGTTCCAAGGGGGTGAGAAATGGGAGTATTTGGAGAGGTGATCAACCGCAACCAGTATAATGATTTTGCCACATGATGGAGGAAGATGAGTAATAAAGTCCACAAAAAGGGAGTCCCATATCTTACCCGGGATGGGCAACAACTGGAGCAATCCTTGCGGTGTTGTAGTAATGGGATTGACCTGCTGACAGATCCGGTAGTTGGAAACAAAGTCTTGTACCTCATTATGCATTTGAGGCCAGTAAAATATGGCTGCCATGTGGGCAAGAGTTCGTTGAACTCCTACGTGTCCCCTAAGAAGGGAATCATGGTACTCATATAATATCAGTTCTTGTAGAGCGGACTCGTTGGGAACTAGGATTCAGTTTTTGTAGAAGATGAGTCCATCTCTCCAGACATAATTTGCATGATCTCCTGGATGCTCCTGGATGGCCTTGGCGAATTGCTTTGAAATGAGGGTCGCTAGTAATATTTTTGCAAAGTTATAGGTCAATGCGGGTTGTGATTGGTTTGGAGAGGAACATGAGTGACCGAGATTCGGAGAGGGCATCGATTGGACCATTTTCTTGGCCCAACCGGTATACAATGTCAAAATCAAATCTCATTAATTTAGTAATCCAACACTGTTGATTCGGAATGTGTATGGGCTGTGTCAATAAGGCATTGAGGGGTTGATGGTTCGTCTGGATAATGAATTTGGCACCCAATAAATACTGTTGCCATTTCTTCACCACCTTTGTAATAGCACAGAGCTCTTTCATGTAGGTGGAGAAAGTTTAGAGCTTCAGGCAAATTTGTTTGCTGAAGAAAGTAATGGGGTGACCGTCTTGTAGTAGGACGGCTCCAATGCCTTGTCTCGATACATCTGTTTGAATCACAAATATTCTGGAGAAGTTCGGTAGTGCCAACACCGGTGTAGTTGTAAGAGTAGCCTTAAGGGAGTTAAAGGCATGCTCAGCTTCTGGAGTCCATAGTAAGGAATATTTTTGTAGTAGTAAGTCAAGGGAGTTTTTGGCATATATTTGACAAATCATCGATCAACCATAAGGCTTTAGAAACCCACGCAATTGTGTGATGCTGGTTGGTGTTGGCTAGCTTTGGACAATCGCAATTTTTGCTAGATCTAGCCATTGCTCTAAAATAATATGACCCAAGTGGGATAGTGAAGTCCTCCCAAATTCACATTTGGATTGTTTAGTAAAGAAGGTATTAGCACGCAGGATGTGCAAAACCTGCTCAAGGTGATTGAGATGTGTGTCCCAAGAGAGATTGTATACTAATATGTCATAAAAGAAAACCAGCACAAACTACCTCAACACCGGACAGAAGATCATATTCATTTCGGATTGGAATGAAGGAGCGTTGGATAACCCAAAGGGCATTACCAGAAATTTGTAATGTCCTTCATGAGTGCAGAAAGCTGTTTTGTGTATGTCTTCAGCATGGACGCGTATTTGGTGATACCTCGCTCGCAAGTCTAGCTTGGAGAACACCTGAGCCCCAGAAAATTCATCCAGCAGCTCGTCCACTGTTGGTATGAGAAATCGGTCTTTAACAGTAACAGCGTTGAGGGCTCGATAATTCATACCAACTCCCATCCTTTTTCTTGACAAGTATTACTAGTGACGAAAATGGGCTTGTGCTAGGTTAGATAATACCCTCGTTTAGCATTTCTCAGATCATCCGTTATATTTCTACCTTCTAGAAATGAGGGTACTAGTAGGGCTTTACGTTTACAGGTTCTGTGTTTGGTTTGAGGGAAATGTGATGATTGGTGGAACGATGTGATAGCAACCCGTGTGGGATGGAGAAAACATCAGTAAATGTTGAGAGGAGGTGACATAGAGGTGTAAGGATGGTGGAGGAAATATTGGAAGGTAAATGATTTGGAGCTGGAAGTCAGCAGGAAGTAGTTTCCAGTAGAGGGTCTGAAACATTGGTGATTGTTAGCTTGAAATTGGCTGTGGTAGAATTAGTCATCTTGCTGCGTCAAAGCTATCCCAAGGTCATGGATGATATGGTGGCCGATTGGAGCCCATGTAAAGTAAGCTGAGTTCCAACATAATCAAAACTCATCCATAAGGCTTTATAAACAAATAACACCGAGCTAATGGTGGCTAGCCATTGTATCCTAAAAACCACATCAGCCCCATATATAGGTAATAAGTAGAGATCTACCACAAACTTGGATTGGTCTAGACTGACGAGGACGTCAGAGCATATACCCTCGCAATGTAAAGAATCTCCGTTACCAACTATAACATTAAGGTGCTGCGAAGGCTTAATGGTTAGTCCCAGATTTTTGTCCAGCCAAGTTTGAAGGAAGTTGTAGGTGAAACCGCTGTCCACCAAAATGACCACTGATCGGCTAGCTACTTGGCCTTGCAGGCGCAGTGTGGAAGGAACAAAATGGCCTTTCAGAGCATGAAGAGAGATAGTTGGAATGGTAGTGGATGTTGAAGGAAGGGATTCTGAGTCAAGAGGACTTACTACCAATGGTTCATGAACAATAGATTCATCCTCAAGCAGCAACATCATTTCTGCGATTGTACTTTCGTCTTTTACCAGCATACATAGGAATTGTGGTGGTTTATAGCGGTGTCCCGATGTAATTTTTTTGTCACAATTGAAACATAACCCTTGATCATACCGAGATGCCATTTCAGCTGGCGTTAATTTTTGATTGGTAATTTTGGGAGGGAACCCATAAGAATTAGTTGAAGAAGACCGAGGTGGTACCAGGTTATGAATTGGTGACTTGGAAATTGGGGGTCGGAGAACAGGGGAGCGCCTTGTATCAAACTTCTCATCCACCAGCTTAGCCATACCAATAGCCTTTGGTAGGGATATGGGTTTAAGTAACAAAAGCTCGTCGTATGTCGTCTCATAGGCTTGAAATGAAACAGTTTAACAGATTCACAGTAATGAGGTTGGAGGTGCATGTGGAGAGTGTCTCGAACTCAGTCATGTAGGCATATACAGTTGAGGTTTGCCAAAACTTGTAGAGTGTGGCCTCAGGGTTTGAGTATGTGAACGGCCCGAATCACAGCTCCAGGTCACGAGAAAATAACTCCCAAGTGGAAAGTTGTCTAGTGGTGTGCATCCACAGGTGCCATTGGAGAGCTGCGCTAGACATATAAAATGCAACGATGGTGAATTTCTACTCGGGTGGGGTTCCATGATAGTTGAAGAAGCGTTCAATTTGAAAGATCTAGCCAAGCATGTTCTTCCGAGAAAAAATGAGATTTCGAGCTTAGGAAGACGAGCAGAGGTAAAGAGTTGGAAATTGGTTGCTGCATGTAGAAATAAGGGTAAGGTATGAGGCGTTTGGTGGTTAAGAGTAGCTGGAGTCGCCATAAACGATGGGGGTGTAGGAAGCAATGGCGGATTCATTAGTGATGAGGGTGATTTGTCAAGTCAAAGCAAAATTTCAAAGAGTGATTTTTGTATATGCTCAGTCACAGAAGAATTAGAGGCAATACCTTCTCCATGTTGTTGTACAGTCGCCACATCCTCCAAATCTTTCGAAAGGCTTGCGATGGAATCTTTGAAGGCCTTACAGCGCATCGTCATTCATTCTACCATTATCTTAATGAGAGCACCAATTGATGCACAATGGTGGCTATGGAGAAATCTGTAGAATGAAGAAAGAAAAAGGGAAAAGTAGGGAGGGGAGTTTCTGATAGAGAGAGAGGAAGTCAATAGAAGGAAAAGAAGGGAACAGAACACAGAAGGAGTTTGAGAATATTCATTTCCTACTCCACTTGAACAGTAACTGACTTTATACAGTGTTGGGCCAAACGCCCATCTCATTTGGCATGTGCAGCAACAATGGCCATGCATGTAACTAGCTTACACACATGTGTAGAACTTAAGCAATAACAGATCACATGTGCAGGGAGGGAATTTAGGAGCAACAGCAAGTGCAACAGCAAGTGCAACAGAAAATGAAACAATTTCTAAGTTACATACTATCTCTAAATTAGTTGTAATCTTTGAATTTTAGGGGGACTCAAGTGACCCGGTATTGCGCCGGATGACAGCTTCAAAGGTCCCAATGGTAGCGGTTTGTGGTGGCGGTGCAGCTTCAGAGGGGGGTTCGATAAGTCCCGTAACATGGTGGCTTCGAATTTATTTTACTGTACCAGATTGTGTGTATCCGAGTTAAATCCTAATAATTTCAATAAATTCATAATAAAGGGAACATGCTTAATTAAATCATTGACTTTAATCCGACAATAAGGAATGACTATAGAAGTAAAGGACAGGTTGAAACTCCTATACATATGTGCAATTCAACTACTTTTGAATTTATTGTACTTATGGATCAAAAGTGGGGCATGGTTCCTCTTTTTGGACATAAGGTCAACTTTGAGGGCCAATTTGGACAACGGACATTGGTAGATGAGGAATATAGTTATTGTAACAAGTTTGTTAAAAGATTAAGTGTGTCCTGAAAATAACCTCAATGTTAATAGATGTTTTATATAAAATAAAAAGGTAAATAACTTGTTTTTGTTTTATATACTGCTTTTCAATGCGAATATTAACTATGAAAATGTGGCAGTAAATTTTCATACAATTGGAGTCATAAAGAACTACTTAAACCGATTCTTTATCAATGATAAGCTTCAATTGTATCGTAGATATTAACAAAAATTATGGTATTTATTGTGGCCAAATAAAAAATATAAATGGGGCTTGGTCAAGTTGTACGACAATGCTTTTTCTGAGGAGGTTCAAATCCTATCATTGAAAAGCCTAAGTGTTCATAACCCAAAGCAAAACTAGTCTATGGAAGGTTTGTTTCTGTGAGTTTCACATTCGGACATTTTACTCAAACCAGAGACTGAATCACCTCCGATGGTAAGTGGCCGATACTACAGAAAAGGTAGAATTCTATACAAACTCTGTCGGCTTTTTCATTAATCTTAATTTCTCTATGTTCAATCAGAACTTAAAGTAGTTGAAATCCATTCATATTCTATTTTAAAAGTCAATTATATTTATCTAAATATAAATCGAAGATGACTCCCCAGGGATTTTATCCATGCTAGAAAGAACTCAAAATTGCAACTATGCTGCTCAACACTAGCCTTGCTTCTCATGAAAGGACTTTCAGAGTTGGATTTGTAAACCTCCCATGACAAAAGAACAACAAACATTCTTCCATTAAGAAAAACAAAAATAAAAAAACGTAACTATAAGATTGATATGATTGAAACACCTAAAAGAGGTTCTTAAGGTTCAAGCATTCTAACAAATTGAGACCACATAACCAAGTAAAAGCCGCTCTACCCATGAGCATACCCTATCCAAAGCCACTTAACCCATGAGTGCATCCCGCTAACAAGCCATTTTTCATATAGGGCGCATCCTCTAACAAGCCGCTCCCAATCGAACACACTTCTTGGAGCCCAATCTTTCAACCAACACTCAATCTCCCTCATTCATGCATCCACCCACTTTACATTCCTCCATCTTTCTCTCCATTAAAGAAAAATTTTTGATCTGATTGTTGGAAGATATACTGAAAAGTGGGTTCCGTATATCTCTGACCTCCTATGCATTTGTTATGGTGTGTAAGACCTAGATTTTTAATAGACGGAGATCGAACCTGCTTTAATTCGATCTATCGGATAAGATCAAGCAACTCCCTAATTTGTATGATAATTTAAATATCAGGACACATCATTGGTGCCTTTTATAGAAATCGTGATGAAAAATCTACCCCCACAACCAAAACAACCAAGCATGGTGAATACCACGATACAAGCCAGAGCACACTCGCCAAAGATATCATTTCCCATGGTGATGACCCCTCCACGAGTAGTCATGGGAATGAACAATTAGGCCCTGATGTGCAGACACTCATTGCCCGAATGGACACCATGTCCAAACTATTCTAGACCATTTACACTCATCTGGACGAACAATAGCTAGGTGCTCCCTTCTCTAACTCTTAAACTTAGAAATCTAAGAAGAGAAATCAGAGGAAGAGATAACCCATCGAAAAGACCTAACGGCCTGACAACCTCAAGGCCCAATGGCCACAAACGAGAGGGCCTAGACGCGACTATAGGGCCGACTAAGTCATAGAGTGTAGGATGATAGCTTAGAGTGGTGAAATTCACGTCACTTTTGTGACAACTGGAGGCCCTCAACCCAAGAAGAAGCCTCATGCATCACATGACTAAGGAGGGCCCATAGCCACTCAATCTAACACATCTCTCCAAACCATTTGGAGTTAAGGACTTTCCTTAACGTAAAGAAGATTGCATCCTCCTCTCAGATGGAGGAGAAAGTAAGGAAGATCGAGCTGCAAGTGTTTAAAGGAAGCACCAACAGACACTCAGTTGACCTGATAAGGTTACCATTCACGAAAAGATTCGGATGTAGTCACTCTCTTACAAGTTCAAGATGACGACCCTAGAACCCTACGATGGAAGTTTTAATCTGATGGATCATCTAGATCACTTTCGTATCTTTTTAGGCTACTAGGGCCTAGACGATACTATTATGTGTCTATACTTCCCTTTGACCCTCAAGTGAGATGCTTAGATTTGGATTTACCACTTACAACTAAATTCGTTAAGAACATTTTAGAAATTGGCTAACATCTTCCTGTTGTAGTTTGCCTCTAATTGAAGGGAGGAGGAGCAATCCTGGCACCCTGTCCACATTTGATAGGGGCCAAGTGAAAGTTTGAACTGCTTCTTGGCCTGATTTAAGGCTGAGGCTTGAAAAATATCCAAACTCACTAACGAGATGAAGCTAAACAATTTGTGGTGACTTTTGCAGTCGGGTAATTTTTTCAAGCATTTGGTCCAGTACAAGTCTCAAACCTTCTAGGAGACTGAGACTGTTACCTATGCATACATAGTGTCAAGGAGGCCATCGAAGCAAAGTGGTCAGAGGGCATAGACTACCATCAGTCGGGATTGATGAATGAGAAGAGGAGGAATTGAGACATCGCTAACTCCTGAGATTGCAAGAAGCAGCTAAAGGTCGAGTTGGGTGTCAGAATGGAGTTTAAGCCCCTAAATCTGACTCCATTGAATGACACCTAGACCAATATTCTCTTACAAATTTAGGATGAAAAGTTTCCAAAGTCGACGAAGTAGCCCAAAAACCCAAAGGGAGGAAATCAATTTAAATATTACTTATGTCATCGGTCTTTAGGCCACAGGATTGAAGACTATCAAACTATGTAGAAAAAGATCAAGGTCCTCATCTGGAAAGGGCATCTCACCAAATTTTTACAAAACCCGGGATAGGCCCTCGGTGGAGCAGGCGATGACAAACTAGAGTAGTAGGAGCCAGTTGAGAAATCGGGTTATGATTGGGGTAGTCAACATGGTAGCCATGAGACTACTCAAGGGCAACACCCTGGACCGCCTGGAAAAAGCTTCCATCAATAAGAAGTCGAGATTAGGAGTTAGGAATAATATCATTAGTTTTAGAGATGATGATATAATATGTGTAATAACTCCCCATGCTAACCCTATGGTTATATTTACACTCATTTTGGATGGTATGATGGATTATCAGTTGAATTGAGTCTTTATTAATAATAACAATACCTACTTTAAGCTCATACTAAAAAAGAATAAAATGAAATCAACCAAGGGACCTTTATATGGGTTGGATAATGAACCAATCCCAATCTAAGGGGCCATTTAATTGGAGGTCACAATAGGAACATATCCAAAGACGGCATCCCATATGCTCACGTTCATGGTGGTCGACATACCCTTAATCTATTACGCCATCTTGGGACAACCCTGCCTAACAATATTTGGAACAACGACGTTAATTCTACAACAAAATTAAAGTTTTTGACATCATGTGGCGTCAGAGAAGTCCTAGGAGACCAAGTGACCAATTGGATGTACTATTTGTCCCAAGTCACTCAAGTGATTCCTGACTAGTCGGCTAAAAATTTTGATCTCTAGGATCAAGGGACTTGACAACAAGCATAGCTTAGTGAGTCGATCGATCATATCCCTCTAAATCCTAGTGAGCTCAAAAAAGGTGTCCAGATCGGGAGCTCATTGATGGGTTACCTACATGATCGGTTAATAACTTTTCTTCTACAAAATTTTGATATATTTGAATGAACTCCCTCCAACATGTTAGGGATACCAATCGGAGTAATGGTTCATGAGTTGGGTCTTGATTCCAATCACAAGTCCGTTAGGCAAAAGAGGAAAAATTACTCCATTGAAAAACTAATTGCTATATGGAAAGAAGTGAAGAAGTTACTCGATGCAAGTTTTATAAGGGAGATCTAATATTTGGATTGACTATTAAATATGGTTTTCGTCAAAAAGAGTAATGAAAAATAAAAGATGTACATTGATTTCACCAATGTGAATAAGGCATGTTCAAAAAATAGTTTTTCATTGTCAATGATTGATCTACTAGTGGATTCCATATTTGGGTATGAGTTGCTAAATTTTATGGATACCTACTCAGGTTATAACTAGATCATGATATGTTTAGAAGATGAAGAACATACTTCATGATAGACCAGGGGACGTATTATTAGAAAATCATACCTTTTGATTTGAAGAATGTAAGAGCCACATACCAACATTCATAAAAATGTTGAAGGCCCAAATCGAATAAAGTATGGAGGTGTATGTAAATGACATACTCATCAAAACTAGAGAAACCGATGACTATATTCGCAACCTTGGTGAGGCCTTCGAAGTACTCCGAGCGTACTAGATGAAGTTGAATCCGACTAAGTGTGCATTCAAAATATCTTTAGAAAAACTCTTAGATTTTATCGTATTCCAGCGGGAAATCAAAATGAACGCTGAGAAGGTAAAAGCCCATTGTGAATATGAGCCCACCTTGAGCCGTAAAGGAAGTCTAGAGATTCACCGAAAGACTCGTTCCACTTTCCTAATTCTTGGAAAAATTAGTAGAGAAGAATTTTTCCTTCTTTAAAGACTTGAGAGGAACAAAGACGAGCGGCTTCCAATGGATAACCGATTGCTAAGTAGCCATCTACTAACTGAAGGAATACCTCGCCAACCCCCCTCTCTTATTGTCATCCCAAGAAGGCAAAGACTTATACATATACCTTGCGGTTTCAAATAAAGCGTTAAGTTTAGTTCTAATCAGGCAGCAGTTCGAGATACAATGATCAGTCTATTACGTCAATAAAGTTTTGACAGATACCAAGATTCAGTCTCGCATGCCAAAAGGATTGCTCTAATGCTCGTTTATTTCACTAGAAAGTTATGACCATACTTCAAGAAACATAAGATTATCATCCTGACAGACCAGCCACTAAAGGGGATCTTGTAGAGACTCGACACATTCGGATGACTAGTCAAATGAGCCATTAAATTGGGCAAATTTGACGTAAAATTCTAACCGTGGCCAACCATAAAAGGTCTAGCCCTTGTGAATTTCATAATTGGAATGACAACCCCTATTTCAAATGCCCTTGACTCAAGCGAAGGTGCCAGCTTGAAAAAAGATGTGCCGACTTGGATATTATGAATGGACAGATCATTGACTTAATTAAGAAGTAGAGCAGGCGTGATCCTGAGGACTCCTAACGTGTCAAAAATAAAGCATTTTATGACTATTGGATTTTCAACCACCAATAATATTATCGAGTATGAAACACTATTAGCTAGGCTCAGACTGGAAAGGGATGTTCAGTGAAGAATCTAGTTGTCTACAGTGAGTTAGAACTAATCGTAAACTAGGTCCTCAAAAATTTTGAGGTGTCTAACCATTTACTCACAAAGTATCTCACTAAATTAAAAAGGCCTAACCCCAATGTTCGACAAGATCTAAATAATCCACAACCTAAGGGAGGATAATTGGAAGACAGATCAGTTGGCAAAAGCAATGACAACGGGCAATCCTAAGTAATATGTGTGAAACATGTGAGAAGTTTTTGCCACCCTGAGTATGGAAGAGCTAGAACAAGAGGTGTTATAAATCTCAAATGATGAAAATTGGATGACCCATACAAAAGGTACCTCACTAACGGCCTTCTACCAAAGAATCCAGAGAAAATCAAGCACATAAAACAGACAGTAGGTAGGTACACTGTCATGGATGAAAAAGTCTACTGACAAGGTCCTCAACCCCCTACATGTGGTGTCTCATACTAGAAGAAGATGATTATGCGTTGAGTGAGTTGTACCTCGGTATCTATGGATCACATATCAGAGGAAAGAATTTGGCATTTAAAGTCATACAGTAAGATTACTATTAGCCGATGATGAAGTGAGATACCATGGAATTCATGGAAAAATGCGAGAACTGCCAAGTCTACAACAATGTTCCTCATCAGCTACACACGGAACTACAAGCCCTGCAATCACCATGGCTGTTCGCACGAGAGGAGATTGACATACTTGACTCACTGCCGATTGCTTCCGGGTAAAAACAATTTGTCATAGTCAGCATCGAATACTTTACGTAATGGGTAAAAACCTCCCTACTGGAACGGATAATCAAACAGAACGCAACAAAGTTCGTTCGATAGAATATCGTATGAAAATTTAGGAATCTTAAGATCATAATCATCGACAACAAAATCCAATTCACCGATAAATACTTCACCAAGTATTGTACGAGTTTGAGAATGAGACTAATTCACACTTCTGTCGCCTATCCTTAAGCAAATAGACAAAGTAGAAGTCACAAACCAAATATTGGTTCATGGGTTGAAGATGAAGCTCGAAGATGTAGGAGGCTCTTGGGCAGATGAAATACCTTCCGTGCTGTGATCCAATAGGACGACACCTAGAGAACCAATATGAGAGACACCATTTAGTTTATACTACGAAATTGAAACAATCATCATGGTGGAAATTGGTTTGCCTAGACTCTGAGTTAAAATATTTGACCCTCTAAATAACTCCCAATAACTTAAAGAATATCTTAACTTGCTTAAAGAAGCCCAAGATACAATAAGGCTTCACATGATGGTTTATTAGCAATGAATCACTGGTACTATAATAAAAAAGTAAAAGCACGTCACTTTGAGGTGAGGAACTTAATTTTACAGAGTATAGAGGATAGGCAAGAACACCAACATGAACAAACTTTTTCCGAATCGGGAGGGGCTATTCCTCGCTTTTGCAATTCTCCGAAGTGGTTCATACAAGTTATGTACCTAGAATGGCAAACTGGTTCGAAGGATATAAAACACCATCCACCACGAAAAGTATTATCAATGATTCATTGCCGAACATAGGTAAGTCCAACATACATCACGTGGGTTGCTTGTATTATGTACCATGTTTCAATTAATTCAATGACTATTTATTTACTTTATTGTTCATATGAATACTTATATGCTATCACATAAAATCAAATAACCCAAACTGCACCTAAATTGGGTGACATATTTCACCTGATAACCAACCTTCAAAATCTAGAATGAAATCATGGTCCCAACAATTGAACGGCCCAAACGATGTTGAATACCACGACTCGAGAAGCTTGTAGACTAAAATAGAACCTACCCAAAAAGTGGCCACTATAAAACCTCAGGGGGCCTTTCAGCACGTGTGCAACAATTTTCTTCAACAGAATAAGCACCCCTTCATCAACAATGGTTAGGTACTATGGCTCAAGGAGCTTGTGGATTAAAGTCAAACTTGCCCAAAAGAACAACCAGTACTAAATAAAACCTTTGACAAACTGAAACCCGATGCATAAGTGCGATCACTCCCTCTTATTGGGACGAGCACTATTAGTTGAGAGTAGGTGATCCAGATTTCGTTAAAACCCAAAGACTATGACAACCAAACCTATTTAGCCCCGGTGAGGCTCACCAATGTGCATGCTACGATGTCCTTTCACAAGAAAGAGTACCACCCAACAAAATCAGTGTGCCATGACTTCCTCTCGTAGGAACAAACACTACTAAACAAACATGTCCTATGAAGCCCAACAACGATAGTAATGACGTTTAGTCGGCAAAGAGGCTTTCCTAGTGTTACGACTTCCTCTCGCAAGAATGAGTGCAATTGGACCAATACGTCCAAACCAAACTTAACGACAATATTAGTAACGCTTAGCTGGTAAATAAAGAAATATTTGATAAAGAAAGTCGGTACATGCATGGAAATATTGGTGGCAATGATCAAGACGATCTAACTGATTTATTAAAGAATTAAATGTACGTCAAGGGACATCCATCTACCTCAAAGATGCAAAATACTGCCTATACCTACTACTCGAATAGAGGACTATCCTAAGGCTCCCCTCGTCTCTCTGGGAAGCTAACTAAGTCAGACCGACATTGAGTACCAGTGTTCCTCGGATTGAAGAAGCCAACAAGAAAGTCCGAACTACCAAGAACACGATTTGTAGGCAGAGGCAAACGTTATCCTAGAATCTATCGTCCAGTGCGCGGCCAACTTCCTCTGGATGGAACCAAGTCCTTAGCTCTACCCTAAGTCAGGCACACTCACTCCAGAGATCAATAAGTTGTTACTTAGCCCCCGAAATGCGTCCTCGAGTGAGGCAATCTGATCCAGAGCCCAAGATTTCTCCTTTATGAGCTCTTGGGATCTCGCCTTGGACTCAGACAACTCGTGGTCGAGGTTGATAGCTCGCTCTTGACTCTGTAGAGCCTCGACAATGATAGAGTTCACTCAACCCTCCATCTCTTTGAGCATAGCAGGATCGACACATGCCTGAAACAAGTGGGAGATCTTAGCATTCCATTGACGCAAGCACCCCTCCATCTAACGTAGTGCCACTTGTGACTGCAAGAAAAAGGCAAGTGATCAAATAAGGACGACCACAGGTAAGAAAAAGAGAGCTACATAGCCCATACCTCAATAAAAGGTGGCTCCTCTGAGGACGAAGGACCCGACGGAGCCCCGAACGAAGAAGCAAACGGAGTCCTCCTACCTAGAAGGGGCACTGCATGATAGTGGAGGGGCCCCTAAACTTAGAAGTGAAGGAGAAGCACCCAAAACCTCTAGGACTTTAGGTGTCGGAGCTTTTGAGTGAGGCACCTCATCAACCGCCATTGCCTTCGCATTATTTTTCTTTTGAGTTTTAGCCGCCCGATCACTACTAGGAACCTCCTCAACAAAAATAGTGGGAGGGTTGGGTGCAAGCCAGTTGGATGACGAATCGATTAAAATAGAGACCCCATACTCGGTTAAGGTTAGAGTGCTGATTGGCTCACCTAGCCCACAAATCTTGAGGTTTCTTATTCTTAAATCAAAAGGAACAAGGGGCTCATCACCCTCGACAAATCCGACCACCTTCTCAAACCTTGGTGAATCAGAGACGGGATGGAGTCCGGCCTCTGGATGACTCACCAACATTTCGCACCACAATGGCCCTACTAGAGTCAAAGGAGGAGGAATGAGACAGAGCTGCCGGAATAGCCACCCTCTTAGGAGAGTTCTAGATGAACAACAACCCCAGTTTCTTCTTGGGATTGTGAAGTTGCAGAGCAGTGACATATGCCCTTTCCATCCGGGAGTCCTACTCAGCTCGCGTGGATGGCTTTGTAGACAACCAAACATCCTTTTCGTGAAAGGAGTCCAAATGCTTCTCTACAAGCTCCGTTAGTGGCTTTGTCATGCATTCCTCCTAATCTAAGATGTTTCTAGCATAGGTAGCCTCTACTCTACCCCATTTGTAGGAAGGAACCAATCGGAAGGGATCGACAAATAAAAGAATCAATCCTTCCAACTTTTTACTGAGTTTGGATTCTCCTCGTTTATTTGATATTGCTTGTGGGTGGTGAATGAAATCTAGTCTACTTCTTGGTTGAACCGGAAAATCGCTTTCATTGTCAGGGCATCTAGGGAATGTCCATGGTGGTGGAAGAAGACGCATAGGGAAACCAGGTATTGAATGGTATGAGGGTGGAAGCATACTATAGGAATGTCCAAAGACACAAGAACCTCGTACAACTCCTATGCAAAGGGGATATGAAGGCCTCCATTTAGATGGGCCTCGTAGATGTTGATGAACCTATACCACATGAAGCAAGCCCTATCACCATTGGCAAGAAATATGTACGAGATGGCACTCGGGATATTGTATTGAACATACAAAGAATCCACATCATGGGAAGTGAGAACAGATGGAATTGTGTCGACACTCAAGGAAGCCATGGAATGCAAGAAAGGTGAATTAGGGTAGAGCGATTCAAGACAAGAGAAGAAATGCAGAAACGGTTTGGGGCTAGTGCTTAAATAGCCAAAGCCTCGGCCTCAAAATGGCATCACATGAGGATTTGAAGAGGCACATCTCCATAATAACCGCAACACATGCTCGCATTGTAGAGTGTTACGGCGCATCAACTCACTAGGCCAATTATGATGACCGATGTAGTGCCTCCTTGTGCAGCTTGCTGAAAGCTGATGACCCTGATGTCTAGATAAGTGAGTCAATGGCACACCACAAGTAATAATGCCCTGACACACCATTTTTCAAGACGGAAAACTGGTGGAATGCAACCTTGACGGGCTCGAGACAAGTTTCATTAGTTTACATCCTGGCCATGCATTCAGGACACATTATTTCTAGTAAGATTGTCTGAAGACTTAGTTGTCAGTGGTTCGAGTTGTCAGATTGTCAAAAATCACACAATAGAAAGTTATATTAAAGCTCTTCAACTATTAAGAATAAGTTAGTAAATTTGGAAAGTTTCATTTATTAATTTCTTTTACAACGTATAACAAGCTTACAATAGTGGATATATAACTTATAAAACAATAAAAATAATATTGGGGTTAGACAATAAAGATAGCAGATGCAAGAAAAGCCTCTCCTATAAGAACGAGGCATAATGTACTTGTTCTCATCTGGGAGGCAAAACAAAAAAGAAATCTTGCACCATATCAAAGCCAGGAGTAGAGTTGCAAATAAGTAGGGTTTATGAAATAGATGGGGGAATGAGCTACCATACCGATCAGAAACCCACCATAGAGAGAAGCACCCGGCGCTGACAAGCAGGATGAAAAGTCGCCGCCCAAAACTCAGGATTTTGCTCAAAAAATTGGGCCCGATTTTGGGACAGGCATAAAAGAGGAAAAATAAGGTAACTTCCGCATAATGTAAGGTAATCAAGGTAGATTTCAAGTGCATCCTCAAATATCGGTTTGTACATTAGAGAAGAACTTCCTCCAATCCCGACTTGTGGCGGCGTAGGCTACATATTAACTCCAAACTCTCATACTGCTTGACTGGTGAAGACAATTCATGATACAAGGCATGAAGAGCCTTTCTCTTTATGGCCAAAAAGAGAATCAGCGAGCAATCAATGTAAGGAGACTACCCATGCCAGTGTTTTTTGTAGAAGATTGAATCAAATTTTACCAAAATTCTGCCCAATTGAATGGCAAATCAACAGACTACCTAGGGAAGGAGCACGTGTGCAGGTTTACAGTTGGCATCCCATCAATAAATATACCGGGAGTTAAAAATTTAAACCTTTCGATATGGAGGACTAGTGATGGGTATGGCGACCCATGGGTCAACTCAAAAACTCAACTGTTGAAGAAGGAAAGGCTCAAAAGGCGAAAACCCAACAGGAAGTTTCTTTCCCCAAGATCTAGAAGGCAACGCGATTGCCCAAACAAGTCAACCGAAATCACCCAATAGAAAATGGGCAATTAAGATTACGTAATGCACCACCCCAGCATTGTCCCTTCAACTCAGCAGTTGACAGCTTTCATAACTCAGCACTTACAAGTAGGTGACACTTACCATATTGTGGTCCTATGATTACTTTGATAGTTCAGCAAATATATCTAGAATATCTTTTCATGATTGTGTATCGTCTCAAGATGGCAGTTGTAACTCAATAAATCTTCTTAAATGGCAGTTACTATGTAATGCCCACATGATCAATGGGTTGAATATTTCTAGATGACAGAGGTTACCATAACTGCCCCCATGATTACTAAAACGGCTCAATGGATCTATGCGCACATTTGTCACCAATTGTGAGGCCCAATAATGATTAAACTGGCACTTACACTATAAATATATCTCATCATTCGTGAGAAAAAGGATTGACTCTCGAATTCTTAAAAAGGTTCCTAAGGTTTAGGCATTTTAACATATTGAGATCACATAATTAAAGAAAAGTTGTTCTACCCATGAGCGCATCTTATCCAAAGCCATTCAACTCACAAGTGCATCCCTCTAACAAGTTATTCTTTATAAAGAGTACACCCTCTAAAAAGCCACTTTCAGTCAAGCACACCTTTCGGAATCCAATCCTTCAACCAATACTCAATATTCCTCATTCATGAATCCACACACTTTATATTTCTTCATCTTTCTCTTCATCGAGGAAGGATTTCTAATTTTAGCGTTGAAAGATATATTGAAGAGTGAATCCTGTATATTTCTAATCTCCCGTTTGTTTATTATGATATGTAAAATTTAAATTTTTAGTAGATAAAACTGAACCCACGTCAATTTGACATGTCAAGTAAGATTAAATAACTCTTTAATCCGTATAATAATCTTAATTTCAAAACATATAAAATATTTATTTTATTTTGTTTGCCCTATAGTTTAATTAAATAGGCTTGTAGCTATGAGACTAATATATTTGGATCATGATGTGATGTATGAGTCACGTATGAGCACCGAAAAGGCTGCATATGCACTTTATATTTAACCAAAATTTGTTAATGTTGTCGTATACCATGACAAATTAACAACCATAAAGTCATTGCTGTGTATATTATGATCGACATTGCATGAGTATTATGATCATTACTCCTCTTAATGAATGACCATATTGAATTGTCAAGATGACAACCGTCCCATTAGACCAGCCGCGCATACCTAATAACAGGACCCATTTTCTTATGCCTGGCTATAGGTCTGTAGCATCATCAACATTGACATTCTTTGTTATCAATCGTGAAAAAGCAGTCAACGAAATTTTTTATTTTTTTTAATTTTTTAATTTTTTTAAAACTTTCTGTTAATAATGCAATCCTGATTCTAGACCTGCGCAGGTCCATTAATATGCTGAAGGAATAAGACCTGCATATTTTATTTCTTTTTGCCAATTTCAGTGCATATATATAAGAGCTTTGTTAGATATTTTACTGATTCAATTAGGGCCAATCACATTTTTTTAAGAAAATGAAAAAAATAATGAAATGAGCTATGTATATACAGAGTCAATAGTTGTTAGAAAATTAAAAAATTGATAGAATGTTTAACCTTTCTCTCTCCACATTATGATGGTGGTAGTGCTCTTAATAAATCATTTCCTTTGTGTTTTCTTTTTACATAAAAAAGAGCTGTGCGGCTCCATAAGCCAACCCAGCAGCAAGCACAACTTGACGTAAAAGGAAGAAAAAAGAAAGGCCAAAAGTCGGCTATGCTAAGCCTAGATCCTACCTTTGATAAAGTCTCTCTCTCTCTCTCTCAATATATAAATAAATATATATACTTTGTCTCTTGCTTCTTTTTGTTCTTGAAGATAAGTCAATGACTTTGATTTTCGAGTTTTACATGGAGATGAGCTACTTGAATTCTGAAACCCTCCACGCACCTCAACGGTAAGCTCACTTACAGTGGCATCTTTCTCTCTCTCTCTCTCTCTCTCTCTCTCTTTCATATATATATATATATATATATATATATATATATATGCACTTGCTTGGACATCACCTAATCCTACGCATTTGATTGAATCCCATTATAACATTACATTATCATCATTCAGGATTTGGGATAAATTTGTTTTTGATTTTCAAAATAGCATTTAAAAAAAAAACAAAGACTATAATTTGTATCTTGTTTCAAATTTTAGATGCTTTCGAAGAAAGTTTGAATTAGAACTGCAAGAAAACTAAGAGCAATTTGTATAGTACTTCAATCTGTTGTTATGAAGCTTTTTAAAATAAGATTAAATTTATGACTTTTTTAAAGCTGCTTTAATCGTATTGGTCTCGTTAAATGATTTATGATAGTCACGACTCAGTTCCATCATGGTGCTACTTCATTTTATTTTTTTTAGCGCATAAACAGTTTCAGAGATCAAATCATCAACTAGCAAATGTCACCAAATTGAATTTTAGTACCACGTATATGTATACACATCCATACATAGATATACCTATATACATGCATGCATATATATAAACTTGATGGGTCCAGCCGCGACATGAGCTGATCCTGTCATGATGATGGACGATCCGGCAGCCAGCCCAATGGAAAGTGAAGCCCAACGCAAAGCGAAGCTCATAAACTGTTCAATTCGGCCCGTCTACTGCGTACAGGTCCAATGAGAACCAACGGCCTAACCTTCAAGAGGTAATCTCTGCGGTTCAACTAATCACGGCAAAATCAACCTTCCACCTCAATGACAGCAGCCCTTGACAGTGTAGAAGACGCTGGTGCTATAAGTCTCAACTAATGGTGATGGTAGTCAACTATGGGGAATTGCCGTGCTTGTCGACCAACGGCAACCCAGCCAATGAACTCGAGAAGAGGCCTAGCCCCTATCGGCCACCTCTAGCCACGATCACATCATCGCCACAAGACGACATTTGACAAGGTGGCTCATGTCAATATCCCAACAGCCGGTGAATCTTAGTGGAACACATGCTATCTATCTTAGGGCCAAAGCCTTCTTCGTAAAATATTATAAACTCTTTCACCCCTCACGGGATAAGGGATTGAGCAACTCCCAATGGAAAAACTACCCATGAGTGAGACTCAAGAGTCAAGAAAAATCAAACTTTCTTTCCCAGCACAGCTCTTTCGTATTGAGCTGGTGATTGGATTCCGATTGAATTTGTGTTGTATTCCTTATATTCATTTGTTTATATGGATTTTTTATCGTAGACATGACATATTATTGAAACTTGGATAACGTATTGTATATCTCATGTTATTATTGATTTTATACATTTAATATTATTATCTGAGATAATTATTTGTCCCATATTATTCTTTCTTTCTAAGTTTATTTTTATATTTTTTTCTGATTGAAGAGAGTATTATAGGTGCATCAAATTTATGTGATTAATTGAGCCCCATAGAACGTTAGCAGCATATGAGCAATAGTAGAAAATATTTATTTTATTTAAGTAATTTATGATTACGGATGTTATATTAATTGATATAATTATAAAGATCATTTATGGTATGATAATTTTATTAATTTGATGATTTTGAGTTTATCTATATTGATGAACTTTAAAATTTATGCTGAATAATTGATGAATTTGGATGATTTGAGATGTGTACATGTTTTAAATTAGTCGAGATGCTTCCTAACTTGTTAAGGAATGAAGGATATCCGAACCCACTTTTACTTTCATTGCCACTCTAGAATCTAAAAATCAAGTGGCTAACTTTTGGGAGGTAGGTGATTGCCATTCATTGTAATAGGAGGCCAATATGGCAAAATATTAGCGTGCAAAACGGATAGGCCAATAAATGAGAAGAAGAGATGAATGGCTATTGTGGGAACAACGTAAAAGTCCAGGAGTACCAATCACCACACTGGCCCAATAGCAAATTCATGATTCAAGATGAAAAGTTTTTGAAATGGTGCTAAGAAACCCAGAGACAGGGATCGGAACAAATAACGTCACCCAAGGTGACAATCCATATTGGACCTTACGAATGAGATCGAAGCCATGCGAGTGAGTATCCCGAGCCGAGACGGCTCCTCGCGATGCAACCAAGAAATCGAGTGGTGGTCGGGGTTGTCAACATGATAACATCAAACTGCGAAAATGCTCAAGAGGACTTCAGTTGCAAGAAGCTCGGGTAAGGGTTGAGACAAATGTCATTAGTTTTAGCGATGACAATATAACGTACGTAATAATCCATCATTTTGACCCTCTAGTTGTATTTGCCATCGTTTCGGACAGTAATATAGTTTACCAATCGAAACAAGTTTTTGTCGATAATGAAAACTCTTACAATTTGCTGTATACAGATGCTTTCTTTAAACTTAGATTGAAAAAGATCGATGAGGCTTGAAGATCTCGAGGCCCAAGAGGCCATGCAAGAGAGTGCCTAGGAGGTGGCCGAGACATAGGGCCATTCCAAGCCACGTTAACTTTCCACGCCTACAAAAGGAAAGTCCCTGTCTAACCGCTTTCGGGGTATGCGGTGTTATAGAAGTTCTAGGGGATCAAATGATGTCTTTGGAACATCCTCCCAAGTTACTCCCATGATTGCGAAACTTGATTTTCGAGGTGAGACTACTCTCCAATAGGCTCAATCAGGGGAGTTAATTGATAAGATTCCATTAGAGCCCACCAAGCCAGAAAAATACGTACACATTGGTAGCTCCCCATACCCTCGTCACCTTCTTCATGCAATATAAGTCATTACATGGACTATGGTAGAAACATAGTAATTGTCCATAAGTTGGTCCTCGATCCCGGTTATAAGCCTGTCCGATAGAAGCATAGGAATCACTCGGTTAAGAAACTAATTGCCATCCGCAAAGAAGTTAAAAAGCTACTCGATGCGTGGTTTATCAGGGAGGTCCAATACCCCGACTGGCAGCCTAGCCAACCCACGCGAGAAGAGACCTGACCCCTATCGGCCACCTCCAACCACGATCATGTCACCGCCAAAAGATGACATTTGACACGGTAGCTCCCGTCAACGTCCCAACGGTTAGTGAATTCTAATGTAACATCGATCGTCTGCCTTGTCGCTAAAGCCTTTTCCACAAAGCATTATAAACCAAACACTATAAGGGATCGAGCAACTCTTAACCAAAAAAGAACAAAGTTCTCTTTCCAAACACAGCTCTTTCTCCTCCTCAGAATGCCACTCTTCGTTGAGTGTAACCCTAGTGAGCCATTAATCGAGTGCAACCCTAGTGAGCCATTAATCGAGTGCAACCTAATGAGCCACTGACAGCATGCAATCAGACAGGAGCCCATTTCTCCTTTCTCTCTAAACTACTCCCTGTCGAGCGCTCCACGGGAGCTCAGGCCTCCTCTCTCAATTCCCATAAACATGCATCACTACATTTTTTTCATCCTCATTGCATCTTTTTATTTCGTTGAAAATATTTCTAATTTGAGTATCGAAAGATAAGTCGGGGAGCTAGTTTCATCAATCCTCTAATATCTTGTTTTTAGTTTGTGGTGTGCAGATTTCAGGTTAACTGTGACAAAAATTAGACCCACTCCAATTTGACATGTAATAAAAGATCGAGTAGCTTCCTAATCCGTACCATAACTCGAAAACTAAGGACACATCAATACCTATATAGTTGTATATATATATATATATATACCAAGACCCAACACAAAATAAATATTCCTAGAAGTGGGATCGATTCAAGTGATGTGTGCTTGGGTTTCATGAACCACAAACAAAAATCAGGGGGGCGGGTTATGATTTTGGAAAAATTCTTTCAGTTCCTAAGAGAATATGAGTTGAAGACGAAAAAAAGAGATGGATAATAAGTTATTTTTTTGCTGCTTGTTGTAAAACTGTCATTAAAAAAACAATGGTAAAGGAGGCCAAATTATTGAAATGAGCTCGACTTAGAAATAAAGGTCATGGGAAGCTAGGTTTCCCTAAGCCTTGTTAGGAGATGCAGTGCCATCGTAGAAAAAAGAATGCTATGGTAACACGGTTCACCTTAGATCCCGGTCACCACCAGAGAAAGATACAAGGAGCCCCTCAAGTAGGATTGTTCAGTTTTCAAGGATGGCGCTCCAACTCAGTTGTACCAAGATTGCTTGTGGGAAGAATGAAAGGCGGTTTTCTTAAAGAAAGAGAACATTAGCTCTCAAGATTTGAAAATTTGTTTTCTTGTGGTGACGTGTGGTATTTATTGAAAAGGCGCGAAGAGCCATTGGGTTGTGAAGGCCCAGCCTAGTTGACAGGCATTGTTACGTACTCGTCCATACGCCCGTAATTGAACCGGAAGTGACGGATCCCATTTTCTATATTTATTTCCTTTGGTTGTTTCCCATGCCCCATGCCTGTTTCCCGTTTACCTGTTCCCCTATATATGTAATGTTACGCCCATAATGAATGATAAAAACTATTTGCCTCTATTTCTCTACTCTGGCTCTCTCTCCTCTCTGCCCTTCTCTTCCTCGATCCCCTTTCCCTTCTCCCCCTAATTTTCCCTGCACACACTCTCTCTCTCACGGCATCTCACCTGTTCAACTCGCCACTCTCCTCTGCTGATCTCCTCTTCCGCTGGAATTTCCTCATCATCGCCGGCGTCACCATGGAGACCGTATCATTTGGTGCTCTCATTGAGACAAAAGCAGAGGCGAACGACGGACGAGCTCTCGATGCACGCGAAGAGGCTATGGCCGAACTGGCCGGTGCAATGAAGGATCTCTGACGAGCTACACCGATCGGGCCACTGCGATGTCCACCATAGCCTTCAAGAAGAAAGACAACCGCTCGTCCCGCACCGAATCAACTACCACTCCACCGAATCGAGCGCAACCCTAAACGGTCGTGACCTTCACCTTCCCGTGATTTCTTCGCGCTTCTCCTCCACCCGCTCTACTGGGCCACTCCAATCGCTTCCTATCGTCACTCTTACCAATCGGAAATTTTGCCCACTGTGTTCTCGTACCACCACCAGCTTCCTTGAATAATCGCCTCGCTTCCCCATCGCCTTCAACTTCATCACCATGTTCGGCTCCCACCTTCGCTAATTCCTTCTTAATTTCAAACTCACCATCGGTTGTGGTTCCCACCACCGAAGTGCTTTGATCCTCCATCATCGAGTCTTTGCCGACGACTCAATCGAAACCCCATTCACATGTGTTTCCGATTCTCAATTCACAGAGCCACCTACTACAAATATTCCAAATAACCTTCACCAAATTTCTCCTTCTTTGTCTCGCCGAGAAACAAACCAGTCGAACCACCGTGGGCTTCCAAACCTTGCTTCATTTTTCTCACCTTCAACCGCACCCTCCGATTTCCAAATCACTAAGCCACAAACCTGTCACAAATCGCCAAATTACCTTACACCACTCAAGAAATTAAAACCGATATACCTAGATTGGGAGGGTGAAGGTGGTCAGATTCTCGTTCCACTTACAGAAGCTGGCTCCAATGAGGACGAATTTCCAACAGAATCGCTTCCAGAAACAGTTCATCAGCCTCTTCCTGTGTTGGAAGATGAGCACCTGCTACCTTCAACAGTGGGTATTTTTAACACTCGACATTTGAGATACATTACAAATTCCATGGGTTGTCAGTCCAACCAGGAGGTCCTTCACGACCAACTCGTGATCAAGCCGAACTCTCCGTGCAGACATCTAACTCCTCTGATGAAAATTATCACGCCTTTTCACTTCAAGAATGAAAGAAGCGGGAGTGGCATTGAGGATCATGGGCCTCCAACTGGTGGTTCATTTCTTGTGGACTGTGGCCGACAAGTGTGGCGTAACAAAGACCTCCAACTAGATAAGTTCACTTCTTCATCCGTGAAGTACCACCCGAAGTTGCAAATTACTTTACCTGGACGGAAGAGGAAGTGTCCTAGTTGAATCGACAAAGGGTGTAGCTAACCTCCAACCATCCTTCATTGCTAGGTGTGCTTAGCCCTCGTCACGAATATTTGTTGAGTGGTTGGGGCTGCCAATATGCTACTGTGTTTGCATTTTTGATATGGATGTTTGGATAATGTAGCCTCTCACCGACATAAGCCAATGCTCTCCATCTCTGGTGGCTTTGAAATGTAAGGCACGGTGAAATGAGCAATTCCATTTCAAATACCCATTCGGGAATACTAACTCGCCTTTCTACTAAGGAGAAACTTCAAGAATCAAAGTGAAATGGATGATTTCCAAGGTGTGCTTCCTCCTAACAACAAATTGTTCTTTGAAATCGTTAATCTACGGCTTCTCGAGACTTGTAAGGCATCTATTCGACCAGATGGGCATGTCCAAATGATGACATCAAGTGTCGTGAAGCATTATACCCCGCCCAGAGGACGCTAGTCTGGCAGAGAAAATTCATGGCAGATCCACCTCAGTTTTCCTCATGCCCATTGGTCTGACTTCCAAGGTATTTCTGGTCATGGACAAGTATCCAATTCTTGTACATTTTCACATGATCTAGCAAAGAAAATACAGATGCTTGTCCTATTCCAAGAAGGGTTGATGCTATGAAATCAAAGATTGAGAATGGGCCGTATGCTGTCCAATTAGTTTCAGCTGCCAATTTTTATTGTAATACTTTGATTTGATGAAAATGTCGCATAAGGAATCGGGAGAACTAGAAACGTTGGAGAGTAGCAATGCTTCTTGAAAATTCATTCTGGAGCTGAACACAGGAAGAAAGTTGCCCATGAGCCACTGTGCCCTGACATCAACTACTATATGTCTAGCAAGAGATTGTTTACCTTCAAATATGTGTTGTTCAGCAAATGCTGGGATGGCCAGGTTTCGGAGGTTGATGAGGAGATTGAGTTGATGCCCAACGATAGTGATTTTCAAAGATGCTGGTTTAGGAGTACTGTCTTAGAACTACTGTGGAAGCAGATAAAAATTCAATACGATGAAAAGGAAGATCAGGATGGGAGCTGCAGGGAGCAAAGCTGCAGGTCGACCTCTGCTGCTACATTCTATGTTGTAGAGGTTGGCATGAGGAGTTCCCATGAAGCCTGTGCTGAGTATCAGGTACAGAGCGGCCAGGGTGTTGCTGGGAGGGAAATTTTCTCCCACGACATAAGTTCCCATGGAGATATTGCCCACTTTTGCAAAACTGAGTACCCTTTAGTGCATTATGCACACATGTTTGGGTTAACAAGCTGTTTTGCTATTTGTTTGAGGAGCAAACACATAGGACATGATGACTCTGTCCTTGAATTCTGTCTGCCCACTAGCATAACTGATGGTTCAGAGTAACCTGAATTAAGGGACTCCATATTGGTAGTAATGAAGCTGCAATTCCAGAGCCTCATGGTGGCTTCTGGAAAAGTAGTGGAAGAGGAAAGGCCATGTATGGGAATTGTTGATGTGCCTAAGGTTGAAAATCTTGATTACAACATTGAATCAAATGAGCTATCACTACAAACTAACTCCATTCTTGTCCTCGAAACATTCAATAGAGGGTTATTGGCATCGCTAGAAGCTTCTCCGGTAACCATAATGGAGGACATAGATGCTGTAAAGGATGGAGGACATGTTGGTGGTGTTGGGGACAACCATGATGGAAAATTTTCTTCTGGAAGTCAACAGACCAAAAAGATGTCTGAGAGAATTGAACTGCCTAGCTCTAGGACATTTGGAGAAGATGGCCATGGAAAACAAGTTACTCGGGAACTTGGTGACATTCCCAACGGTTGCAAGTTTGGGAGTGGCTCAAGGGAGGTCAACAGTGGGGCTTCAACTTCTCATTGGTTATGCCATGGCAGACCCCCAGATGCAAGCATCCCACCAATTGGGCATTTTGTCTCGAGCTTTCACAAAGAACCCTCCCCAATTCCAGACACTCTCATCTCCACACATCACAAAGGACCAATTGGAGTAATGCTAGTCAAGCATCGATTTTCTTTCATGGTGCTTCCAAAACCCAACACTAGCCTCAAACCTTTAAAGTGGTCCTCGAGTTTTAAGAATGTGACCTCCTTATCGGAGCGATTCAGGCATATTATGGTAATTATTTGTTTCCGAGCCCATCTTATAAACATTTAAGATTCTGGCATTACGATGTGTGACTTTAGCCTCCCAATCATGTTAATCTAAGGAAGTGTATTGGCAATCCAAGAGCAGGAGTATCTTCCTTCCCTTGCTTCATATGTCGGTTTTGGTGCATGTCTACATGTGTCTATTCGATGTATTAGCTGGGGTTCCATGCCATTTGAATGTTCCTTGCTTCTTTGAGCTGTCAAACATCTTCTCTGTCCTCTCTCTATTTACTCTCTTTTTTGCTTTTGACTATGGGGAATTCTTCCAAGAAAACTACAGCTTCTTCCTCCGGTGCTCGTGCTCAGGCGGAGCAGCCGGCAAACTCTTAGTTTTAAGGATATTACTTCCTTTATGTGTCTTTCTGACATCGAAGGCTACAGACAAAGGTTTGCAGCTCCAAGCATGTACTATCCCCCTTCAGCAATGCCTTACCAACAACGTTACAATTGGGGTTAAAAGATTACGTAACTTTATATTTTTGTTTCCTTAAGCATCTAAGGATTTAGGGGTCGGAATTTTTTTTTTTAAATTGATAATTTGAGCCTCTTTATTTTCTGTTATGGTGTGTTGATCTTAATATAAAATACTCGGATCGATCCCGATTACAGTGAACTCAAATAAAATTGCCAAAAAGTTGTCAAAGTAGGTCATTTCAACGTGAGGTTTGCAGCTCGATTATCATAGCTATTTTTGGGTTTATTTGTCGGCCCTTGGTGTTTGCACTCCAGCGGAACGTAATCGAGAGTTATGTGTGGCATTGGAGCGAATATCACTTCATCAAAAAACTGACACATAGTTACAAAAAATATTAGTGCAATGGTAAACTGTTATGCCCATTCAAATAGACTTAAGCAAACGGGTATATTCGTTTTCCTAACCATTATATGCATGCTACATCTCTATTTTAGAACATAAAACTCACACTCGCGTAGGAAAAAAACAAGGAAAAAAGAAAACAAGAACAAGATGAAGATAAATTTTTGAATATCTCCCTGGAAATGATGCCAGAATATTGTTGAATTTTTTGATTACTCCTTTATGAGTATCACAATAAACGGACAATCATTGAAAGGACATGTGATACTTGTGCGAGGGTCGACTGAAGGTCGGCCGAGGATTAACCCAGTAGTAAAAGATGTTGAAAGATTGTACAATATCCGTACAAAGATTGGCTAGAGATTAACCTAAGGTACATATGTTTGTGGATTTCAGAGTGGGGCCGCTTGAGGAGCGTGCGAGGGACGCACGAGAAAATTTTCTAGAATGCCCCAACGCCTGATGTGTACTCAAGAGGGCGCTCATGCATCGACTACAGTGAGCTTGCATGCAACTCGTGCCTGATGGGCGTTCGAGTATCGTTCCTAATATAAAATCGCACCTGACGCGATTTTATAATATTCGAAATTATTTCTCACACAATGACCGCCACACAGAGAGAGAAAAGAAAAAAGAGAGAAGAGGAAGATGTTCAACATCCAATTGAGATCTGATTTGAGTTTTATTTTTTGCTAATGTCGAATATGTTGTTTAGAGTGAATTTTTAGGATATATTTCATTTGATTGCTCTTATTTCTCGTTATATTTTCTCTTGTGAGTTGTTAGGTGTGTTGAGGGGTTTGTAGTAAGCTATTTTTCACGTAAGATTGTGGTGAAGGATTTCGGATTAGGTTATTTGTAACCGACACTATTATGATAGTATATTTATTCAGAATTTGTGTCATGATTTTTTCTGAGTTAAACCGAAATACCACCTTAACAACCCGAGCATCTAAGAAAAGTCTCTTATAGCAAAAGAAAATGTACAAAGAAATCAAGTATCTGATTTTATTTGGTTGAAGGCGTGCCACAAGAATCTGAAGGGCCTCTAGAATCTCATATAACTCTTTTGGTAAAGGAATGCAAAGGCCTTCATTCAAATGAGACTCGTAAATGGTAATAAAATCCAACCAAGGAGCACAGGCTCTATCATCAGACTCAGGCATAATATATGGAACAATGATGGGAATATTATACCTTTCATGCATACAATCCCCATCATTACAAGTGAGGACGAATTGAATCGCAGCGACACATTGAGAAGTTGTTTGGGAAGCTATAGAGATAAGAACAAAAGAGAAAATTAGGGCAGAGAGATATGAGAGGTGAAGAAATACAGAAATAAAGGAGGGTTAAGATTTAAATAGCTAAAACTCTAACCCAACAATGGTGTCGTTTAAGGGCATTGATGAGACGCATTTTCATAATGGTTGAGACACGTGCCCAAATTAGAGTGTACTATAATGCATCAATTTCGCCGTGTCAGTAATGATGGCTTGACGCCACACCCCCAAATGTAGCAGGCAAACAGTTGGTGACTCTGATGTATGAATTAGCATATCTGTAGCACAGTGCAAGTTATGATGCCATGACACATTGTTTTCCAATATCGAAGATTGGGGGATAGGAAATCCAGATTGTGATGACCCGAACCCTAAACTTCAAATATGGCTTAGACCGCTCATATAAAAAAAACTTCAAAACTTAAAATCATTCATAATCCATTATAATTGCAATACGGCTCAATTAAGTTGTTACCAAATTTATTAATGCATCATGTAAATATCCCAAAATAAAAACTACTAAAGATCACAGGTTACAACCCTAAGAAAAACTACCCAAACTTCCATCAATAGTATATTTGGTTTGTCTCCTACTAGAGGATAACATCTAGCCTCCACAATCTTTTCTACCCGAAAGTCTTACAGTAAAGGTAAGATCTCTAGGCTCGCGCCATGCAATCAATCTCAATTTGGAGTCAATAAAATATATGGGTGAGCCAAATGTTCAAAAAGTGATAATAATTAAAAAATATATAATAAACAATAATTATCTTGGATATCAAGGATATAAAGGCCCTAGAAAAATTATAAAAAATCTAACTATATCTGATAAGTCACAATACGTTGTAAATACGACTTAAAGTAAAAGCAAGATTGGTCACACCTGACCCTCTTATCACAAAGCTAATAGGAATACCAATATACAAGCAAAAAGCTCCCAGAATCAGATGTGAAAAGATAGCCAGAGATTCCTTGATCCAAATATCAACATGAATGATCTGAACAACAAATAATAATAAACAACATGGATTCTATCGAATTCGAATATTATTGAATTCGACACATGGATTCTACTAAAATACGACTCATGGATTCTACTGAATCTAAAACACATAAGGTATCACTAATAACAAGATATCATAAAGAAACTCCTGGATCTTATTTTGCTACTATGAACCAAAGACTGCGTATATCCCCCCAACAATTGGGGCAATTGCATGTGCAAATTGATACAAGTTTGACATCCGACCAAAATTCATAGTCCATGGAGACTCTACCTAACCAAGTACAGACATCTCATTAGCGTGCTCATCCTCCAACTTAACCAGGTACGGAAGATCTCACTCGCACGCTTATCATCCGTCTCAACCCGGTATGGATAATCTCATTAACATGCTCATTTTCCAACTTGACATGGTACGAAAAGTATCTCTATATGTCAAACTCAATATCTCCCGTCATGATATCCTCACTATCATACTCGATGATGGTCACATAGTCATAAATATCCCACCACACTAGGTAATATACATAATCACCACCATAATACGGAAATCAATATTGGATAAGTATAGACCACACTAAGATACCATAACTTCCCATTGATTAGATATTTTAATATTTTTATACACTCTTCTCAACCTTGATCGTAAAAAGCAAATAATTCAAATATTCATACAATCAAATATAACACAAAGAAGACTGTACAATTATAAAGATAGAAGCGTCATTCGGTATTGACAATGATCACACATATGCTATCAAAATTAACACAAAGAACACTATCACCAACAAAATAGGAAATATTCAAAAACATAAAAGTATATTCGAATAATATCAACCCACTGGCCCACGTCCCACCAAGTCCCACTAAATATTTATATCTATTATAAGACCAAAACTAACACAGTTCCTTTGACACTTAAGCATTTACCAAAATGCATCACCACTTAAGTTAGTTAAACAGATTTAAATCTAATAGTATTACCATTACCAATTTACTAAACTTAATTCTAATGCCATAGACAATAAACTACTTACCCACATGACACTATCGAACCAAGGCCAACAATATCCACTTTTAGTTAAATTCCACCCCAAATAATTTTTTTAAAGATTTTCATCAATTAATCAGCACTATTTATTTCTCATATAACTATCATACAATATACATACATACTTACAAACAAGGACCAAGATAACATATATTTCTAAATATAATATATACAAACGGTAAATGCCCTCCACGCGCACTTTCATCTATGTTCTCATGCATACATATATATATATATATATCCATACACACAAATACAGTAACACCCATATACATACATACATATGTACATACATATAAATATATATATATACCCCCCCTCCCCACACACACACATGGCCAATCACTCCTACGCTGCCCGAATACTCACACTAGTTTACACATACACACCGCTAGCACATTTCCCACACACCAACCCACTCGGCCAGCACACAGCATCCACTGTCGAAACACCCCACACCCATGGCTTTTACACACACAGTACACCGCTGCACACCCACACACACAGCAGTACAGCTTGATAGCACACACTCACTTGGCTAACCCACACTACACACAATACACATACACACCCACAGCTGCACAACCCATGCCAGTTTGCTCACACCCATACACCCCCACACACATACAACATCACATTTTTACATTGCCAGAACACACGACTACACACACACACACTCAGCAGCACTCACACACGGTTCTCACACACACGGCTACACCCACAACAGCACATAGCTGCACACACTTACACTCACATACACACACTCAGCTGCACTCACACACATCTCAATATACATCATAATATACTTATTTATATACATGTACCATGCTACATATGAGTACATATAGATAAATGTTCATCTACCCACATATAATAATAAATACATACAATTACACCCATAATATATTTATATATGCATGTGTCATACCTACCCGAGGACTCCCACCCTTTCCATTTATACATTCGTTGTTGGTTATATGTCACTCCCGTATGGGCCCATACTCACTTGATGTGGTTGGTGGAGGTAAATATCCTCACCGCACGAAGAAAGATCGAGTTGCCCCTACTGGACGCTCGAGCCTAAATTCCAGTATGTTCCCTGCTCGCTGTGCACTCGAATGGAGCTTGAGAAAAAATTTCAGTATACTCGCCGCTCGCTAGACGCTCGAGCGGGAATTCAGTAAGCCCGCTACTCGCTAGGCGCTCGATAGGCGCTCGAACGCGGGCCTGCGCCAGCTGCGCGCTCGAGCGCGCGCCAATTATATAAAACGCGCACTTTATGTTTTTAGGTTAATTCAATTGATTTGAGCGTTGTTCCAGAGAAGAAAAAAGAGAGAAAAGAGAGAGAAGAAGAAGAAGAGGAAGAATTGTTCATCCCCGTGTGAGCATCCATTTTGGATTTTCAATCAAGTTCCAAAGGATTCGGTAATCATCACGAGTTCTTGTTCATGGAGCTTGTGAAGAATATCTGCCGGGTTTTATCTCTACTCTTATTCTTTATACTTCTTATACGGGCTGTTCAAAGTTAGTTGATATTGATTCTTGTGATTTAGGGTTTGTGTAACCGATCAACTGCTACTAGTGAAAATTTCGGACTCTGTGTCCCGTGATTTTCTCCCACGTTGCATATGGAGTTTTCCACGTAAAAATTGTGTCTTTATTATTCGTGATTGCTTATTGTGTGCTTGATATTATCTACAATGTATTTTCTCACGGTTTGAACAAGCTTTTAATTCTAACAAGTGGTATCAGAAAGAGGTTCCACACTCTGTTTTTTAATGGCATCCTCGTCGTCAAAGAATCTGCCATTCAGCATTGAGCAGTTCAACGGGTAGGGCAACTTCATTCTCTGACAAGAGAGGTGAAGAACATTTTGACGAGAGAAGGGAAAGTGAAGGCGCTGAAGAAGGACAAAAAGTTAAAAAAACTGACCGACGATGAATGGCAAGATAAGAGAGATATTACAAACTGTACTATTATGCTGTGCCTGGCAGACAACACTCTCCAAGAAGTCCTTGGTCTAACTGATTCCGCGGAGGTCTGGGAGAAGTTGGAGAGCCGTTATAAATCCAAATCTCTGACAACCAGATTGTACGTAAAGAAGCAGTTTTATGGCTAACGGTTATCAGAAGGAGAAAGTTTTGGGAAACACTTGGACGAATTTAACCGGATATTGACACAAATGTCTGCTCTTGATGAGAAAATCAAAGAGGAGGACAAGGCGTTGGTTCTACTGGCCTCTCTGCCGGCCACCTATGACCATATCGTCACAATCTTACTGTTCGGAAAGGATACCTTAAAGTTGGATGAGGTTATTGCCTCTCTACTCATGAAAGAGCCAAGACGGTCACAAGGGACCTCACCGTGCTCTCATTCCGGAGGTCTGGTGAGCGAATCCAGGGGAAGAAGTAGAGATCGTCACTAGAAACCAAGGAAAAAAGGTCGCAGCAAATCCCGGTTCAGATACCAAAACCTGAAATGTCATCATTATGGAAAGAAGGGACACATCAAGAAATACTGCTACAAATGGAAGCGTGAGAATGTTGAAGGTAATGAGAAAAAAGCTGACAAAACTCGAGAGGAAGAAAGAGCTACTGTTGTTACCGGGAATGATCTTTTGCTGGTGTGCCAGGAGGATGATGTCGTAAATTTGGTTGATCTTGAGACAAGCTAGGTGGTGGACAGTGGTGCTTCACTTTATATCATGTCACAGAAAGAGTTCTTCACATCATACACTCCTGGTGATTTTGGAGTGTTGAAAATGGATAATGAAATTATGTCCCGTAATGCTAGCTATGGTGATGTGTGTTTCACCATAAATAATGGAACCAAGTTGCTGTTGAAGGATGTTAGACATGTTTCGAATGGTCGACTAAATCGATCTCTATGGAAGTATGAGAATGTCAAGCTTGATGATGAGGGCTTTTTTGTAAAGACGTTAAACGTTGATCTTGCGGCAGAGTATGGAAGTTAACTAGAGGGTCTCTAGTTGTGGCTCATAAATAATGGGCGTTAAAAGTTTCCAATTTGTATGTGGTGCAAGCCTCGATTACAGCGGAAGATGTGCATGTTGTTAGAGATGAGGAGCTTTCAGATTTGTGGCACCGTCGGTTGAGTCACATGGGTGAGAAGGGCCTGAACTGTTTAGCGAAGAAAAATTATCTTCAGGGTGTAAAAACAACTCAACTGAAGACTTGTTCTCATTGCATGGCTAGAAAGCAACGACGGATCTCATTCAATGGCAATTCATCTACAATGAAGATTGATCTTCTTGAATTGGTCCACACCGACATATGTGGCCCATTCAAGGAGAAAACTCTTGGAGGAGCATTTTACTTCATCACATTCATTGATGATTGTTCTAAAAAATTGTGGGTGTATCCGATGAAATTGAAGGATCAACATTTTATGTTTTTCAAGTATTTTCACACCTTGGTTGAGAGGCAAACGGAAAAGAAATTGAAATGTATCCGAAGTGATAATGGCGGGGAGTACATCGAAGCGTTTGATGAGTATTGTCGTTCTCATAGAATTTGCCATCAGATGACTCCACCGAAGACACCGCAACTAAATGGGGTAGCCGAACGGATGAACGGGACCTTGATGGAGAGGGTCCGATGTGTGCTTTCAGAGGTGAAGCTCCCTGGCTCGTTTTAGGGGGAAGCCTTAAGGGCCGTGGCTCATGTCGTCAACTTGTCACCACACGGTACCTTGAATGGTGAAGTGCCTGAAAAGATATGGACCAAAAAAGATGTATCCTATGATCACCTACGGGTATTTGGATGTAAGGTCTTTGTTCACGTTCCCAAAGATGAAAGGACCAAGTTGGAGTCAAAGACCAGACATTGTATACTTCTCGATTATGAGGAAGATGAGTTTGGGTATCGATTATATGATCCAATTGAGAAGAAGCTGGTTCGATTTAGAGATGTCGTGTTTGTTGAGGACGAGACTATAGAGGACATCGGCAAAGGTTCAGAGTTTGTCTCCAAAAATGATGACAATCGGGCATGTGATTCAGATTTTATGCCGACACCTGTTTGTCAGCAGAATGAAAGTCAAGGCAATGCTAAAGATGAAGAAGATCACGAGACTGCAGTGCCCATTAGTGATGAGGATGCGGCTATTCCTCCTGATACTACAGAGCCTATCGAGATTGTTCCACTCTGATGATCCACGGGAGATCGAAGACCCTCTACACGTCTGTCAGCTAAGGAGTATGTGTTACAGACGGAGGAGAGCCCGAATGCTTCGAGGAAGCAATGGAGGATGAACATAAGGCGGAGTGGATGGAAGCTATGTAAGAAGAGATGGCATCGCTGTATGAAAATCACACATTTGAGTTGACAAGGCTGCCAAAGGGAAGAAGAGCATTGAAGAACTAGTGAGGTCTTCAAGGTTGAGACAGATGAAAACAGCTCACAACCAAGGTACAAAGCAAGACTAGTTGTGAAGGGCTTCAATCAACGAAAGGGTATTGGCTTTGACAACATCTTTGCATCAGTGATAAAGATGTCTTCCATTCGAGTGGTGCTTGGGTTGGCTGCTGTTCTTGACCTGGAGGTAGAACAGATGGATGTGCGGACAACGTTTTTTCACGGTGACCTTGAAGAAGAAATCCACATGGAGCAACCGGAGGGATTCCTTGTCAAGGGGAAGGAGAATTTAGTGTATCATTTCAAGAAAAGTCTGTATGGCTTGAAACAAGCACCAAGGCAATGGTACAGGAAGTTTGAATCTGGCCTGGTAAATTAGGGCTATCAAAAGACGACCTCGAATCATTGTGTTTTTGTTCAGACCTTTTCAGAGGATGATTTTGTTGTTCTTTTGCTCTATATGGATGATATGCTAATTGTTGGGCGTAATACTTCTCGGATCACAGAGTTAAAGCGAAAGCTTGGGAAGTCCTTTGCTATGAAGGATTTGGGACCGGCGAAGCAAATTCTAGTAATTAGAATTTTTTGCGACCGCAAATCAAGGAAGCTATGGATATCACAAGAGAGCTACGTGGAGAAAGTGCTTCAACGCTTTAATATGGAAAAGGCAAAATCAGTGAGCACACCGTTTGCCAATCATTTCAAGTTAAGCAATTGTGAATGTCCCTCTACCGAAGATGAAAAAGCACATATGAAAGGCATACCCTATTCTTCAGCTGTGGGTAGCCTAATTTATTCCATGGTGTGTACGAGACCGGACATAACTTATACTGTTGGAGTTGTTAGTCGATTCTTGTCAAATCCCAGTAAGGAGAATTGGTCCGCTGTAAAATGGATTTTAAAGTATTTTCAAGGAACTTCTAAGAAGTGTTTGTGCTTTGGAAGCAACATGCCTCTTCTGGTTGGATATACTGATACAGATATGGCGGATGATGTTGACTCACGGAAGTCTACTTCGAAATATTTAGTCATGTTTGCAGGAGGAGCTGTTTCCTGGCAATCGAGATTGCAGAGGTGTGTTACTCTCTCCACTACTGAAGCGAAATTTATTGCTATTACGGAGACAAGCAAGGAGATGCTATGGATGAAGAAATTCATTCGGGAACTTGGTCTCAAGCAGAAACGGTATTTGTTGTTTTGTGACAGTCAAAGTGTGATTCATCTTAGCAAGAACTCGTCTTTTCACGCCAAATCAAAGCATATTGATGTGAGGTATCAATGGGTGTAGAATGTTATTAACACGGGTTCATTGGTGCTGGAAAAGTTCGGGACCGAAGAGAATGGATCAGATATGATGACCAAGGCATTACAGAAGGGGAAGTTTGAAACTTGCTGTTCAATTGCCGGGATGATGATGAATAGCCCCACACAATCGTGAGGGGAAGTTTGTTCGGTTATCGGTCACTCCCGTGTGGGCCCATACCCACTTGATGTGGCAGGTGAAGGTAAATATCCTCACCGCATGAAGAAAGATTGAGTTGCGGCTGCTAAACGCTTGATCCTAAATTTCAGTATAATTTCTGCTCGCTGTGCACCCGAATGGAGCTCGAGCGGAAATTCCAGTATGCTCCCCGCTCGCTGTGCGCTCACTAGACGCTTGAGTGGGAATTCCAGTAGGCCCGCCGCTCACTGGGCGATCGATAGGTGCTCAAGCGCAGGTTTACGCCCGTCGCGCATTCGACAGGCGCTTGAGCTCGCGCCAATTATATAAAACACTCACTTTGCATTTTTCGGTTAATTCAATTGATTTGAGCACCGTTTCAGCGAAGAAAAAAGAGAAAAAAGAGAGAGAAGAAGAAGATGATGAAGAATTGAGCCTCCGTTTCAGTTTTCAATCAAGTTCCAGTCTTCGGTAATCACACGTACGAGATTCTTACTGCTGTGAAGAACATCTGTCGGGTTTTATCTCTACTCTTATTCTTTATACTTCTTGTACAGGCTATCCAAAGTTAGTTGATATTGATTCTTGTGATTTGGGGTTTGTGCAACCGATTAACTGCTACTAATGAAAATTTCAAACTCTGTGTCCCGTGGTTTTTCTCCCACGTTTCATAGGGAGTTTTCCACGTAAAAATTGTGTCTTTATTGTTCGTGATTGCTTATTGTGTACTTGATATCATCTACCACGTATTTTCTCACGATTTGAACAAGCTTTTAATTCTAACAATCGAGTCCCAAACCAGTCCACACTTTTGCCCATTTATCAAAACTGTTGGATATTGAAAAATAGAGAATGGAGCTCTGTTTACAATCCCAATTTTTAACCAATTTTCACATCATAGATTTAACAAAATTGGAAGAAATGTAATGAAATTTGAGAAAGGAGTAGATTAATTTCAAACTGCGGAAGATTTACTTAAAATCAGAGAAGATAGTGAAAGAATGGGGATTCACTTGCTTGATTTGCAATGGCACTGTAATAACAGCAAGGGTTAGCGATGGTGGTGGCTTCGAACAGTCTTGGCAACACTCCCTCCAGCATCTATTAATGATGGTGACAACAACAATAACAGAAGCCCGACTTTATTCTTTCTTTTTTGTTGATGGAGCCCTGGCAGCAAAATCAAGCCACAAGAAGAAGTAGGGCACCTTGGTGGCAGCTTATGGACGCCTGACAGTCAGAATCCCTTTCTGCTCTCTCTCTTGGCTTGACTCCACACTCTAGGACCTCTATCCTTACTAGATTGGTGCTTAAATAAACTCATAGAGTAGAAATTTTGGAGGTTGAAATAGATTGCAACCGCTAGGGTTTTTGTTAGGGAAGATTTGAACGGAATAATGAAATGGCCAGGTTGTTAGAGGATGCTGAGAGAGAAAGAGAGAAAAGAGGAAGACGACGAAGCAATTGAGGAAGCTTCAAGAGGCAGTAGTGAGTGAGTAGACACGAGGGTGAGAGTAAAAGTGAGAGGGAGAGTTGCCCAACGGGAGAGTGGGAAAAATAGGTGAGGAAGAATCGAGGAGGGTGAGGTGGCACAAGAATTTATGATAATATTAATATTATTTTTATTATTATTATTATTATTATTATTATTATTATTATTATTTATATATAATTATAGTATTATTATTTTATTATTATTATGTTATTATTCTCAATATGGGAAGTTATCTGAATATAGTTAGATTTCTAATTCATTTAGAGAAAGGTTTTACTTTAAGAATTCTTGATTCTTCGAAAATTAATTTGATAATTATACAATATTGACTTTAAAATATGACTACAATTAATAATTTTATCGATTTAGCCTAAAATATTTAACCCAAAATACTAGGATATTACAAAGACACTACTCGAGACTAATTCAATTAATTTACGGATGCCTAATTGAGCATTTGGAGTAAACAATAATAAGTCAAATTGTCAGAAGACTGAATTATTAGTAGTCTAAGTTGTCGGATTATAAGAAATTAAACAAAAAATTACATTTGATGCGTATCTAGATCCGACTCCGAACAGATTTAGATTCTTCTGGATGGTTTGAACCGGCTCCGTTCACTGAGTACGAATCCCGCACACCACTAAAACGAACAAGAGGTCAACATTATCGGCGAAAAGTTATCCCACCGAAAATACTCCGACGCTTAAGTCAGTAAAATATTCTTCAAAAGGAAGAAACTGAAAATAGAGGGAGAGAGAGAGAGAGTTTGAGTGTTTGACCCAGATGTAAAACAGACGTGAGGTCTTATTGAATCTGGGAGGTGGGAAGGCAGTAAACGGCCTTTAGGGCTCGCTTGTTGTCTTAGGATTTTTGGAGAATGTTGGCGGCGGCAGAGAAAGTAGGTTTCTCTAAGCACACAATCGTTTTTAAAAAGCGTAGGCAGTTGGAAGTGTTCCAGAAAGCGTGAGTCAATGAAAGCGTTGATGAAAACCTTAATCAGAGCGTCAATGAAAGCATGCCATGAATGATGATTCAATGGCTTCTTTTGTAGCTGAGAGGCCAATCCTCCTTCTTTGGAAGGAGCGATTGTCAAACTGATTTGCTGGCAGGCTTGCCTTCTGGAGCAGATGCCGGTTGCCATGCTGATTGTGATTGTTTCCTTGTGAGGCGGTCAACAACTTTCCAAGTGGGTTTCTTTCCTCCTTAGCATATTACCGTTGGAGTGCCTTGGCTGGCAAGGAATTGGGAAGATCTGGCGCTTTCCTTCTTTGAAGGGCGCCAATCTTGTCGATATCCTTTTTGGTCTAAGTCGAGATCGTGGAATATCCTTGGAGGATCGTTGCTGGCCTTTTAATGACTGGTGGTCCTAAATGGGTCAGGCCCGTTACTATTGAAGGGCTTCTTGGGGCCCAACGTGTAAAACGCAGACGGTCAACTCTCGGGTTGACCATCTGCGTGCGTGTTGGCCGCCCTTGTGAAGGGTATCCGTCGTCAGCCGCCAGATGGGCCATGGGCCTGAGTGAGCCAGGACCATTATTGTAGAAGAGCCAATTTAGGCTTAATACGCACAAAGCGGGACAGGCCAACGTTTTGGTTGACCGTCTGTTTGAAAGTTAGCCGCCAGATGGTCAACGCCAGAATTGACCGTCTTGGACTTTTTGGCTTTTGGGCCCGTTTTCCAATTGGGCCGCTAGAGTGTTGACCATAGTCTTGGGCCTTTAACTTTCGTGCGGCCAGCCCATTTTTGGTGTACCCATCACTAGCCCCCATGCTGGTGGCAAGAAGTCTGGCCTCCAATATGTTCATAATGGGATTCCTTTTCTTGCTTTGAGGACCTCGTGGGAATTTGTAAACCCTAGTCATTTAGGTGGCCCAGAAGTGGTCTGAAACCCTGGTCATCCAGGTGGCCCATAAGCGGTCTTAAACCCTAGTCATTTAGGGTGGGCTCGGTCATCAGTAGCCCATGAGCGGTCTGAAACTTTAGTCATCCAAGTGGCCCATGAGCGGTCTGAAACCTTGGTCATCCAGGTGGCCCATGAGCGGTCTGAAATCTTGGTCATCCAAGTGGCCCATACCGGTCTAAAAACCTTAGGGGCCAAGTATGGCACACGTGATGACCTCCTCTCGGGAGCAAACCTCGGTCATCCAAGGGAGAAACATTTCTTCTCCAACATTGGCAGCCCAAAAACCTTGCACGGCGCCACCAGGCAAGGTTATTGCAACCGTGCCGCTTTTAAGGATCTTATTCCTTCGGCGCTTAGCCAAGCAAAGAACGCCAATCAACAACGGTCGAAGGGAGCGTGATTAAATAATTTCATTCTCTAACATTGGCAGCCCAAGTTTCGCTTGGACAGCACCACCAAGGTGGTTAACGCAACCACCGCCGAGCCTAGGGAGGATTAGGGGGCAACAGTCACTGCCATCGCCAACCAGGTTAGCCGCCCAATGCAACGACTCACGCAAACACAAAAAGCAATAAAAGACAATGGACACCAAACTGAAAAGAACTTCCATTTTATTGCTCACAAAGTGTGTTACAATTTACATAAGGTCCGAAAAGCAAAAGAAGTACAAAATGCTATAGGGACGGCGGACCACCCTGGCTGTCTTGGGGCTCTCCCTCCAAATCTTCCTTACGTTACGCTGCGCGGTTTCTCTGGTTGATAAACTCCACTGGGAAGTCAGGAACGATCAACCGTGCAATGCGTCGCCCAATGTTGAGCCCCTCCAACAGCCGGGCGTGCAGTGCGCCCTCGATCTCATGAGGGCTCATCCGAGTGGCCAACTCGTTCTCTGAGGCGGCGGCTTGATCCGCAAGGCGTTTGTTGCTCGCCTTAAGTCGATCTTCCTCCTCCTTCAAGCGGGCGACCTCGACCTTCAACTCAGTGTTCTCTGCCTCCATGGCAGCAACGACAGCCTCGAGAGCAGCAGTCTGCTCGCGGAGCTCCCCTCCTGAGGCAGCCAGCTCGGCCTCCAGCCAGGCAATCTCAGCCTCCCGATCCGCAATGATGCAATCTCGTTGCTCCACTTCCTAGGAGAAAGTTGAGATCAACCTTCTTGACTACACAGGATAAAGGCAAAGTGTGAGTTACGAACACAAGGAAGAAAGAAACACAAGGAAGCCATCACAAAAATCATACCTCGTAAGTCTTCCTCACAGACCTCTTAGGCCTGGGCTCTAGACGTGTCCCAGCCGGCGGCGGACCAGGAAATGGTGAGCCAAGAGCATCCTCTAGCGCCGAACACGCCGCTGCCTCATCCAAAATACGATCCAAAAGCTCATCATCATCAACAGCAGCGACGGGCTCCTCTCTTGCAGCCTCTGGAGCAGTCGCAACAGGCTTCCTTCTCTTGGCTGCCTTTGGAACGGCTGCTGGTGGATCAGCTCTCGTCGACGGCTCCACAATATAAACGCGTGAACCCTTAGGCACGTCGCGAGCTGGCTACTCTACAGATTCCATCCAGGCGGCGCCTGGAACCACTTTCGCCGCAGGCTGGGCTAGGATGACTCCTCCGGTCTCCGCCGGCCTATCCTCGACGGACTTCCCCACTCCAGAAGTGCTACCGGATCCGCCGCAGATCCCGGCAGCCACAAGGTCAATCTGTGACGAAGACGATAAGGGCGTGCCCGTTACCCTCTCAGTAGCTTCCTCCGAGGGCCTTGGGCGGATGATCACACCCCTAGAGTCTTCAGGCCTCATCATCTTAATCGGAGGATGTGGCTTCTGAGCCGGTGATGGCGGTCCCCATTCAACCTTATTGGTCTCCGCCTGGGAAACCAAGAAGTCCCTCTTGAACTCGTCGGGATTAAGCCGTATGGCCTTGGTCAACCAGGCGTAGGAGGAGCTCTCCGTCGTAGATGGCGTACCAAGGTACGCCTCTGGAACCTTGCCCTAACTCATCGCAATAGGCCACTTCTCTCCCACTGTTACAAAAAAGAACCGATTTTTTCAGTTCTTCAGAGAATCATGAATGGCCGTGTTAATTTTTATTCCCGTATGGGGACTGAGTGAAATCCACTCCGCCCCCTGGGTCACTTTAAATACAACTTTAACGCCAGACATCTTGAATTTTTGACCAAGCTTCCGGGAAAAAATACATAAAGTGTAAATGTACCTCACCACGTTGGCATGGAGCTGAGCCATGGGTACTCGTAGAGCCGCCACGATTGACTCCAACTCCTCCGGCAAAGGCAGACGGAAGCCGCTCCTCAGATGGGGCTCATAGACAGTAATGTACTCTTCCGGTGGGGCAAAGGCTTTGTCGTCCTCGCCCGGAACCCTCCATGCCATCTCTTTGGGAATATTAAATTCAACACACAGTGCCTTAACATCGTTTTCTCTCAAGACGGACGAAAAGTCTGCGACTGAAGCCATAATCGAGCGGAAGCTAGGGTTTCTTTTGGAAGAGTTCGTCTGAGAAACGAGAACGAAGAAGACGACGGTTTGAAGGCATAATTGATTTCAAAATACGGAGGGGAAGCTTAAGCGCCAAGCATACAAAGGACGCCGTCAATCCTGCCACGCATCACCTCCTCACTTGACCTAACAAAAAGAACGGGTCTCTGGGCAGAAACCCCTCATTAAGGACGCCGTCAGTCTAGCCACGTGTCGCCTCCCAACTTTACCCTGCAAAATGACGGATCTTTGACGCATTAATGGCCAGGATCTCCGCCCAACCAAAGGAAGACACGTGTCGCCTTGCAAAGCGCCAAAAGCCGGAAAAAGTGGCGTTTATTGGCTAAAAATGGTCAACGTACCAAAAATTGACCAAAACGGTTAACGATTCTGGTACTCCGAAATTGGCAAAAAACGGTCAACAATTCTGGTGCTCTGGAATTGACCAAAACGGTCAACAATTTTGGTACTCCGGAATTTACCAAAACGGTCAACAATTCTGGTGCTCCGAAATTGACCAAAACGGTCAATAATTTCGGTCAAACTCTCATTCACACTTTTTACGAATTTCCACGAGGTCCTCAAAGTAAGAAAAGGCATCCCATCATGAACATACTGGAGGCCAGACTTCTTGCTACCAGTATGGGGGGTTAGTGATGGGTACACCAAAAATGGGCTGGCTCCACGAAAGTCAAAGGCCCAAGACAACGGTCAACACTCTAGCGGCCCAATTGGAAAACGGGCCCAAAAGCCGAAAAGCCCAAGACGGTCAATGCTGGCGTTGACCGTCTGGCGGCCAACTTCCAAACAGACGGTCAACCCAAACGTTGACCGTCTGCCTTGTGCGTATTAAGCCCAAAGGGGCTCTTCTACAGTAATGGTCCTGGCTCACTCAGGCCCATGGCCCATCTGGCGGCTGACGACGGATACCCTTCACAAGGGCGGCCAACACGCACGCAAATGGTCAACCCGAGCGTTGACCTTCCGCGTTTTGCTCGTTGGGCCCCAAGAAACCCTTCAACAGTAATGGGCCTGACCCGTTTAGGCCCACCAGTCATTAAAAGGCCAACAACGATCCTCCAAGGATATTTTACGATCTCGACTCAGATCAAAAAGGATATCAACAAGATTGGCGCCCTTCAAAGAAGGAAAGCACCAGATCTTTCCAATTCCTTGCCAACCAAGGCACTCCAACGGTAATATGCTGAGGAGGAAAGAAACCCACTTAAAAAGTTGTTGACCGCCTCACAAGGAAACAATCACAATCAGCATGGCAACCGGCATCTGCTCCAGAAGGCAAGCCTGCCAGCAAATCAGGAAGGCAATCGCTCTTTCCAAAGAAGGACGATTGGCCTCTCAGCTACAAAAGAAGCCATTGAATCATCATTCGGAGCATGCTTTCATTGACGCTATGATTAAGGCTTTCATCAACGCTTTCATTGACTCACGCTTTCTAGAACACTTCCAACTGCCTACGCTTTCTGAAAGACGATTGTGTGCTTAGAGAAATCTGCCTTCTCTGCCGCCCACATTCTCCAAAAACCCTAAGGCAACAAGCGAGCCATCACGGCCGTTTACTGCCTTCCCACCTCCCAAATTTAAGAAGATCTCACGTCTCTCTTACATCTGGGTCAAACACTCAAACTCTCTCTCTCTCTATTTTCAGTTTCTTCCTTTTGAAGACTGTTTTACTGACTTGAGCGTCGAAGTGTTTTCGGTGGGACAACTTTTCGCCGATAACGCTGACCTCTTGTTCGTTTTAGTGGTGTGCAGAATTCGTACTCAATGAACGGAGCCGGTTCAAACCATCCAGAAGAATCCGAATATGTTCGAAGTCAGATCCAGGTAGGCATTCAGCCCTCCGTCACCAGGAGGCCCTCAACCCTCCTCCTGTCCGGAGGCCATCAATCCTCCGCAATCCAGAGGCCCTCGGCCCTCCGCCAACCAGGAGGTCTTCAACCCTCCGTCTTGGAGTCACGATCCCTCTATCCTATAGCCAGGAGCTCGCAGTCCAAGAGTTGACCCTCCGCTCAGGTAACATGAATATTTACTTACTAGTACCATTTAGTCCTTCTTCTTAAAGTCGCCCTTCGCGGGCGCAACTGTAAGCCGCTCTTCTATCGGGCGCACCTGAAAGCCGCCCTCTGCGGGCGCACCTATAAGTCGCCTCTCTGCTGGGCGCACTCCAAGCCGCCTTCCGCGGGCGCACCTATAAGTCGCCCCTCTGTTGGGCGCACTCCAAGCCGCCCTCCGCGGGCGCAACTATAAGTCGCCCCTTTACTGGGCGCAGTCCAAGCCGCCCTCCGCTAGTGCACCTATAAGCTGCCTTCCGCGGGCGCACCTCTAAGCCGCCCCTCCACGGGCGCTCCTCCAATTCGCCCCTCCGCAGGTGCACCTCTAAGCCGCCCTCCGCGGGCGCACCTCTAAGCCGCCCCTCTGTGGGCTATAAACCGCTCTCCGCGGGTGCACCTCTAAGCCGCCCCTTTGCCGGGCGCACTCCAAGTTGCCCTCCGTGGGCATAGAGGTAAGCTGTCCATCTGTCGGGCGCATTCATGGAGCTCAAGCCTCCAAATACATCCCTCTCACACTCCCCTCATCAATGCTTCTTTGCATTCTCACGTGCATTCCTCCGTTTATTGCGGAAGATTTCTGACTTGAGTATCGGAGTGTCAACGAGGGATAACCCTCCGTTAGCCTCTGACCTCTTATTTGTGGTTTGTGTTGTGCAGGTCCTTGGTCATTAGCGACGGAGACCGGACCCGATCCAGATCAACCCGCAACGGAAGATCGGAAGGTTCCCTAATCCGTACAATAACCGGGGACCCGGGACGCAACAACATTCAAGTGCTACAATTATTCACAAGGTACGAGAATATTGGAGTCATACAATGAAGACAAATAACATTCGGATAATTTTATTTATTAATTTCTTTCACAATGTACAAGCTTACAATAATAAAAGTATAACTTGAAAGGAGATAAAAAAATATATGGAGCGGTGATCCAACAAGAGAAAGAAAGACGTCCATCCATCCCAAGATTATATATCTCAGTCACCTCTACGAGGACTAGTGATATAAAAGGTAGCTATACAATACACGTGCCCAATCTTGGGACGGTCACAAAAAGAAGAAAAGCACTCATCTCGAAAAAGCAACCAGAACTCCAAGAACTATTCATTTTAAAATGGGAGGGAGCCAATAAATAAGACGGCTCTCCCCAAAGAGATACAGTAGCAAAATTCTAAGAACTACCCATATTGACAGAGAAGGGGGCACAAAAAAATGTCCACCAAAATCCGGGACCTTGTCCAACCGAGGGACGTTGTCCACCAAAATCCTAGTCCGAAGGGAGATTGGGCGGACATTATGAAGGCCTACCAGATGCCTAGTTCGAAGGGAGATTGGGTGGACACTCTAAAGGCCGACCGGATGCCTAGTTTAAAGAGAGAGCAGATGCCGAATCCAAGGAGCGATTGGGTGGTGATGACGAAGGGCATCTTGATGATGAGTATGGAATAAAAGCATGGAAGATACACATTAGGGTTATAAAAAGAAAGCGATAATGAGAAAAATCTGATTTCGAAGAAACAATTGTAAAATCAATCAAAGAGAGCGCTGCAAGCGAGAGAAAAGAAAAGAAAAGAGAGAAAGGGGAGAAGAGGATAAAGAGGAAGATTTGTAATTCTTCAGTCACCGCTGACATGAGCATGCTATTCTTTGAGATGTGAAGAACACTTTACCGGTCATGTTTTTGCTCCCTCGTCTCTTACTCTATTTTTGGTTCAATTTCTTATACTCTATTTCGGAGGTTTTATGTAACCGATTTTACATAGTAGAAATCTATAAACGCATAATTATATGATTTTTTTCTCTTATTCAGTACAGAGTTTTCATGTAAAATTATTTGTGTCTCTCTTTGTTGTATGATTATTGTTTGTCATATGTATTGTCGCCACTCATTCTTACTTCTTGGTTCATCGAAGCGGTTGGCCGATCCCAACAACAACCACAGAAATAAGTTGGGAAATCAAGGGTGACTTAGTTGTTTGTTACTCACTAGCCTAGGTCCATGACTCGAATCCAATTCCAACCAATTCCCCTCATCTAATCTATCAAGGGAAAAAAGAGAAATAAGGAACAATAAAGGCGAATTCTCAAGCTTTACTAGCTTGACTTGCTGTGTACTATCGTAGTTCATTCTTGATATTTTACTACTCATGTGTATTGTTTCGGGTATGTAAGTAACCATGATGGGAATATTAATGATCTGGAAGTCGACATCCATTGTAAGCTAGATCATCGAAGCCCTTTTTTCCCCTTATCCTACTCCAAATCTTTCTTATTCTACTCTTCCATCCTATTCCTATACTGTCAATCAAATGGTTTTTATTTTTGTTATTGTTCCACTGATGGAATATTTGGCCTTTGTTTCAAGTGCTTGGACATCTTAGTTGCTCTCTCATCATGTTATATCCTGCAGGTTCTAGTAGTACAAAAATACATGTGAGGAGTTCCTTTACCGTTCTGCTGTGCTACTTCTATACTATAGACATATTTATTGAAGTTTAAAGATCTTTTATCAATAAAACCAGTGCAGATATTTGTAAATAACTTGTTAACAAGTTGAATTTGTTGCACACGCATACACACATACATATATATAGGCTACAGTTGGAAAAATTGCCTAGTGCAATTGCCGACTGTGTCTAGCAGAGCAACTTGCAGTTTCAATCCCAGGACTCTATCTTTGTTATATGGAAATCACCAATTCAAATATCTGTCTCCAACATGACATAGAATATTTTTCATCTTTAAACAAAGAAAATATCACAATGGTTGCTAACAAGGAATGGAGTATTTTATAATTTGGGGAAAAATAAATGACAAGAGTGTTGGGATAACTCTCGTGTGGAAGTCCGTAGGACTTAATCAGAGCAAGAATGTGCTGAGAGGAAGAAATTCCGATCAACGAAGTTGGCTGGAATCAACTCTTCCGATCAATATGTTGACCGTCATAAGTTATGAGTCGTCTGAAGGAGCGGGGAGGATTACTTCGATCGGTTAACGAAGTGGTTGACCAGCTAATGTGAAGCGACGGACAACAGAGTTGACATGCCATATTTAGGAGTTCTGAAAGACTGTCATACCCAAAAAAGTGTACAGTTGACCTACTCTTCTAGGTGGTTGGTGGAAACCATTCTCGGGACTCCAAAGGCTGATCAGCCTGTAGAAGCAGGAACGCGCCACCTGCTGCAGGACCAGGCATGAGCATGTAGGTGGGCCTTGGAAGTTGAGTACCAACCACTGAGCTATGGTGATGGGCATGTGTATATGTATGTATACTTGGCACATAGCAGTTGTAAGAAGTAGTAGAAGGAGAAGAAGAAGTAGAAGACACCGGCCGGTTTGAGTGAGAGTACAACAGAGGAGAGAAAGAAAAAGTAAGAGAGCTGTGAAAGAAACAAATGTGAGAGTTTTGATTACTTTGCTTTGTTTTTAATTTTTGCCTCTTGTAACGTTCTCATATTTAGTAATTTTTAGTGGATTTAGTATCCCGTGGTTTTTCCTTGATTTATAAAGGTTTTCCACGTAAAATTCAGTATTTGTTTCTCTTCTCTATTCTCCACTTCACAGTTCTTATTGTGCCATATTAGTTAGCCGTCCATTCCGGCCAATAAGAGAAAACTGTTCCTGTAATTTGGCAAGTTGGCCGCCCGTTGCCCACCAACAAAGAGTATATATGTAGCGTTGGTAAAATGGATATGTTGGAGTGACTGAAGTAAAAATTTGAATTATCATAGCACAAGAGTGAACTTGGAAATGGGTTAAAATTAGAAACTGCATGTGTCAATATGTTCCAGCTTCAGTTTAAGGGAATATCTGTCTGCGTTTGATTTCTTATATTGGATTTATTAACTTTTGGATGTTTTAGGAATGCCTTCCTCACCTTTGGCTGCGTGCATATCAGACAAGGCTGATAAGCATTTTCTCCCCTTTCTAGCCCTTCTGAGTTGTACCATTGAAGATCTTCAGTGGAAGATATGATGAACAGTGTTAGGTATTGCTCGTTAAATGGAGATAATTTTTGAGGAATTCTATAACCAAATTATCAGGTAGAATTGTTGTTAGGCATACTTTGTGTCGTTGTTTGCATTAGACAAGGAGCTTATCAATGTCTGTATCAAATTGGAGAAAGCAACATAAGCTTGGCTGGCTGATGTTAGGAAGGTATTGATGCCTTCAGAAAAAGCTAAAAACAGTTCCATGGACATTTTTAGTTGAACTTTTAGAAATATTTTGCTTCTTATAGCGGTTTCTCTCATAATTATCCACTAGCATCTCCACCATCACTTGTTCTCTTGACTATGTTACTGCAAGCAACACTGAACTGGTTGCTGACCTCAGATAGGCACCTTTTTTATCATGGCTACTAAATCATTTTTTGTGGATGTTGTGACATCACAAATTTAACATGCTTCAAAGTTCTTTTCGCTGTTAAATTGGAACAGTTGTCTTTAGTTCTATTCTCCATTATCTGGTCCTGTACGTTTTCAGTTTTTATATCCATGTCTCAAGTGGGTAATTTCTGATAAGTGCCGGAGAGTTTTGCAAGTGATCGGCCTACAGAAGTTCATGGGAGTCTTTTGATTTTCTCATAGTGGACCAATCGATATGACATGTCCTTCTATGTTCTCCTTGCCTGCTGCAAGATAATTATACATTGTTGAGCAGGAACACAGAAGTACTGCAGGGCATATTATTAGTTGTTTCCTATATTAGAATCCGTAGATTAAAAGTTTCTTGGAAGCCACTATGCACAATCTCAGATGTAAAAGCTGAAGGGAGATTACATGCATGCAGAACATATCAAGTTGAGAAAGTCCAAAAAGGCTCTCATCTTAGAGAAGCAGATCGGTTGAGCTAGGGAAGGAGTGGTTTGAAGACTCAGCCCTGAGGTGAGCTGTATTGCATGGAAGTTCTTCAATTTCTCTCAAAGAATTGTAAGGACTCGTGACTTGCAGACTGGTGAGCATTTGATGCAGGCCAGAAGCTTCTTCTTTGAGCCGAGCATTCTCCTGAAGCACCTGTTGGTGGGACTCTGACACATGATTCAACTTATCTATGAGATTATGATTCTCAGTTCGAAGCCGTATCACGTGTGACCAAAGCTCATCCAGGTGCCTTTGCTTCCTCATTCTTGACCTGCGAGCTGATTCCCTGTTCGAAATCATTCTTCTCTGCCTCCTTTCATCAATGATTTTTAGCTGTTGCTCATCTGCTTCATCAGATGTTGAGTTCTTGCTGAGACTTACAGGCTGCGGAGTGAATTCATGAACAGCAGGGAAGGTTTGAGGACTGGATAGGTTACTCATGAACCCATTGAATTGGAGTTCTGGTATGTTATTCTCCATTAAGCAAAAGATGGAAGGAAATTGGGTTGCAGTTTCAGGTATCCTACAGTCGATTCCTGCTACCTCACCTCGATGCATGGCTGAAATCTAAGAATTGCACTCGAGAGGATTGTTTTCAGGAGAAAGATGCAGGGGTAGAACGGCACAGCATGGAGTTGGGGTGGTTTTATAGGGGAGAAAAGGCTTCTTCTGTGGGCCAAACTCATCAGCGGAGGAACAATATCAGATGCTCACGGAAGTTGATGATAAAATATGATATTGGAGTAGCAAATCGAGTACGCATGGATGTTCTAGTTGTAGCTTTATCCAAATTATCATACATTAAATCATGCCATAGGAAAACAATGGAGGACACTGTTTTGAGTAGCTGTCTTGTATTCTATATTACTATGACATACTGTGTGTTATCTGGCAATCTGATTATTAGATTAATCAATAGACGTCATGAGAAAGAATGTCTCTGTGTTTGTGGTTGTGTGTCTGGGAGTGGGAACGTAGAGTTCATGATATGTGGTCTGAATTATTTCCATTGGATTGCCTTTATGAATGGAGAAGACAAATCCAGACGCTGCTAAAAGTTGATCTAGAAGTCATCCTTGGGATCCTATCCAATTTGTGAGATATATTGGAGACTCACTCTCAAATTAAGTAGTCCCCTTCGGGGTGATGAAGCTGAGTTTTGGCAATAAAGTATTGGAAAAGTTGATAATGGTGGTTGTTTAAATATTAATAGCAATGACTCAATTATCACTTCATTTTAGAATGGTGGAACCCATGGAAAATGCAATTTATTATGTGGCTCACGTCAGATGCATAAATTTGTGCCGCACTACTTTTCTAAAGCTTCCGTTTGAGCAAAATAGCTAACGTCAGCGGGGGGAGCACATACTATGCAAATTTCTTTGTCTTGTGGTAACTGTTCGCCTTTCGCCAGCAAAACCTCTGATATGATTTGTTGCTTGCCAGATCCTAGCTCTGTTGACTTGCAAATGTGTAGTGATGCTTAGCATGAAAAATGTAAGAAGGCCATATGACAGTACTGACTTGCAAGTGTGTACTGGTGCTTAGCATGGAAAAGGTGAGAAGGCCGTATGACAGTACTGACTTGCAAGTGTGTGTTGGGGTCAGTGTGTGTTGGGGTCACTCCTGTGTGGAGGTGTTCCTGATCTGAAAATTGAGATTGAGGATGAGGACTTTGCGTTGTTATGGTCTGCAAACGTTGTGCGCTGAGCAACTGAGGACTCTACTCGGTTAAAGCATGAGGACTTGTAAGCAACTCAAAGTCCGAGGATATTGATGAGAGACGAGGACTTTGATGAAGACATTGCAACTTGCTCAGGAATGGTTTCAAGTGGACGGCTAGTTGGTCAATGAGACGTTGACCGACTAAGAGTAGAATTCGGTCAATAGGAGCATTGACCGTTTGAGGATAGACCTTCAGGATAGTAGTTTTCTGCAAATGCAGACCATTGACTTTTTAGATTTGATAATTGTTATTGGGAGAAAGATAGCGTCATCTCTTGAAAATGGCAAGTCAAACCACAGAAGAAGCATGCGCTGTCTACACTATTGTTACAGGAGCATGCGCAGTTGTTGCAGGAGAAGACCTGTTGTGCATGCAATCACCCTGTTGGGTAGGTGATTGTTCAACACACACACACACATATATATATATGTATATGTATATTGGAACTAAAAAGGCGTGTGTGTGAAAAACGGGAGAAGTGAAAGAGTGTGAATAGAAGAGTCGTGAGTGAAAAACAAAGTGTGAGTTTGCTTTGTGTTTCTTGTGCTTTGTTTTTCTTCAATTGTTTTCGTCTCCACTGTTTGTGTAAGCCGCTGGTTTTGTAACCAAATTTTATATAGTGAAATTTATTTGTGGACTAAAGTTTGTAGTTTTTGTCTTATTAGAAAGGGTTTTCCATATAAAATCATTAATGTTTTCCTTCTCTTCTTCTTTCCTCTTTACTGTGTGTGTTCCCTCTTACTGGTCGGTCGGATGCTATTTTGCCCTACAAGTGGTATTAGAGACGTGGTTGAGAGCTACTGATTAAATGACGTCATCATCAAAGAACTTGTCATTTAGTGTGAAGTAGTTTAATGGGTAAGGCAACTTCATCCTTTGGTAAGAAGGGTGAAGAACATCTTGACCCGAGAAGGAACCCTGAAAGCATTGCGGAAGAAGGATGAGAAATTAGAGAACTTGACTAAAGAGGAATGGCAAGACAAGAGGGATTTTTAAACTATACTATCAAATTGTGTCTAGCGAATAATACGCTACAAGAGTTCCTTGACTTGTTAGACCCGGCTGAGATATGAGAGAAGCTTGAAAGTAGATATAAATCCAAATCCTTAACCACAAGATTGCATGTAAAGAAGTAGTTTTATGAACTGTGCCTGTCCGAAGGGGGATGCTTTGAAAAGCTACCCAGATGAGTTCAATAGGATCGTAACGTTGATGTCGGCCCTTGATGAGGAGATTAAGGAGGAGGACAAGGCATTAGTGTTGCTGGCTTCCTTACAGCATCATACGACCACTTTGTGACAACTTTGTTGTTTAGGAAGGACATACCTAAATTGGACGAAGTCGTTGCCTCCTTACTCATAAATAAGATAAAACGGCCTCAGGGGACTTTCACTTCTTCCCACTCCGAGGTGCTCTTGACAGAGTCACGGGAAAGAAGTAAGGGATGCGGCCCAAAGCATGGTGAAAAGGGTTGTAGTAAGTCCAGGTTGAGGTTCCAAAACATCGAGTTTATCATTATGGCAAGAAAGGCTACATTAGAAAATTTTGCCACAAGTGAAAGCGTGAGAACGCTGAGAAGGAGAGCAAAGAAAAAAAAAGATGAGGTGAAGAAAAGTCCTCGATCTCAATAGTTATAGAAAGCGACCTATTAACTCGTGAAATAGATGTGACAAGTCTAACGGATCATGAGTCTAACCGGGTAGTTGATATTGGTGCCTCTCTTCGTGCCACATCGAGAAGGGAACTGTTCACTTCTTATCCTCTGAAAGATTTTGAAGTAATAAGGATGAAAAACGAAGGAACATCCCCAATTGTTGGCTAAGGTGTTGTATTGTTGGTTATCAATAATGGAACGAAGTTATTGTTGAAAGATGCATGGCATGTCCTTGATATTTGATTGAATATAGTTTTAGTTGGCAGGCTGGATGATGAAAATTATTGCAATACCTTCTGTAAAGGAGAATAGAAGTTGACCAGAGGATCTCTGATCATTACCAAATGACCAAGGGTATCGACCTTTATGTAATGAAGGCATCTGTTGTGGTCAGAGACGTGAATGCCACAAGTAGTGAGGAGTTCTCGGACCTATGGCATCGTCGACTGGGCCACATGAGTGACAAGAGATTATATCATTTGGCCAAAAAAGGTCTTATTCTAGAAATAAATGTAGATGAACCAAGGAATTGTCCTCACTGCATAGCTAGAAAGCAAAGAAGGGTCTCGTTCCAGGACACTCATCCTTTGTGAAGGCGGAACTATTTGACCTGGTTCACACTGATGTGTGTGGACCATTTAAAGAAAAGTCATTCGGAGAGGCTCAGTACTTCTTGTCATTAATTGACGATTGTTTTTGAAAATTGTGGGTTTACCCACTGAAGACCAAGTACTCGGTATTTTTGAGTATTTTCATACTCTGGTAGAATGACAGACGGAAAAGAAATTGAAGACCATTCGAAGCGACAATGGTGGTGAGTACATTGAGGCATTTGAAGCCTATTGTCGAAGACATGGCATTCGGCATCAGAAGACGCCACCAAAGATATCACAGTTGAATGGAGTGGTTGAGCGGATAAATTATACACTCTTAAAAATGGTCAGATGTCTACTTTCATAAGTAAAACTTTTTGGGTCCTTCTGAACAGAAGTATTAAAGACGACAGCCTATGTCATCAATAGGTCACCGAGTAAACCATTGAATGGTATTGTGCCAGAAAAGACTTAGTTTGAAAAGGAGCCATCCTATGACTATCTTCGGGTATTCGGGTATAAGACTTTTGTCCACATCCCAAAGGATGAGAGGACCAAGTTTGAACTAAATATGAAGCAATGCACCTTTTTGGGCTACAGGGAAGATAAACTGGGATACAGACTTTATGACCCAGTTGAAAGAAAGTTTGTATGGTCAAAGGATGCTACCTCTGTTGAAGTAGAAACCATTAAAGATATTGATAAGAAGGCCAAGTCTGATACTGGACGGACAGATAAGATTATTGCTGATGATATCTGACCAGTACCACTTCACGACAAAGACACTGGCCCAAGAGTACTCGAGGACAATAATGAAGCTGACAAGGTGTCTAATGAAAATAAGGAAGCTGACATTCTTCAAGGGGCTGAGGAGGTTAAGGAGATTCCTGTCCGATAGTCCACGAGAAATAAGAGACCGTCCATCCGCTTGTCACCCAATGTGTACGTCCTACTCACTAATACAGGTGAACGTGAAGATTTTGATGAGGCCATGAAGGACGAGAATAAAGATAGATGGTTGGAAGCCATGTAAGAAGAAATAAATTCATTACATAAAAATCATACGTTTGATTTGATCAAACTACCTAAGGGGAAGAGAGTCCTAAAAAATAAATAGGTCTTGAAGTTGAAGACGGATGAGCACACTATGCGGCCAATGTATAAAGCACGACTGATGGTATAAAGCTTCAACCAAAGAAAGGGGGTTGACTTTGATAAGATATTTACTCCTGTGGTAAAGATGTCCTCAATAAGAGTCATGCTCGGTTTGGCTGCTGCCCTGGACATGGAGGTGGAGCAGTTGGATGTTCGAACAACATTTCCATCATGGTGATCTTGAGAATGAAATTTATATGGAACAACCTGAAGGATTTGCTATCAAGTGGAAGGAATGGCTAGTATGTCGTCTAAAAAAGAGCCTGTATAGGTTGAAACAAGTTCCAAGACAATGGTATAGGAAGTTTGAATCAGTCATGATCGGTCAAGGATACCAAAATACACTTCCGATCACTGTATATTTGTTCAAAGTTTTTTCGAGGACGACTTTGTCATCATTCTCCTTTATATGGACGATAAATTGTTTGCTAGACACAATGCAGCTAGGATGAATGACCTGAAGCAGCAACTTGGGCAGTCCTTTGCTATAAAGGACTTGGGAATGACTAAATAAATTCTGAGTATCAGAATAATTCGCGACCGATAAGTAAGAAAACTGTGGCTGTCCTAAGAAAACTACATTAAAAAGGTGCTTCAGCATTTTAATATGGATAAATCCAAGCTAGTGATTATTCCCCTAGTAAGCCACCACAGGTTAAGCAGTAAGCAGTATCCGACCATGAATGATGAGAAAGAAAACATGAGAAGCGTACCTTCCTCTTCGGTTGTAGGAAATTTGATATACGTTATGGTATGTACGAGGCTTAATATTGCTCATGTGGTCAGCATTGTTAGTCATTTTCTTTCAAATCCAAGAAGAGAACACTAGATCCGTGGTAAAATTGATAATGAGATATATCCGAGGAACTTTCAAAATGTGTCTGTGTTTTGAAAGTGACAAGCTTCAATTGATAGGATACTCCGATGCTGATATGGCTGGAGACGTTGACTCCTGAAAATCCACCTCGGGACATTTAGTCAAATTTATCGGAGGAACAGTCTCGTGGCAGTCAAAGCTACAAAAGTGCGTTGTCCTCTCGACCATTGATGCCAAGTTCATAGCAGTGACAGAGGCTTATAATGAGATATTGTGGATGAAGAAATTCATTCAAGAATTGGACTTTAAGCAGAAGAAATATGTGATATTTTGTGATAATCAGAGTGCCATATATCTATACAAGAACTCCTCATTCCACTTAAAATCGAAATACATTGATATTTGATATCATTCGATAAGAGATGTTATTGAAGAATGGCTGCTGTCACTAGAAAAGGTCGGAACATGTGAAAATGGCGCAGACATGATGACTAAAGTCTTGCTAAAAGGGAAGATTGAGGCTTGCTGTAGCTTAGCTGGGCTGACTGATTTTAACTCCTCACGAAAGTTTGTTGGAGTCACTCCCGTGTGGAGATGTTCCTGGTCCGAGGATTGAGATTGAGGATAAGGACTTTGTGTTGTTATGGTCTACCGATTTTGTGCTCCAAGCAACTGAGAACTCTAGTTAGTTAAGGCATGAGGACTTGCGAGCAAGTCAAAGTCCGAGGACATTGATGAGAGACGAGGATTCTGATGAAGGCAGATTGCAACTTGCTCAGGAGTGACTTCAAGTGGACGACCGCCAGCCGGTTAACGGGACATTGACCTGCTAAGAATAGAATTCGGTCAACGGGGCGTTGATCATCGGAGGACTGACTTTCAGGATAGCAGTCTTTTACAAATGTAGACCGTTGACTTTCAAATTTGATAATTGTTATTGGGAGAAGGATGGCATCATCTCCTAAAAATGGCAGATCAAATTGTAGAAGAAACATGTGTAGTTATTGCAGGAGAAGGTCTGCGATTCATGGAATCACCCTGTTAGGTAGGTGATTGCTCAACATATATATATATATGTATATTAGAACTAAAAAGACCATGAGTAAAAAAGGGAGAAATGAAAGAGTGTGAAGAGAAGAGTAGTAAGTGAAAAATAAAGTATGAGTTTACTTTGTGTTTCTCGTGCTCTATTTTTCTTCAACAATTTTCGTCTTCATTATCTGTGTAAGCCGTGTGGCTTTGTAACCAAATTTTAAATAGTGAAATTTATTTGTAAATTAAAGTCCCATGATTTTTTCCTTATCGGAAAGAGTTTTCCACGTAAAGTCGTTAGTGTTTTCATTCTCATCTTCTTTCGTCTTTATTGTGTATGTTCGCTCTTGCTAGTCTATCGGACGCCATGTTGCCCCACAGTGTGTACTGGTGCTTAGCATGAAAAAGTTGACTATCGTTAGCAGACTTCAATAATTTAGGTCTTTTATAATGAAGTTTTTATGAGAGGATCCTTAGTGTAATAGTTGAGCTATCGTTATGTATCTGATTGTCACAAGTTTAAGTTATGAAAATATTTTATATAATACAATGTAAGACCATGTATAATATATCTAAAGTGGTCTAACACCTTTTCGGACTCCGTGTATGGTAGAAACTCCATGGATCAGGTTGCCCCTTTATGATAAAGTTTTTATTAACTCATGCCCGGTTCTCGGCTCGTTATTGCTGTTGCTGCTTAAACATTGAGATCTCTCCTCCTTTTTAGGCAGGTTTAGACCGAGCTCCTTCAGATGGATGGTTTGAAGGGAAAAGTAGATGAAGGAATGCCGTTCCTTAGTTTGTGTAATAGGGTATGCTGAGAAACAGAGTTCCGGAGGAGTTTTACACCCTTTAAGGGAAAATTTGTAGACAAATCACCTGCTATACGCGAATCCAAGAAAAGGTTGAACCCGAGGGCTCCAAACCATTTCTAATTTATTGCTTCATTCTCTCCAGAGGGTTTTTAGAGGGGATGAAGAGAAATGACATCGCTTCTCTTTTTAACAATGTTCTTTTTAAGTGACTAATATTTCTTTCTGCCCTTCTATATAGGAGAACAGTCTCTGATTTCTGTGAGGATAGTGTCATTGCTGGATTAATTTGGTGTTCCTTACTTCCTTGAGCTGTTTGTCTGTCTAAACAATGAAGTTATTCAGTCTTCCACGCCCCCCCCCAGCTCCTCAAGTCACAATGGTATAAATTTATCTTTTTTCCTTCCATTTTGGTAGAATATATTGTCAAAAGAGATCGAGAGATTAACTCAGTGGCAACCTATTACAGGCCTCATCGCTGCTGAAGTTATGGTACCCCTGAGCTAGCCGAAGTCTCAGAAAAGTACCATAACAATATAACCACCTAAAAAATACTGCGATTATATATAACCATTATTATTATTATTATTATTATTAGTTACTTTACTATCCCCTTGTTAATATTACCACTTTCTTGTTACTAGTTTTCCCACTCCCTTATTAGTTATATATTTTTTACACGTGCATATACTAATTGGGCCCTTGGCTAGCATATAACCATATACACACGGTTATTAGAATCAGAGAAGAATTTTCCCTCTTATATTCCGCTCCTCTCTCTCTCTGTTTCTCGACCCTTCTCTTCTGCTCTCTCAGATTTCTATCTTCTCTCTCTCATCTACCCTCAACCTGAACTCCTTCCCTTCCCAATTTTCTTCTGATTTTGCCGGTAGTTTGTGATTTTGAATGTTGCCGGTGTTATTGGTGACGAAATGTGTGAGCGTCTGCAGCACAGCCCTTTCACCTGCATGTGGTTTCGAGCGTCATCATCCTCCTCCCCGTTGCCAAAACTGAGAAAGAAAACATCTGGGATAAAACAATATGCCCACCTTTCGTCTTTGTTAGTCATTTGTTTATGGTCATTATCATTCAAATTGTTTATATAAGCACAGAAATGGTCTGCATTTTTCCCCTTTCTAGCGCAATCAACCGATTGTTTTATTTATTGTTAACTGAGAGGGACAAAACAGTGTGGACTCTGGCATGTTGGAAAAGCCATAATAGTAATTAGTCCATTGAACGAAAGGCCACTATCCCTCCATCAACCTCCTATTGCCCTTCATCCCATCATGTTTCTGTATGAAGTATAGGAGTATGAGTAATGGCCACATCATGTTGAATAGTTTTCTTTTTGTTTGCTATATTTTTACTCCAGAGTATCTCAAGTGCCACCCTTGGACTTGTGGATGATATTTCAATACGATCTTGTCACAAATTGTATTTGCATGCACCCCTAGGCCTTTACTCTCTAGCTTTGCTTAACTGTAGACCATACGTAGACAGTCTTTATATTTGTTGACGATATACTTGTACTACTATAACAACACTGTTTGAAAATATACTCAGGTTGAGCTATTCAGGGTTCCCAACAAAAATTTATAAACTGAGTATTCTGATACATCTAAGAAAAATCAACAAAACTTTGACTTGGTTATAAAAGATAATCTAGAGTATTACTAATGAAGTGTGAAAATAAAATTTACTCATATAATTTGTCCATACATTTAACTAACAAATATCAGTACTTAAAATCCATGATATATAAAAAATTTAACTGTTATTTTATCCTTTTATTGTTAATATTTGTTTTCATAATATAATTAATTAATTTTGTTTTTACTTACCGTCATAATTATACCAACTACTTAAAAATATAAATTCTAAAATTATGTCAATTAACTCATCATTTTCTTCATTGCTCTTCCCTGCAGCCGGTCGCCACATAAAGAGATGAAATTTCTTACGACATCATGTGCCGAAGCATATACTCGACACTGCATTATGAAGGTGCTTAATGCCTTTACTTTTCGTCAAATCTTTCTAGCTGACGCCTTATATGTGCTAGTATAGATATAACACAGGTGGTGACCAATAACAATTCATATTTTGTAGTTAAATTTATGACTATAAATTTAATTATGCTATTTAAACTTATCTAATTTATTTTTTTATATATAAAATTATCAACCCGAAATTTATTCAAAATCTATTGATTTCTGAGCCTTACAAACTTTTTTTTTTTTATTATTTTTGGACAAGTAATTCCTTTCAAACTTTTTTCAAGACGGACATCCAACAATGAACACTATTTTGGTTGAATCAGGAGACATGGATCTGCAACCCCATCAATCTTACAATATTAGTGAGATAACCATTCCAAATTTATACATGTCATATCTTCAGTAAGATGATGATGATGATGATGATAGCCACCCCCCATTTCATCATCTAATCTTCTATTTTGCCTAATCTTGATGCAATAAATAATTACTATGCAATACCCTTTCTCCAATTGCTTGATTGTCCACACGCATTGATTCCATAATCTTTTATTAAGAAACTATAATTTAATGCTGACCCCACATACTAATGATAGTGGGTGGTGGGCATGCATGTGATTTGTGCTTAAGCAAGCCCATTAAGGTCCTAATCCACTACGGATTTAGCTGATTATAAAATGTCAGTGAGATTGAATTGGGAGTCATTGTTTAACCTCTCACGCAGTCATTTATTCAAAGAACACTCATTTTCACATTTTTTGTGAGTTTTCGAATATTCGAAATATCATGATTAAATAATAATTAGGAGGAAGTCGATTCGATATAATCAAGTTTAGGCTTATATTCGCGTAGGAAAGATTTATTTGCGGCAATGAGGGTCGTCTTGGTGAGGAGGGTTCACCGGGCAGCCAGAGTGGCGTTGCGGCACCCAAAACCCGTGGGCCAGCGCCCGGGGCGGGCGCTGGGGCAATAGGTAGGGCGCACTTGCCGCGCACCACCTCCTTCCTCGTTTTTTCCGGTTTTTGTTCCAAAGAGAGAGAGAGCATGGGTAGAGACAGAACAGGCCGCCCAAGCTTCCCGAGTCCGAATATAAGTTCATGCTAGTTGAGAAGTTGTAGATCAACTCGAGACAAGTGCACCCACGCCCTTTTCTCTCGTTCATTCGCACTTTTGTTTCATTTTTTTTGGGTATTTTTATTTCGATACCTGTATAAACTTGTATTTTGTGTTACCTCCATCCCAAGCATGAACATACTTCAATTTCATATCCATTTGATGAGTTTGGCATTGTTTTTCGGATCTCGAAACCCTAACCCACGACCAGACATATTTTGTCTCTAATTTTGGGTATTATGCATAAATTAACATTAGATTTGTATTACGCATGTCCCAAGCTTAAACATACCACAGTTTCACGTCCGTTGGGTGAGAAATTGCACTGTTTTCAGACCCTGGAATCCTAACCCGCGCCCGAATAGATTTTGCCGATCAATTCGGGTATTATGCATACATTAATACTAGAAAACCGAGACCCATAATATGAACACGAAATCCCATAAATTTGGTGGCCGAAATCCCTCATTTTGAGCGGTTTATGCAAGCTACTGCCCGGACTCGCACCCCACACTCCCGATTGAATTCCTGTGAAATTATGTAAAAAACTGGACCTATGAATATGAACCTCAATTTATGGGTGTAATTAAATTGCATTTAATTTCATAATTTGTGAGTGTGCATAAATTTACATGCTCCGGAATTATGTTACAAACTTCTATGAAGAAAAGGCAACCAGGCACTCCAAAAATCATATGTGGGCCGATATGGAAGAAAATTACAACTTTTAAAGTCCCAAGTAAATATGCATGAAATTGTGAATACATGAGGACTTAAGCCTACGAGGAATAAAGAAATCTGATGATGAAGGGAAATTCGGTGATTAAGTAAATAACCTATGAACTGTTCTTCGAAACAATGAATTACAAACATGAATATGAGTACGAAACGTTCTCCAACAGAGTAGGAACGAAAGAATGATGTGCTTAAGAATAGGATTCCCAAAAGAAATAAGAAACTTGGACTGAGAATTAGTGATAATAAACTTTGGCATGCCATAATATCACGGTGAAAGCTGAAGGAATACTCTGGCCGTGTATCCTAGCCGCGCTTAGCGGGTGATATTCATTAACACGCTCTAATATATTATAGTGGAAGGTCGATCTCTGTATGGATGCCATTGCAGCAACGATTATGGACCTGTCTATAAGGTTAATATGTAGACGGCGAGCCTCTGGGGTGAAAATAGGAGGACACAGACTTTTAGTTGTATAGGTGCACACAATCCGGGTATCGACCGACTGCTCATTTAGTCAGTAAGGCCTATTGGCTCTGGTCCCTTAACGAAATAAGTTTACAGTTACGAATCAACAATTGATAACAGATTAAGGAAAAAAAAAACAGAAGAACTCGGTAAAACATCGCGAAAGCATGTTCATAATGCATGATCTCTATATGCCCGTATTTTCATTCTCGTACATATTATTCTGCTTAAAAATGAGTTATCGTATGATTTTGCTATATTGTGCCTTGCTGAGTTTCTTTTGCTTACTCCTTACTTCTATCAACCCCCTCAGATGATTAGCACGAATTTTTGCCCAACGAGAAGAAATAGCAGGTTCAGCACCTAGCCTAGGCAGGATAATGATGTATTTTGTACTTGATAGACTTGTATTTTATAGTTTTGGGCTTAGTAATAATTCTTTTGTAAGAGGAAGAATGGATAATTTTTGATGTCATATACTTCATCATAACATTTAGACAGGAACATATCCAGTCAGATTATACTTTTTGTGGAATTTCTAGATTGTTTCTGTCACTTTGAGGTTTAGCGACATCTCTCTATTCCAACCTAGAGTTTGGAGTCTTGTTGGGTGTTGTTGATGTAGTTTTATTGTGGAAAAAAAAAATGTTCTGTGGATCTTGTGTTAGTGTCATATTGTGAAAATTTTATATGTATTTCTCGATATTTTTAGGTTTTGAATTGGTCTGATATCCGTATTACAGCTAAAATTTTACCGAATTTTCGGCTGGTAATTTTGTACGTCACATTCTTCATTCATTGTCATGGAAAACCTGTTCGTGTTTGACACCCAAATTCACACAAAATTCGATCGCAGTGAAAAATTCGAACCCTCCCATCAGCTGTCGGCTACCAAGAATGTGAGTACAAAAAATATAAGAGTGGATAACGATTTTTAACGTGAAAAATCTTTCTTAATCAAAGAAAAAACCTTAGAACAAACTCCGAATAAAATTACACTATATAAAATCAATTACAAATAACTGTGAGACAGAATATCAGCAACCCACTCTGTAACGGAATGGGTCATATCATTTAAAACCCTCCGTTAAAGACATATAAAGTTTTACGACTTAGTAATTAACACTCAATAATTACTTAATAATTTTGTAGAAATTTTGGCAGAATTTTCTCTACAACTAAATAAAAATCAAAATTTTAACCTATCAATAATAACCTGCACATAAAGTCAAATATCAAAACACAAAATTTTAACCCTCTCACATTCACAACACATCCATAAACATCCAAACATCCAAAAATCCATCCCACTATTCGTCAACCAAGACTAATCATCATTCCTCCACAAGATCACAAACCAATACAGTAATCTCGGTTACTATATTAGATCATGAGAGATGCCATCTAACATGTATAACCTAAGAACATACCTGTGTAAGCATACAATGTCTACAGTACCACATACATCCACATCATATCATAGGTTTACAATATTTAGTCAAAGCATAAGCCATACATGCACATACATTAATACAACTACTATACTATACACTAGTCTTCAAATTCAACAACTTTTCCTGCAGATAATCTCTATCTTCACTACTTTTCGTCAGGAATCAGCTTATCAGGGTTATCTGACGGTAAGTAAATAACAGAGGGGTGAGTAAGAAGCTCAGCAAGGTACCATAACCATATTGACAAGAAATGCATACATATATATATATAAAAAGTATAAGAAAAAAAGAATAACGTGCATGCATTAATGCAAATGAAGGAATACATATTTTCATAAGACGCTCATCACTTTCTTAAGTTTGTTTTCTTCTTCATTATCCTTTATTTATCTTGAGAGATCAGGGCTAATAGACCCTACTAGCGGAGGGAGCAAATAATCGATAATAGATTGTATTCAATCCACACAATTAAAAACTTTGGTTCATAATCATGCATGCATCAATTCATGTGTCCTCATCATGGGTGATCATCCCTTTCATATTCATAATTATTGATTCTTTTCCTCCTTGTACGATGCCCTAAAGATGGCGATATTGATTCTTTTCCTCCTTGTAAAATGCCCTGAGGACGGCGGTATTCATAATTCTTGGTTCTTTTTCTTCCTTGATCAATACCTCGAGGATGGCGATCTTGATTCTTTTCCTCCTTGTGCAATGCCCCGAATACGGCGGACTATGTATTATTCCATGGATAGAGTTATCCTCGATTACCACTGTAACATTTTAAAGCTTGCCACGAATACCACTCGCTTCACTTAAGCAGCCAGGACACGTGGCCAGAGTATCCTCGGGTCTCCACCGCGGTATTAATGGCAGGCCAAAGAAAGTTACCTGCTGAACGATCCTTGGTCCAATTTTTTTATTGTTCTTACGTAATCATTTATTCTTGATTTACTTCTATCATGGGCCATTTTAATTTTTGTACATAACAAGTCTTCCCTCTCCTTTTCTTACAGCCACTCTATTTATATTTAACACTCATTCGAACACATTCTGGTGTTCTCAACAACATACTACCAATATAATTTTTACCCATTTATAAACGTTGCTTTTTAATAGTTTAAATATATTACAGTGTCATATTCTCATGATATAATTTATTTCCTTCATCTTTATTCCCCTAATTTTCGGATTTAGGGTTAATGAACAGTAAAATGAAGCTTCTCGGACACAATACACACAATATACATAAAAAATGGATACACCGATCATAATACCTATGTATAAGCATGCATTTATTCATAATATGAGGAGAAAATTGGAAAATATAGAGTATAATATACAAATCTTAAAAGAGAGACAATTTAGAGTAAACTAAAATCGGTAAAAACAGAAATAAATGGTTAGGGTACACTTGCCTCTGTCTGATTAACTATTTTCCTTACTCTGATCGAACCGAACGACTTCATTCTCCTCTTTTTTCTTCTTCTCTCTCTCCCTTTCCCCTCCTTCACTCGTTGTTCTATGCTGCTGCTAGAAACCCCTCCCTTCCCCCTTTATTTTATAAAACAAAAAAAAAGTCGGTGGAGCTGGAAATGCGCTAGCGCTTGAGCACACCTATTCTGCCACCCAGCGCCTGCCCCGGGCACTCGAGCACCTGGTAGGCGCTGGCTTATGGGTCCAGGGTGCTGTGCCCCTTTTTTTTAATATACCGAAATCTCATTCCTCTCTTTTTACTTACGAACTCATTCTCCCATGTATATTTAGTCTCATTTCAATTATCATCATTTTTAATTTCCTCTTTAATTATCATGTTTCTAAAGTCGGAACCTCACAACTCTTCTGTACTTATAAGAATTTCATCCTCAAAATTAAATGAAACTACATACCTCAAATAAACAAATGAGGGTATTTGCTTCTGATCTCCCCTTCGCACTCCCATGTTGTTTCTTTAGGAGTGTGATTCTTCCACAAGATCTTTACCAAAGAGGTGGTCTTTGAGCGTAGCGTCTGGTCCTTTCGATCTAAAATCCGTACTAATTCTTCAACATAAGATAGATCATCGCTAATTGTCAAAGGCTCATATTCGATCACATGCGTGGGATCGTGTACATACTTCCTAAGCATTGATACGTAAAATACAATATGAACATCCACTAAATTGGGTGGTAAAGCTAGTTTGTAAGCCACCTTTCCAACTCTTTCCAAGATCTCAAAAGGACCGGTAAAGCGTGGCTTCAATTTTCCTTTAACCCCAAATCTATACGTTCCTTTTAATGGTGATACTTTCAGAAATATATAATCACCCACTTCAAATTTCAACTCAGATCTTCTTCGATCCTGCATAATTTTTCTGTCGCTTTGGGAGATCCTTAGCTTTTTGTGAATCAGCTTGATTTTTTTCCGTGGTCTCCTTGATAATGTCAGATCCTAAGAGCCTCCTGTCTCCGGTCTCTTCCCAGTAGATCGGCAATCTGCACTTTCTTTAGTATAACGCTTCGAACGGTGTCATGCATATACTTGTTTGATAATTGTTATTATAAGTAAATTCCTCCAAAGCTAGATAATTGTCTCAGTTTTTCTTCATTTCTAACACTGAGGCCCTAACATATCTTCTAGAATTTGAATAGTACGCTCTGATTGGTAGTCATTTTGAGGGTGATACACCGTACTGAACTTTAATTTCGTCCCTAGTTCTTTGTGCAAACGTTTCCAAAATTTTGAAACGAATCTCGGATTGCAATCTGATACAATCGTTGCAGGGACACCATGGAGCCTGACAATTTCATTTATATATAATCGTGCCAACTTATCGCGAGACTATGTAGTCCAAATTGCTAAAAAGTGAGCCGATTTAGTTAATCGATCAATAATAACCCATATGGCATCATGATTCCTTGGAGTCCAAGGTAAACCTGATACAAAATCCACAGCAATATTTTTCCACTTCCAAATTGGGATGGGCATTGGCTGTAGTGATTCGGATGGCTTTATTCTTTCTGCTTTTAGTTGTTGGCAAACTAAGCATTTTCCTACATAGTTCATAATCTCCTTTTTCATATTTCACCACCAAAATCTCCCTTTTACATCATGATACATCTTGTTTATTTTCGGATAAATCGTATACCGAGATCGGTGGGCTTCCTTCAAAATATTTTCTTTTAGTTCCTTTTCATCTGGTACGCATAACCGATCCGTAAATCTTAATATTCCATCGGTGTGAACATTAAAGTCCTTCCTAGAGTCCTCATTCAACTCTCTAGCATTTTTCATGAGGAAAGGATCAGTTACCTGCTTCTCCTTAATTTCTCTTATTATCTCTGGTTGGATCTGTAGGTGCGATAATATCATCCGATTTTCATGCACATATCTTTGAATATTGCACTGCTTTAGACAATCTAGCATTTCCATTTGCTTTACCTACAGTGTAACAATGAAAATTGAGTGACGGCTCAAAGCACCGAGTATCACATTAGCTTTTTCAGGCTTATACAGAATTTCACAATCATCATCTTTCAGAAAATCCATCCATCTCCTGTATCTCAGATTCAATTCATTTTCTAAAAATAAATACTTTAGACTTTTATAATCCGAGTAGACTAGAAACTTTTTGTCATAAAGATAGTGTTTCCAAATTTTCACGGCAAACACGACTGCAGCTAGCTCCAAGTCATGAATTAGGTAACTCTTTTCATGCACCTTTAATTGCCTGGATCCCTATGCCACTACTTTCCCGTTTTGCATTAGTACACATCCTAAACCCATCTTGGAAGCATCGCAATAAACCTCAAAACCTCCGGATCCTTCTGGAATGATCAATATGGGGGCAGTAGTTAAGCGGTCTTTCAATTCTTAAAAACTCCGATCACATTCTTCTATCCACTCGAATTTGACTTCTTTATTTATCAACTGAGTCAGAGGTAAGGCAATTCAGGAGAAATTCTTTATGAATCTCCTGTAATACCCTGCCATTCTAAGAAAACTTCTAACTTCGGTCATAGAGGTAGGCCTTTTCCAATTAACCACCACCTCTACCTTTTTAGGGTCTACAAAAATACCCCCATTAGAAATGACATGCCCTAAGAATACCACCTCTTCTAACCAAAACTCACATTTCTACAATTTAGCGTATAATTTTTCTTCCCGAAACACTTGAAGTACGATCCTCAAGTGAGTCTCATGTTCTTCATGACTCTTTGAATAAATCAAAATATCGTCTATAAACACGACCACAAATCTGTCCAGATTGGGTTGGAACACTCTATTCATTAGGTCCATGAATGCAGTAGGAGCATTTGTAAGGCCAAACGACATAATAAGAAATTCGTAATGGTCGTATCTTGTTCAAAAAGTAGTCTTGGCCACATCTTCCTGTTTAATTCTTGATTGGTGATATTCCGACCGTAGATCGATCTTTGAAAACACTCGTGACCCTTACAACTGGTCAAACAAATTATCTATGCGTGGCAATGGATATTTATTTTTAATCGTGACTTTATTTAATTCACGACAATCTATACATAACCGCAATGATCCGTCATTCTTTTTGACAAAAGTGCCGGTGCACCCTATGAAAATACACTTGGCCTAATAAAGCCCTTATCTAGCAATTATTATAACTATAGCTTCAACTCTTTTAATTTTGCAGGCGCCATGCGATACGATGCCTTCGATATGGGATTTGTGCCAGGAATAATTTTAATCTCAAATTCTATCTCCCTATGAGGAGGTAACCCAGGCAACTCCTCCAGAAACACCTCTTCAAATTCGCATACCACCAAAGTGTCTTTCACTGGCACATTATGACTCCCAATAGTACAGGTATATGTCAGATAAGATTGACATCCACCCTAAATCAAATGTTTGGTATGTAACGCTAAAATTAACACAGGTACATTCTTCCTTTTAATCCCTTGGAAGAAAAAGGACTTGATGCTTGGAATAGAAAAACATACCCTTTTTAAGAAACAACCAATACTAGCGTGATATTTAGTTAGCCAGTCTATTCCTAAAATTACATCAAAATCACTCATATCTAACAATATCAAATCAGCCACCATTTTCATCCCATTGACTACAACTATACACTTCGGGTACATAATATCGGTTATTATTGATGATCCGGTGGGCGTCGACACAGACAGTGAATACTCTAAAATTTTCGGGGTCGAGGTAATATAGCATGCAAATTGGGGAGAAACAAAGGAATGTGGAGACCCAGAATCAAAAAGAACAGAAGCAGATATGCCACAAATAAGAAGTGTACCTTTGACTACATTCGGTGCCGCTTTAGTATCTGAAACCGCCACCGCAAAAGCTCGGCCCGGGAGCAAAAGAGGGCTTTTTCCCAACTTCTTTGGTTGGGGGCAATCTTTAATCATATGTCATTTTTGCCCATAGTTAAAACAAGTACCCATTAATTTTAGACATAGCTTCCCCAGGTGTCTCCTTCCACAGTGAGTACAGCTTGCCACGGACGCCTGGGAGCTGGTCACTGATTGAACTTCGGCGGGGCCTTTCCGTTTTTCTATCGTCTTTGTCTTTTTGGAAGATCCTGCGGGGCCTAATCCAAATCCCACACCGCTCATCCAACTAGCAGCTCTTTTCGTAAAGAACCTCTCAGCCTCCAATTCCTTCTCAAAGATCAGGGCTCGATCTAAAATCTTGGTGTACATCGAGAGTTTCAGTGTCACTAACTGTCTCCTGATCTCATCTCTTAGTCCATGTAGAAATTTCTACGCTTTTCTCATCTCGTCTTCTACAATGTAGGGAGCGTACTAAGATAATTCAGTAAACTTGGCATCGTATTCTGTCATGGTACGATTTCCTTATCTTAGTCTCATAAATTCCTCTTCCTTCTGGTCTTGGAGACTAGAAGGAAAGTATTTCTCCCTGAAGGCTTCTTTAAACATTTTCCATGTGATTTCTTCCTCAGGAATTCCCTTTTTCTTTTAGCCCACCAGTTATCAGTTTTCCCTTCCAATTTATAAGCCGCAAATGTGATTTTCTCCCCGTTCGAACACTGGATAATTGTAAATACTTTCTTTAGTCTTCGAATCCAGATATTGGCTTTTATAGGATCCGATTCTCCTAAAAACTCAGGTACCTGTTCTGCCGTAAATTTTCATAGGCTGACGGCTCGGGATTTACTAGGGGCAGAGTCGAAGCAAGAATCGAAGCCATTTCATGTCGCTCCATTGCTTCAAGCATATTGGTCATTCTTTCTAAGATGTTCAGATATACTGCCTCTCAATCTTGAGGGGCATTAGATCTCGCTCTATTGTTCGTGCTTCTTCTATGCACCATCTAAAAATACATAGCCAATGTTAGAGTATAAAGAAGAGATAACAAATGTTCAATTTAATCCTAGAATAATAGCCTAAATCGCTAATCTATTCTTAACTATCCTTATCCCATCACAGCGAAGACCAAACCTAAGCTTCCGCAGTAAGATCAATCAATCCTAAGGTATCTCTTTTCCTTACTGTTACCATTTGCAACGGAACGAACCTGTCCTTTAAAACCCTCCGTTAAAGACATATAAAGTTTTATGACTTAGTAATTAACACTTCATAATTACTTAATAATTTTGTAGAAATTTTAGTAGAGTTTTATCTACAACTAGATAAAAACTCAAATTTCAACCTGTCAATAATAATCTGTACATAAACTCAAATATCAAAACACAAAATTTCAACCCTTTCACATTCACAACACATCCATAAACATCCAAAAATCCATCCCACTATTCATCAACCAAGACTAATCATCATTCCTCCACAGGATCACAAACCAATACAGTAATCTCGGTTACTATATTGGATCATGAGAGATGCCGTCTAACCTGCATAACCTAAGAACATACCTGCGGAAACATACAATGTCTACAGTACCACATACATCCACATCATATCATAGGTTTACAATATTTAGTCAAAGCATAAACCATACATGCACATATATTAATACAATTACTATATTATGCACTAGTTTTCAAAATCAACAACTTTTCCTGCAGATAATCTCTATCTTCGCTCCTTTTCGTTATGAATCAACTCATCAGAGGGTTATCTGAGGGTAAGTAAATAACAGACGGGTGAGTAAGAAGCTTAGCAATGTACCATAATCATATTGACAAGAAATGCATACATACATATATATAAAGAAAGTATAAGAAAAGTTAAGAGAATAACATGCATGTATTAATGCAGATGAAGGAATACATATTTTCATAAGATGCTCATCGCTTTCTTGAGTTTGTTTTCTTCTTCATTATCCTTTATTTATCTTGAAGGATCAAGGCTAATAGACTCTACTAGCGGATGGAGTAAATAATCGAGGATAAATTGTATTTAATTCACATAATCAAAGGCTTTGGTTCATAATCATGCATGCATCAATTCATGTGTCCTCATCATGGGTGATCATCCTTTCACATATTCGTAATTCTTGATTCTTTTCCTCCTTGTATGATGCCCCGAAGATGGCGATTTTGATTCTTTTCCTCCTTGTAAAACGCCCTAAGAATGGCGGTATTCATAATTCTTGGTTCTTTTTCTTCCTTAAACAATGCCCTAAGGACGGCGATTTTGATTCTTTTCCTCATTGTACAACACCCCGAGGATAATGGACCACATATTATTCTATGGACGAAATTATCCTCGATTACCACTATAACTTTCTAAGGCTTGCAAGGAATACCACCTGCTTCACTTAAGCAGCCAAGACATGTGGCCAGAGTATCCTCGGGTCTCCACCGCGGCATTCATTGTAGGCCAAAGAAAGCTACCTGCTGAACGATCCTTTGTCTAGTTTTCTTGTTGTTCTTCCGTAATCATTTATTCTTGATTTTTTTCAATCGGTGGCCATTTTAATTTTTGTCCATAACAAGACTTCCCTCTCCTTTTTCTTACGGCCACTCTATTTATATTTAACACTTCTTTGGACACATTCTAGTGTTCTCAACAACATATTGCCAATATAGTTTTTACCCATTTATAAACGTTGCTTTTTAATAATTTAAATATGTTACAATGTCATATTCTTGTGATATAATTTATTTACTTCATTTTTATTCCCCTAATTTTTGGATTTAGGTTTAATAAACAGTAAAACGAAGCTTTCCAGACACAATATGCGCAATATAGATAAAAAATGGATTCACCGATCATAATACCCGTGTATAAGCATACATTTATTCATAATATGAGGAGAAAAATGAAAAACATGGAGCATAATATACAAATCTTAAAAGAGAGACAATTTAGAGTAAACTAAAATCGGTAAAAACAAAAATAAATAGTTGGGGTACACTTGCCTCTACCTAATTAACTATTTTCCTTGCTCTGATTGGACCGAACGACTTTATTTTCCTCTTTTTTCTTCTCCTCTCTCTCCCTTTTTCCCTTCCTTCCCTCGCTATTCTGTGCTGCTACTCGAAACCCCTCCCTTCCCCCTTCATTTTATAAAACAAAAAGAAAGTTGGTGGAGCTGGAAATGCACTAGCGCTCGAGCGCACATATTCTGCCACCCAGCGCCTACCTCGGGCGCTCAAGCATCCGACAAGTGCTGGCTCACTGGTCCAGGGTGCTGGCTCACGAGTCCAGGGTGCTGTGCCCCCTTTTTTTTTAATATATCGAAATCTCGTTCCTCTCTTTTTAATCCCGAACTCATTCTCCCATGTATATTTAGTCTCATTTCAATTATCATCATTTTTAATTTTCTCTTTAATTATCATGTTTCGAAAGTTGAAACCTCACACACCTGAGACAGAATAAGAAAAATAATCTCCAGAATAAGAAAACTCTCTTTCTCTCTTATCCATATATTTTTTCTTCTCTCTTTCCTCTCACTAGTGGTACTCTCCGCTTATTGATTTTACAAGTATGGAGGCAAATGGTGAACGGCGAGAGCTCCCTTATGCATTTTACTCCGTTCCACCCGTTGTTCCATATTCCACCACTGCTCTGCCGTAGCTACCTCACCGCCACTACGCATTTTCTTCTAAAGCATCTCGTGCGCTTTATAATAACGTCGGTTTTAAATCTCATCTACTCACCTGGTCTGATCTTGCAAATGATTTGTCATACTAATTTTGTCATTTTCTACACTTCACGAGTTCTCATACTTTCCCAAAAGGCGTATGCTCTACCAGCTTGGATGCGTGCCCTGTAACTCAACCTGCTGCAAGTTAACATGCTCTACATAAAGGCGCATGCTCTACGAAGTCAACTTACCAACTATAAAAGTCAATTATCTACTTTGAAAAGCCTATCACCTATTCCTCAGAGCCTAGTGCCCACTTTGAAAAGTCATCTTCCAACTCCGCCAGGTTGGCTCCTCTAAATTTGTGTTGCTTGGTCACCCTTTTGTATTAGCGCCCTTAGTCGACATCATCTCAACTTAGTTGGCTAGCCTCCCTAGCCGGTTTCTTCTATTAGCCGGCTAGCCTCCCTAGTTGACTTCTTGTTGTCCGATCATTTGGCCGGCTGTCCTCTTGCAGCCTTGTTGGCTGCGGCACTGTCAGCTTCGCCCTCAGTCTTGCCCGACTTTACCCTCAGTCTTGCCCGGCTTCGCCCTTAGCCCTACCGGTTCCACCCTTAGCCCTCTTTGGCTCCGCCCTTAGTCCTACCGGTTCCACCCTTGGCCCTGCTTGGCTCTACCATTAGCCCTGCATCTCCGACATTTGCCCATTCCGACAAATCAATCTCTTTGATATTTGCCCACTTAGACAAATCGGTCTCTTCAACTTTTGCTACAACCAGTTTGTAGCACTCCGAATTTCATATAAGCCTTGTGCGATCTTCTGATGACATCTCCTTTTGTTAAGCTACCCATGAGTGATCAAACCCAACAAAATTTTCCTCACGACCTTGTAAGGAAACATTCTCTTTTACCCGACGATTGTCATTGCCTACCTTTCGACAGCTTTTCCCTCAATTGGGATCCCAGCATCGGTCTTACGAACCTGAATGATACATTCTTCCACTCCACTGAACCTAGAGTAGTCCCACTCCCCTTCGTCTCTTTTTTCTCAATCAAATCATTTTTTCTTGCACTCCACTTCAACCTCCAAAGTGCTTTTACCATTCCTTTCCGCTCCACACTAAACAGCAAGCTCCTCGACGACGACGCCATTAAATTGAATATTTACAACATCTTTTTGAAACAATAAATTCACACACAATCCGAGTAAAAAAAACCCCCTTTTCCACTAGGAATTAAGTATCAAAAATCTAAGAATTTTCGATTTTTAATGTGAAAAATCCTTCTCAATCAAGAAAAAAATCACGGGATAAATTTTAAATAAAATTTCACTACGTAAAATCAGTTACAAATAACAGAATACCAACAACCCACCTGAGACAGAATAAGAAAAATAATATCCAGAGTAAGAAAATTCTCCTTCTCTCTTATATCTCTGTTTTTCTTCTCTCATTCCTCTCACTGATGATAGTCTCCGCTCGCTAATTTTATAAGTGTGGCAACAAACTGCGAACAGCAAGAGCTCCTTTCTATACTTTGCTCCGTTCCACCATCCTTTTAACGTTCCACCGCTGCTTTGCCACAACTATTGCACCTGTCGTTGTCGCACCTTCTTCTGGAGCACCTGGTGCGCTTTATAATGACACTAACTCCAAATTTCATCTGACCTGATCTTACAAATAATTTATCACACCAATTTTGTCATTTTTGTCACATTCAGCAATTCCTGCACTTCCCTAAAAGACGCATGCTTTGCCAGTTTGGACGCGTGTCCTCGCAAGTCAAACTCTGCATAACGTAAACTTGGTGCCCACTTCCAACTCAAAAAGTCATCTACTAGTTTTGCCATATCGCTCCTCTAAACCTCGTAACACGGTCCCACTTTGCAAAGTCATTTACTAATTCCGCCAGGTCAACTCCTTTGAACTAGCATTGCCTAGTTGCCTTTTTGCATTAGCGCCATTGGTCGACATCATCTCAACTTAGCTAGCCGGCCTCCCTGGCTGGCTTCTTCTCTCAACCGGTCGGCCTCCCTCGCCACTGCTCGGCTCCGCCCTTAGCCCTACTTGGCTTCGCACTTGGCCCTACTCGACTCCACCTGTGGCCCTACTTGCTCTGCCTTTGGTCGTGCTACTCCGACATTTGCTCACTCCGACAAATAGGTTTCTTTGATATTTGTTGCATTTAGTTTGCAACATTTCGAACTTTACACAAGTCTTGTACGATCTTTCGATAACACATCCGTTTGTTAAGTTATCCATAAATGAATGATAAACCTAACAAAATTAGACTTTCAGCCCTTAATCCCCCATTTGTAGTTTAAAGAGCGATTAAGCTTCATCAAAGTACAAATAGATAGATAGATATCAACTTAGCATATAGAACTCTTATTTTGTAATATCTGAAAAAAAAAAAATCAAATTTAAGCAGCCTTAACGCGCATTATTGAGAGTATTTCATGAATTTTATCATAACATCTTGGTTGAAACATGTCAAAAATACTTTTACTTTGCTGTCAGACTAGCATAGATAAATTAGTGTACTCGTGGCCATTTCTTTAGAGACAAAAAATATAAGTAAAATGAGACATAAAACATAGTATGTCCCTTATACAAGGATTGGCACGCACAAAATGAGAAATTGTTCAAATCTTAATTATTTAAAATTGAGACCGCATGGTGAATATGTTCAATGCCTTACTTATGATCATTCTTGAACAAGAACACATAAAGTAGCGGCGCAATGTTATTTGTCTTCTTCAAAGCATTTTAGTGCCTCCAATAGTAGTCAGTGTGTTTTGAACCACAATCATTAGTCTTCATAACAATGATTGTTTATCTAAAACACTTTCTTAGCCTTTGCCAAATACATCTTTCTTGCAAAAACAGAAGGACTAGTAAATAAGAAAAATAATATTAGATAATGCTACATAAAAAAAAAAAACAGAATGGTAACTAAATGAAGTCTGGATGGTACAAGTACTAGACAAAAAGTTAGATACTTAAAAGTGATAGAAGCCAAGCTGCCCTTTTCGCTCTAGCTATGAGGCGAATTGGGTGAGCTCTAGATTTTAGACCCCATTTTTTAAGTAATTTATTTGGACTATGCATAGATGGGGATTTTTTCCTACATCTTAGTGTTTGACAAACTGGATCAAGATTACCTGGCTCGATCCGAATTGTACATGCAAAAACTCAAATAATACATATTCATAATAAATGCCATCATAGATATAATATTCATTATAATATCAAAATTTCTCAAAATATGAATAAAATAAATGTCCATAAAAAAAATAAAAGTTGAGGAAATACAATTAGGATAAATTATCCAACATCTATCAAATGGAAAAGAAATCTACCATCTCTTGGTATAAAACAGTTAAACTCTAAAATCATCTTTACTTGAGATCTCCTTAACTATTATACGATCTCTATTAGCATGTTATTAACCTACTATGCTCTTGAACCAAAAAAAATATAATGATAAGACAACAGCCTAACAAATAATATAATTAACAATATTAGTAATCAATAAATACTTCAAATAATAATATCAAATATGTAATATGTACAATCAACTATCAATTTTTTAAGATTTTGTGTCATATCATAAACATGACTCAATAATTATAAGAATCACTATCAATGATTTCTATCAAGATCGAATACCATAAATATAATTGAGATTTCACAAAATTTAAATATCAATAATAACATAGGTTTTATCAAACATATCTAAATAAAGGTCATAACTATTTGGGATATCACAATAATTTTCTAATGTTTTATTCTATCATTATGAATCAATAACCACATGCTTGCTACCAATGGTTGAATAAATATTATAAAGTAACCGGTACTTTTAAGTTTGACAATCAATTAACTTGATGATCTCATGATACTTTAACATCCTTAGTGCACATCATCCAAACGATCATTATTCTTATTATCTTTCTCAGGATAAGTCTATAATATATCACACTCGTATTTTCATGATTTAATCAAGATTCTCATGCAACTAAGGTATAGAGTGCCCTATCTCAATTCATATGTTAGACCAAGCACCCTCGATAAGATATTTCTCAATATTTTTATTGCATTTTATTTATAGGGTTATAAGTGTTCTCCCAAAAACATAAACAAAACTCTAATAAGACATAAAGATCAGTCGGACACCTATGTACCAAACTATAGTTTCATATTTATTGAGACTGTAATATTTTTATATAATTTTATTTATTTTAACCATAGATAGTAAAAAGATGATACAAAGAATTTAATGTAACACAAATAAATAATCACTGAAAAGATAAAAAAAAAAAAAAAAACTTATGAATAAATTAGATATTTGAATTTTACATTCCATTGGGCTATCACAACCCACTAAGTCATGTGGCCCAAATGCAATGCTTTCTAAACATTATGTTTAAAATTAGACACTAAGTCTGATCTAACTTATAAGATTCTGCCAAATTATCACTAAACTAACCAATTTCTTAATATTATCAACATAATTGACACCGACTCGACGCTTAGAGTCGATCTAGTGCTACTCAAGTGTCAATTAATCAACTTAAGAAAATAAAATCTAAATAATATAATTCAATAATAAAGCAGTAAACAACATTTGATTAAGTCCCACTTAACTTTACCTATTAAGGCCTATTCGAAGTTCTTGAGAGCTGATATTTTATTCAATGCTCTCATATTATCATTTTATCATATTTAATTAATATATAATTCTTAAGTTTAGAATTATAATTTTTTATTTTATCCTTAAATTTTCAATAACTATGATACACTATTTTTTTAATTATATGAAATTGAAATATAGAATTAGAATTTTAATTTCATGTGATACCAAACAAAACAATTATAATTAAGCTTAAAGTTTAAATTATAATTCTGAAATTTTAGGATATAATTTTTACAATTGAATCACATCTTATGGAATTGAATTCATATTCGTGCTCTGTCTAAAACCTTTTTCTTTCCAACTAAGGCCCCAAGAGTTGGACTATCACCCCTAACAAACAGGTCAAGGGATCCTTCTTCTCCTTGAAAGAAGGAGGATCCTGCTTCTCTATTAATTACTATTGAATTATTTTTAATCAAATAATAATAATATAAATACTAAATAAAAATATTTAAATATAAATTTTTATTAAAATATTTTTTAATATTTAACTTAATATTTATTAAATATTAATATTATAACAAAAAAATTTTAAAAATTGACAATATATAATATTTTTAATATGTTAAAATTTTATCCATTAAATTTTAATCTAATAAATAAAAAAAAAAAAAAAAAAACAGGGGATAGGGAGCAGCAAGATCCCCATCTGCTAACAAACTAAAGGGACTCCACAGTCCATATCCCAAAATACTAGCCTGCAAGCATACTCGCTCGGACTACAATCCAGAACATACATATATTATCGATGCTTCTAAAACCAACAATTATTATTATAATTTTAATTAATATTACACCAATCAAATTTTTTTTTTAAAAAAAAAAAAAGTATTTCAAAACACATATAATTCTTTATTATCAAAAATAAATAAATTCAGAAAATTTTATTTAATTCTACATAATTTCCGCCTTCCACAATTTTCTCATTGATTTAGATATCAAATATATTATAAATAAAAGAAATTAACAAAATCTCATGGCCTTGCACCCAACATTCAATCGCCTTTATTCAGAACAAACAAAACCTGAACAGAGTGATCACAAATTTACATAATCGCACCTCATACACAGCATCCATTAACGTGCTACAGTTCACAACAAGAGTCGGTAATGATAAAAATACAGGAGGTTTAGGGGGAAGCAAGACGAGGTGCAAGCAACCCAACAATGGCCAAGCCTGAGAAGATTGATGCTGCGCCGGTTATTGACAGAACCGCCATGTATCGACAGTAAACGGCGATTTTGGGGTACAACGGCCGTAGACTAATTGCCATGAGGCCACCGCTGAAGGAGAAAACGAGGAGCAGGACAAAGGCATGGAAGTGGGGAGGCCTATCCTTGAAGATCACCGTCGGAACTGGATTTCCATCTATTTTCTCCATCGGTAATTTTAACAGCAGAAACACCGACACAAATGCTACTACAGTGATCGCTTCTTCCATGGAGATTCTAGGCATGATGCTGGCCGGAGGATTTCGGATTGTGGAGCAACCGAATCGCTTCGATTAATCAGATAACAGTAATGTTACGGCTACCCCTGCTGCCGGGACGCATGGCCGGAGTGACGAACGTCGCTGCGATTGGCCAGCTGCTGACGCCGCCACCTCCCAGGGGTATGTATCATGCCCTTGCGACAAAAAGTCACAACACGAAGTTTCCTCGAAGCTTCGTAATATATAAAGAATGCACAGGTGACGTTGGAGACCGTTCCCTTTGATAGAGATGTCGTATTATTTTAAGTAAGGTTGTTGACTAATGATCTTTTAGCAATTTTTTAGATATTTATATCCACATGCCAAGTCCTAGTTCGACGTTAATATGAGTTAATTCAATTCAATTTCGTGAGGCTCAAACATTTCCATAGTTATAGTCTTGGCACTCGGTCAATCCCATGGCACACGGCACGGAAAATGCATTGGAAACATATTTGACCAAATAATATATCAATTAAATTTTAATTTATTATTACGCGGATTCATTAATATGCATAGATTGACAAAATTGTTATGCGGTTTAATCGAGATTTGACTCAAAATAAAGATTATCTAAAGGAGACTTGATCAAGACAGTTGTCCTAAGTCCTACGCACTACTAACAGAAGACGAATGGCCTGAGTTGTGTTTCGGGGGAATTTCCCTAACATCCAAGCTAGTACTAACATAAGACAAGGAAAAAAATAACAGAGAGTTATTTGTCTATTTGAAAAGATTAGCGTCGAGGCCGGAGGAAGACGATGACAGACGCGTGAGGAAAACAGAAAGAGAAAAACTGGGCAAGGCGTAGAAGAAGGCGGCCGCAACACATTTATTCAATTCATTGTATTTTGATATAGTGAAGAAGAGCAAAAGCACCTCTTATATAATATGCAACGGGCAGGAATAAAGAAGAAAGAAAAATAAAAAAGGAAAGACAAAAAAAATACAAAATAAGAAAATATACAGAGATATATTTATGGTGCTACAGCTGTGTTTCCTAATACCCCCTCCAAGGTGGAGTATATATATTAATTATGCCCAACTTGGATAAGTGGATCTTTAAACGGTGTGATGGTAGTATTTTTGTGAACATGTCTGCAAGTTGATTATGAGTGGTCACATGGTGAGTGCGAACACTCCCGTCTTGAATCTTGTCACGAACCAAATGGCAATCCAACTCAATATGCTTGGTACGTTCATGGAACACAGAATTGGCGGATATGTGGAGGGCAGCTTGATTGTCGCAGTAGAGATCGGCAGCGTGAGATTGTGGGACTCACAGATCAAGGAGAATGTAACGGAGCCAAGATAGTTTACAACAAGTAGTAACCATTGATCGATACTCTGCTTCCGCGGACGAGCGAGAGACCACTGCTTGTTTCTTGCATTTCTAGGAAATAAGAGAGTTCCCAATGAAAATGCAATAGCCGGTGATGGATCTTCTAGTGTCTGGACAGGAAGCCCAATCTGCATCACAAAAAGCTCGAAGTTGAATGTTAGAGGTGGAAGAGAATAATATGCCTTGTCCCGGATTCTGTTTAAGGTATCGCAGTACTTGATAAGCTGCATTCATATGACTAGAGGTCGGTCGAGTCATGAATTGACTCAAAATGTGGACAGCGTAACATATATCGGGTCTTGTGATGGTGAGATAGAGGAGCCTGCCAATCAGTCTTCGGTAGATGCTAGGATCTTGCAAAACGGTTCCAGTTTCTTTACTCAGCTGTACATTTTGGTCCATTGGGAGTTTAAGGGGTTTGGAACCAAGAGAACCGGAATCTGCTAAAATATCAAGTGCATATTTTCTCTGACATATATGGATGCCTGTCGATGATCGTGCAACCTCTATCCCAAGGAAGTATCGTAAAACACTAAGATCTTTAATTTTGAAGACACGATTAAGAAATGATTTAACATAATGAATGGGATCCAAAGAATTACTAGCCACAATGATGTCATCAACATATACAAGTAACACTATAAAGGATTGATCATCTTCTTTGGTAAATAGGTTATAATCAGCTTTGGATTGAGTGAAGTCAAAAGTAATGAAGGATGTAGATAGCTTGGAGTACCACTGCCTAGAGGCCTGTTTAAGGCCATATATGCTTTTTAATAGTCTACAAACTTGATTAGGTTTCCCTTTAGTGTATCCGGGGGGTTTCTGCATATAGATCTCTTCATTTAAGCCTCCGTGTAGAAAGACGTTGTTAACATCAAAGTGGTACAGGTGCCACCCTTTGATGGCCGCCATTGCTAAGAGACATCGTACTGTAGTTAGTTTGGCAATAGGGGAAAAGGTTTCATGATAATCTATCCCTTCTTGTTGTGTATATCCCTTTACAACTAATCTACATTTGTATCTCTTAATACTTCCATCACTATTAAACTTTAATTTAAAGATATATCGGCAACCAATAGTTTTCTTATCGGAGGGTATGTCAGTAATGATCAATGTCTTATTTTGCTCCAACGCGTTCAATTCATTTTCAATGGCTTCTCGCCATTTTTCATCACAAATGGCTTGGGCATATGTTTGTGGTTCACTGCGAGATGTTATGGTAGCTGAAAAATGCCCAAAGGTGGGAGATAATTTTTGGTATGATATATGATTTTCAATGGGATACGGTTTACCTGGAGGTGTTTGGACGTTTGATCTAGTAGGGGAAGTCTGAGATACTTGGTGACAATGAAATTCCTTCAGGTATTCGAGCGATTTACGAACTCTAGTGGTTCTTCGAACGGGTATTTGACTAATTGTAGTAGACTGTGCATCATTCGAAATATTTGGTTCGGAATAATCGTTGATCAGTTGTTCCCGGTCCTGATTGTGGATAGGAATGGTGGGAATTTCTTCATTATCTTCGGTCATAGGTTCAACTACTGGATTTGAAAGAGAATCTTGTAAGTTGGATGGCACCGGTTGTGTTTTTCATAATTGTTCGTTATTGGTAGTAGACGGTTCTAATGAGGATGTATCGGGTTGAATATTGGAGTTTTGGTTAATGCCGTCATTCCGAAAGGAAAATACATTTTCATGAAAAATCACATCTCTTGAATAAAATGTAGCATAGCTATTTAAGTCGATTAATTTGTATCCTTTGACACCAAACGGATAGCCTAGGAAGACGCATTTTCTACTTCTAGGATCAAACTTGATGCGGCCATGGGAGATGGTGGAAGCAAAGCACAAGCAACCAAATACGCGGAGGTTGTCATAGTTGTGTTTGACTCCAAATAGAATTTCATATGGAGTCTTATTTTCAAGTAATGGAGTGAAAATTCTGTTGATGATGTGTGCAGCGGTAAGTATACAATCACTCCAGAATTTCAAAGGAAATCCTGATTGAAATCTAATAGTTTTAGCGACATTCAATAAATGTTGGTGTTTGCGTCCAACGATACCGTTTTACTGTGGTGTTTCCACACAATTACGTTGGTGAATAACACCTCTTTTACTGTAAAAGTCTCCCAGTCTGAATTCAGTTCCATTATTGCTACGAATCACTTTGATTTTTACATTAAATTGTGTGGCAACCAGATTGTAGAAGGCTTCTAAGCACAATTTTATATACGATTTTTGTTTCAAAAGGTAAATCCAAGTACTTCTAGAGAAATCATCAACGATAGTCAAGAAGTATTTATATCCGTCATAAGATACCTCGGAACATGGTCCCCATAAGTCACAATGCACCACGTCGAATAAGGTGTGTGACTTATGGGTGATGGGAAAAAAAGGAAGGCGACGCTGCTTGGCCATGTGGCAAACAGAATAAGGATTATTATTATTAATGGAATGTAATACTCCTTTTACAAGATGATTATCAATCATCCTAAGTCTAGAATGAGATATTTGCCCTAAACGGCAATGCCAAACGTCAATTGGAGATAAAACAGAGTGAACCTGAAGGTTTTATGTTTAAATTGGAATACTTTAGAAGAAAAACAACTAGAGTGTCTAAAGGTATTTCAATGTGCTTCAAATGATATAATCCATTTCTTTCTTCATCCATCCCAATCGTTGTCCAAGTAGCAAGGTCCTGAATCAAACAAATGTTAGAAAAAAAAACATACACCAATTAAGTGTATCAGTTAGCCGTTTTATGGAAATTAAATTAAAGGTGAAGGAAGGAACATAAATGACATTTTGCAACGTTAGCTTATCGGTAAGTCTAATATTTTCAATAGGAGAAACAGATGCTTTACTTCCATCCGGAAGTTTGACAGAGCATGAAATCTGGACCTTGTAATGAACATATAATGAGGAATCACATATCATATGATCTGTGGCCCCAGTATCCAGAATCCATACATGTTGATTATTATTATGATGTTTATGGAAGGGAGAAACAGTGGAGATATTACCGGTCATGTTAGCAGCCTTCGACTACTCGATTATTGAGTCGAACATAGGCTGCATCGTTTTGGCAGCAGCATCCTTTGATTGAATCAATTCCATGAGTTGTTTAAATTGGTCTTTGGTTAGCGCAACACTATCATCAGTGTTTCCTTCTTGATCGGTATGGTTTTTGAAGCTTGACAAATTGGCAAAGGAAATTATAGTCCCGGTTTTGCCGTGGGACTTGTGTTTAGGGGGAAAGCCATGCAGCAGGTAATATTTTTCAACCACATGCCCAGTTTTGTTACAGTAAGAGCATACGGGCGCATCAGCATTGCCGTTTTTGAAGCACTGCTGTATAGAGTGCCCAGCAATTTTACAATAAACGCAGAACGGCCTGTCTTTCTTGACATGGTGATTCGTTTTCGCTTTGCTCTTGAAAGAGCTAGGGTTTATTTTGGCCGTTAACGCCACGGTGTTCAAGTTCTAGGTAATAGACAGCATTTGATGCTATTGTTCTTGTTGCTGAATGACCGAGAATACTCGGTTAACAGAGGGAAGATGGTCCATCATCATGATTTGGTCTAGGGCATTAGAGTAAGAATCGTTTAATCCCATAAAAAAATTGTATAACGCAATCTCGTTGGTATTTGTCAGCAAATATTTTCATCTTGCCGCAATCACAATTTGGGAGGGGATCGTAAATCAAGAGTTCATCCCACAAAGTTTTAAGCTTACCGTAATACATGCTCACGGGATCTTGTTCTTGTAATAGGCTAGCCAACGATTTCTTCAATTAAAAAATTCGTGGCCCGTTCTGTTGGGTAAAGCAGTCGCGTAGCTCATTCCAGATCTCGAATGCATCATCGACGAAGACAACGCTTGATTTAATCGATGGGCTAACCGAGTTTTGAATCCAGGAGACAACCATATCGTTGCAACGCCCCCAAATTTCAAAAAGGGGATCGTTTGAGTCACTCGGTTTGTGAATAGTGCCCTCGATGAACTGAAGCTTATTTTTGGCTCTCAAGGCTCGATGCATGGCTCTGGACCACGTCGCATAGTTGTCGGCAGTGAGTAAATCGGTGACAAGGGTAATGGCGGGGTTGTCACCGACTTCCAGCCGGTAGGGATTTGTGAGATCTGTGAGGGTTTGAAGACACATGTGTTCGTGTGAAGGGACGATAGATGGGTTGGCTGTGTTTGATGTGGTTTCGAGTGAAGTTGATGCGGTCAATCCCATGGCACACGGCACGGTAAATTCATTGGAAACATATTTGGCCAGATAATATATCAATTAATTTTTAATTTATTATTACGCGGATTCATTAATATGAATAGATTGACAAAATTGTTATTCGGTTTAATTGAGATTTGACTCAAAATAAAGATTATCTAAAGGAGACTTGATCAAGACAGTTGTCCTAAGTCCTACGCACTACTAACAGAAAACGAATGGCCTGAGTTGTGTTTCGGGGGAATTTCCCTAACATCCAAGCTAGTACTAACATAAGACAAGAAAAAAAATAACAGAGAGTTATTTGTCTATTTGATCTAGACCATGAGATTATTATTTTAGTCATTGAAAAGGGACCAAGCTCGTGCAGGAAGCTCAATTGAGAAACCGTGCGAGTAGTGACAATTCCTTCAAAGTTGGGAAATGATATGGATACTGTGCGACACTTACCCTTCGGTTATTGGTAGAACCATGAGTGACAGGTTCAATCATTAACATTTTCGTGCTCCTATTACAAGTTTATAGTTCTCATAAGTTTTTCAGAGCTGATTGTTGTGATAGTATGGGATTCTAATTGTATAATAAGAACTCAGGTTAAGTAAAATATCCAAAAATAATGCAATATATTTATTAATATAGGCACTAGATATCAAATATGTAAATTATTTTGTCCTATTGTCGATTGAGTGAGAATTTCAGCAAAGTGTAGGCATAGGTCAAAGGCTTGTATTTGTATACATGGCTTGAATGTGGACGTTGCACCATATAGGTATTGGATTTGGTCATTCCCTTATGAGTAACTTAACAATCGGACACGTCATCAAAATTCAAAGTGCTACAAATTAATTACAGTAAATGACCAAAAGATTATTTGCCAAGGTAGGCAAATATCAGAGATGACCAAACTGGAGAAGGCAAATTTTGGATTGAAGAATTTACCAACTTAGAATTACTGGTATGGAATTTACTGGTATGAAATGACCGGTATGAAAAAGGCTAAAATAAAAATGGCGATTTGTATTTTTCGTAATGGTTTTAGCTGGAATGGTTTTGGTTGGCATGGTTTTGGCGGTTGTAGTGAAATTCTGGAATGTAAGGCAGGAATGAAATTCTGGAATGTAAGGCTGGAATGAAAAGCCGGAGTGAAAAATGCCGGTATGTATTTTTGGAGTAGAAAATGCCGGTTTACAAATCTTGAGTGAAAAATACCGGTTTGCATTTTTCGGAGTGAAAATCCGAAGTAGATTTTCGAAGTCCTTTTGCAGAAGTGATGCCAAGGGCCGGAGTGGTCTGCAGTTGACCTTCTAGAGTTAGTAAATCTTGCAAAACAAGTAGCTGACTTGCAGAACAGTTGACTTTTTAGGGTTAGTAACTTTTGTAACATAGGTAGCTAACCTGCAGGGCATGTACCGTTTGAACAGAGTGGTTGACTTGTAGAGTATACATGTCAGGGGAAGTCGGGAATTGGTAAAGTTACAAAGAAAAAGATTGGAGTGATCAATCAGCTACAAGATGTGCCAGGTGTGTAGATTGCATTTGGGATCGGAGTCTTTATAAAGAGCACATCAAACGCTTCAGATTATGCGTAAAAAAAGAGAGAGCAACATGATAGTGGCAGTGAAACAGAGCAAAGTGTGGAAGGGAGTTCTTGGCGTTCATTGCTTGTCGTTACACTTATAAAATTAAAGAGAGTGGAGTGCCCCACTGTGACATATCGTATTTCTAATCTAAAATCTGATAGAGTTCTGACTGCAATACGAATGTTGACCTAATACAAAACTTATACAATCTCCTATACATCAAATAAAAATCCATCCAAAAACTCCACAACATTAAGACAACACAACAACAAATCCACATAGGATCCAAATGCCACACTATTTTGTGGCTCCAACGGTGTATCTCCGGACACAATATCAGACACAGAGAGATGTCACTAGGTACCTGAAACAAACCATAATAACTTGTAAATATATATATATATATACATCCATACACAGCGGACTATACTATCTGTTTGTTGTTATATACAACAGATACATGATCCTCAAATAAATATACGAAAGTCCACCATAAATATATACATACAAAATCACAACGTAGAAATCCTCAAAGTATAATCTTCCAAGTCCCAAACTTAGCCATCTTTTAATCTTCACTCTGCCTCATCGGGTATAAACTTTTACAAATCTGAAGGTAAAAAAACAGTATGAAGTGAGCGGGATGCTTAGCAAAGTACAATATAATTAAAGACAACAAGTATGTATATTCAAAATAAATCAAGAAAAATAAATAAGAATATAATACAGATGCATAAATATGAAACATAACTCAAAAGCATTTGTCATAACTCATTTAACTTTCATATTTAGCTTTTGATTCCCTTTGGATACAGATATTGTATACAAATTCTTGATTCCTTTTTACCTACAGAATTCTTACAGAAACAGATACGGATGATAATATTGGTACTGACGGAACAGATAACAGATATAAATGATAATACCGATACTGATAGAGTAGATAACAAATACAAAAGATAATACCGATACTGACAGAATAAATAACAGATATAGATAATAATATCGGTACTGACAGAACAGATAACGGATACAAATAGTAATACCAGTACTGACAGAACAGATAACAGATACAGATGATAATACCGGTACTAATGGAATAGATAACGAATACAAATGATCATACCGGTCTGATGGAACAGATAACAGATACATGCAATAATATCGGTACTGACAGAACATATAACGGATACAGATGACAATACTAGTATTGACGGAATAGATAATGGATACAGGTGACAATATCAGTACTGACAAAACAGATAATGGATACATATAATAATATCGGTACTGATAGAATAGATAACGGATACAGATAACAATACTGATATTGTCATAACAGATAACAGATACAGATGATAATATCGGTACTAACAGAACAGATAACGAATTTAGATGACGGAATAGATAACGGAACAGATAACGAATTTAGATGACAGATAACGAATTTTAAAGTTTTAATTTCTTATCTTATCTTATGGGAATTTTTACACTTAGTTCTCATTCTCTAGATAATGTTTCATAATTCTTAACGATTGTAGATTTTCCTTCTCATACGTTGATATCTTGTATAATTCTTACATCCAGATACAGATAACCATTTGTTATGGCTTAAGTCTTTCGATGACCTCAAACATATGTATAATTTAACATGGTGCCTTAAAAAAGTTAAAAATTCCTTACCAGATCGGGTCAAACATGACTTTAGGACTTTCGGACAAATAACCCTTTATAAATAATTAATAATAATATTTTTTAGAATATACAATTAAGTATATATAATTATACATAGTTTAGATATTAATTAAACAAATTAAAATCATGCAAAAATACCAAAGTGGCTCGGGTGAACAGTGTCCGCACAAGTATAAGGGTCCGTATATGCAAATCTAAACACCCAATTGATAAATTAATATATTCATGATACAGGTAATAATATTCTAAAGTTAATTTATACAAAAATTTTAAATTAATAGATAAAATAATCCGAGGCGTAGGGTTAGAGTTCCATGTCTGAAAACAAGTTAAAACTACTAAATTGGGCATGAAATTTACATATATGCGTGCCATGTTATAAGTAACAATTATCTAAAATCAAATCATGTATAAAATTTAAAATAATCGGTTAAACAGGGTCTAGGCACAAATGAATAGTACCGATGAAGGTTAGGGCTTTGGGATTGCACAAATACTGTATAAAATTATCAAATCGGACAACAAATTGATGATTACCTATGCCCAAATCATGGGTTTCACAAAATATGTGCATGGGTTGGGTATTGGAACAATAATTTTTGAGAAAATTCGAATAAAAATTAAAAAGATAGAACGAAAAAGGTATGAATGTACTTATTTCGATCCGATCTATCACTTTTTCAACTAACTCGAAATTAAAATTGGACCCAATTTGATACTCGAGTGATAGTATGGGTACACTTCGAATGCCAATCCAATTAATTTAAATATTTTTCAAATTTTTATATTATTTAATTAATTTTTATTACACCTAAATTATTCAAAATAATAAATTATCCCAAATCAATGGGATAAAAATTTGGGATATTACAACTTTTAGTGAGAGGAATGAGAAAAAAAAAACATAGAGATAAGAATGAAGGAAAGTTTTCTTACTCTTGAGTTATTTTTTTTATTCTATCTTGGATGTGTAGTGGATATACTGTTTCGGGGTTCTTATAACCAATTTTACATAGTAAAAGTTTGTTTAAAATTTATCCCGTGATTTTTTTTCTTCTACTTGTAAAGTATTTTCACATTAAAAATGTTGTACATTTTTTATCCTTGTGCCATACTAAATTGGTGGCCGACCGACTACCGGGGTGTTTAGGTTTTTCGCTGTGCATTTTTTTGTCCACTTGGATCTATCCGACCGGCATTGCCCCACAAACCGCAACAAGTTGTATCAAAGCGAGGGTTGTAGAGCTTCGGCTTGATGGCGTCATCGTCTAGGAGTTTGTCATTTAGTATGATGCAGTTTAATAGGTAAAATAATTTCTTCCTTTGATCAGAAAGGATGAAAAATATTTTGACCCGAAAAAAGACGGTAAAAGCACTACGGAAGAAAGAAGACAGCCTGGAGAACATGAAGGAGGATGAGTGGTAAGATAAGAGGGATCTTACTAATTATACGATCAAATTGTGTCTTGCAAATAACACTCTTTAAGAGGTCATTGGCTTGTCGAACCAAGTGGAGGTCTGAAAGAAGTTTGAGAATCGGTACAAATCTAAATCCTTGACAACAATATTGCATACGAAGAAGCAATTCTATGGCCTATGCTTGTCGGTAGGAGGGAGCTTTAAGAAACACTTGAACAAATTCAATCGGATTGTAACGCAGATGTCGGCCCTTGATGAGAAAATCAAAGAGGAAGACAAAGTGTTGGTGTTACTCATCCTTATCAACCTCGTACGATCATATTGTTACGACACTACTGTTCGGAAAAGATACAGCCAACTTGGATGAGGTAATAAATTCCCTACTTATGAATGTGTCAATGTAGAGGGAAAGCGGTGAGGACTCAGGGGAGCCAAGTTTTCTTGTGGCAACTAGCAGTCGGGAACGAGGAAAATTGAGGAAATGAGTCGAAGGTGACAAATCGGAGAAGTGTAACAGTCGATTCAAGTTTCATAAGAGGACGTATTTCTATTATGGCAATAAAGGCCACATGAAGCGGGACTACTCGAAGAGGAAGTAGGAGCGGGAGGGCAGAAGTGATCATAAAGAGAGACGAGATTATGACGATGATCGGAATATTATCGCTTTCTGCAGGGACCTTCTGGTTGTCCACTTAGGAAAAGCACAAAACCTATCGTATCAGGAGACGAGTTGGGTGATGAATAGTGGGGCCTCACACCATATGATATTGAAGAAGTCCCACTTCATAAGTTATACGCCCGTAGACTATATGATATTGAAGATGGATAATGGTGGCTCGTTAAGGGTTGTTAGCGTCGATGATATTTGCTTGTGGACAAGCAATGGGAGCAAGCTCGTACTGAAGGGCGTACAACATGCCCCAAATTTAAGGTTGAATGTGATTTTAATCGAGAAGTTTGATGAAGAAAGCTTTAGGACGACATTTGGAGACGGCTAATGAAAACTCACCAAAGGCGTCTCAATTATAATAAGAAAAAGTAGTAGATCAAGTCGGTACCTGATAAAGGCTTAGGTTGCCAAGGAAGTTGCCAAGGAAGATGACAAGGTGACCAACGGAGGTATTAGTCAAGGTGACAGAAGGAGGTCGCTAAATTGAAGTGTAAGGAAAAATGATTCGACCGCGGAGGAGTTGAAGGGGAGTAGGACTACTCCTGGTTCAGTGAAGTGGAAGAAGGTATTATTCAGGTTTGCGGAGGCCAACACCAGGATCCTAATTAAGGGAAAATTGTCGAAAGGTAGGCGATGACGGTTGCTAAAAAAAAGGTGAAGGTTCCCCCACAAGGTCGTGAGGGAAAGTTTATTGGGTTTGATCACTCCCTTATGGGTGGCTCAATAAATAGACACGTTATTAAAATTTGGAGTGCTGTAAACTAGTTGCAACAAATGACTAGAAAACCATTTGCTAAGGTGGGCAAATCTCGGAGATGTCCATTTGTTGGAGAAGGCGAATTTCAAAGTGAAGAATTTACCAGTTTTAGAATTACAGTATGGAATTTATCGGTATGAAAAGGGCCAAAATGAAAAATGCCGGTTTGTAATTTTCGGAATGGTTTTGGTTGAAATGGTTTTGTCTAAAATGGTTTTGGCCGGTTGGGTAAAAATGGCCGGTTGCAATGAAATTCAGAATACAAGGCTGAAATGGAATTCTGGAATGCAAGGCCGAAATGAAAAGCCGAAGTGAAAAATGTCAGTTTGCATTTTTCGGAGCGGAAAATGGCGGTATGCATTTTCGTAGTGGAAAATGTCGATTTGCAATTTTTGAAATAGTAAATGCTAATTTGCATTTTTTGGAGTGGAAATCCGGAGTGAATTTCTAGAGTACTTTTGCAAGAGTGATGCTAAGGGTCGGAGTGGTGTGCAATTGACTTTCCAGAATTAGTAAGTCTTACAGAGTAGTTGACTTTTCAAAATTTGTATCTTTTGTAGAGCAGGTAGCTGACCTACAGGGCTTGCGCCGTCTGAGTTGAGTGGTTGACATGCAGAGTATGCATGTCTAGGGAAGCACGGGAACTGGTAAAGTTGCAAAGAAAAAGACTGGAGTGACCAATCAGCTGCAAGATGAGCCAGGTGAGTAGATTGGATTTGGGGTCAGAGTCTTTACAAAGAGCACATCAAACGCTTCAAATTATGTGTAAAAAAAGAGATAGCGATAGGATAGTAGTAATGGAATGGAGCAAAGTGCGGAAGGAAGCTCTTGGCGTTCACTACTTGCCGCCACACTTATAAAATTAAATAGAGTGGAATATACCACCAGTGAGAGGAAAGAAAGAAGAAAAATAAAGATATAAGAGAGAATAAAAGTTTCTTTATTTCGGAATTGTTTTTCTTATTCTGTCTCGAGTGTGTAGCGGATACTCTATCTTGGGAGTTATTGTAACCAATTTTACATAGTGAAAACTTGTTCGGAATTTGTCTCAAGCAACAGAAATAAGCTCGTACAAGCAACAGAAATAAGCTCGTCTTCAAGGGCGTGTGACATGTCCCAAATTTAAGGTTGAATGTGATTTTAATCGAGAAGTTTAATGAAGAAAGCTTTAGGACGACATTTAGAGACGGCCAGTGAAAACTCACCAAAGGCACCTTAATTATAATAAGGAAAAGTAGTAGATCAGGTCGGTACCTGATAAAGACTTAGGTTGCCAAGAAAGATGTCAAGGTGACCAACGGGGGTTTAAGTCAATGTGGCAGGAGGAGGTCGCTAAGGTGGAGTGTAAGGAAAAATGATTCGACCGCGGAGTAGGAGTTGAAGGGGAGTAGGATTACTTCTGGTTCAGTGAAACGGAAGAATGTATTATTTAGGTTTGCAAGAGGTGACACTTGGATCCCAATTAAGGGAAAACTATCGAAAGGCAGGTGATGACGGTTGCTGAAAAAAGGTGAAGGTTCCCCCACAATGTCGTGAGGAAAAGTTTGTTTGGTTTGGTTGCTCCCTTGTGGGTAGCTCAATAAATGGATACGTTATCAAAATTTAGAGTGCTGTAAATTGGTTGCAGCAAATGACCAGAAAACCATTTGCCAAGGTGGGCAAATCTCAGAGATGACCGTTTGTTGGAGAAGAAAAATTTCGGAGTGAAGAATTTATCGGTTTAGAATTACCAGTATGGAATTTATCGGTATGAAAAGGGCCAAAATGAAAAATGCCAGTTTGTAATTTTCGAAATGGTTTTGGCTAGAATAGTTTTGGTTAAAATGGTTTTGTCCGGAAATGGTTTTGGCGGTTGAGTGAAAATGGCCAGTTGTAGTGAAATTTCAGAATATAAGGCTGAAATGGAATTCCGGAATACAAGGCTGAAATGAAAAGCCAAAGTGAAAAATGCCAGCTTGCATTTTTCGAAGTGGAAAATGGCGGTATACATTTTCGGAGTGAAAAATGTCGATTTGCAATTTTTAGAGTAGTAAATGCCAGTTTGCATTTTTCGGAGTGGAAATCCGGAGTGGATTTCCAGAGTGCTTTTGCAGGAGTGATGTCAAGGGTCGGAATGGTGTGCAATTGACTTTCCAGAATTTGTAAGTCTTGCAGAGTAGTTGACTTTTTAGAATTTATAACTTTTGTAGAGCAGGTAGCTGACCTACAGGACTTGCGCCATCTAAGTTGAGTGATTGACCTGCAGAGTATGCGTGTCTAGGGAAGCATGAGAATTGGTAAAGTCGCAAAGAAAAAGACTGGAGTGACCAATCAGTTGCAAGATGAGCCAGGTGAGCAAATTGGATTTGGGGTCAGTGTCTTTATAAAGAGCACACCAGGCGCTTCAAAATATGTGTAAAGAAAGAGAGAGCGATAGGATAGTAACAGTGGAACAAAGCAAAGTGCGGAAGGAAGCTCTTGGCATTCACTACTTGCCGCCACACTTGTAAAATTAAATAGAGTAAAGTATACCACCAGTAAGAGAAAAAAGAGAAGAAAATTAGAGATATAAGAGCGAATAAAAGTTTCTTTACTTTGGAGTTGTTTTTCTTATTCTGTCTTGGGTGTGTAGCGAATACTCTATCTTGGGGGTTATTGTAACCAATTTTATATAGCGAAAACTTGTTCGGAATTTGTCTCGTAGTTTTTTCCTTTAGCTTTTGAAGGGTTTTCACATTAAAAACGTTGTGCATTTTTGTTTCTTGTGCCCTACTAAATTAGTGGCCGACCGACTGTCAGGAGGTTTAGATTTTTCGCTATGCCATTTTTTTGTTTGTTTGGATCTGTCTGACCGGCATTGCCCCACAGACCCTAACAGTAGGAAGCATCTTATAGGTCCCATGCCCGGCTTGCTGATGCTAGTGATGGACGTTGGAAGTCATCCCTTGATGTAGCAGAGTCATCAACGTTTGTAACTTGAAACTGATTTCTAGACGTAGCTGACAATGTTAGCATATATTGTTGCTAGTCGGCAAGCCAGACGAGCAGAGTCTCTCACCTTTCTATGTGGAGGTTCTTCATATCTGTTCTTGTGCTTATCTAATTGGTCCTTTGGTTTTACCGTGTGGACTGATTGCAAGGTTGACTAAATCGAAGAGAATTCTTCTTGTGCCATTACTTTATACAGCCTCAATCACATAATGGCTTATTCCGAATTTGAGACGCATATGATTCTAATAGGAATATAAAGTAAGATGCGTATTAAAAAATGACTTTATAACAAAATCTTATAAATTAAACTCGTTAATCGTGAAAGCTCATGCTATAAGAGCAAACTTTCTAAAATTGTACGATACTTACAAAAACGTTTGAATAAAATGATCTATATACATTTCATTTATTTATGATCTATCAACCTTTTAAAAGTGAAAATAGAGTGAATAAAAATTTTTCAAAAGTAGACCAAAATAAGATACGCAAAGGCATACAATTATGTATATATATATATTATTACAATATATGTTTCGGGCACATACGTGGCCCTTACAAACAAATACCTATTTAACATAGATAGTCGAGTGATTAATAAGTGCATGAACTAAAAAAGAACTCTACTCTTTATTTCATTGGAAATTAAATAAATGACATAAGAGAAATTCTACACACAATACTAAGAGATCTTAATAGGCATGAAATGACCTTAATTTGCAACAGCGCAGGTAATAAAAGCAATTTTTAATATAAATTAGTGAGTTTTTTTTTACAAAGGTATTAACCTGTAACGTTTAAATTTATAAGAGAATGAGTCATACTGCCTAATTATTATAATTTGCTAGTGTTAATATTATTAGCACCAATTAAGTCGTGCAGACGAGTGGGGTGGAACCATTCAAATACATTAACATTATGAGTCTCCTCAGAACAATATCAACCCCATAAAAAATGATATGATGTATTAGGAATGGTGTTTTATTTAATAATATAAATTAATTATTAGAAGTTATCTACTAATCACATTATCTTACAAAACATATTCATTTATCAACATAACGCTAATGAAATATTGAATGATTCCTCCCATCCCACCTAACATTAACCAGCAGCCATTCTTGTGGACGTGCTCAATTTTAATGGAGCCATCTAATAAATAATGGTCCCATCAAGCTGTGAAAATTAATGATTAAATTCACAGGAATCTATCTCCCCTAATTATAACATGGGCCATGAAATTCAAGGGCCATAAGAATGATGGAGGACCATAGCAGAAGTAATTATTATATGCATACTAAATTACAAGGAAAATTACTTAGTATACTATTTTCACTGTTTTCTTTTTTTTTTTAAACAGAACAAATTTATCATATTTCAATATTATTTATAACTTCTCTTTTAATATTAATTTTGTGCATATCATATGTGTGAGGGTCAAGTTTTAAAATTATATTAATTATAATTAATTAAACTAATATAATTAAAATTAAAACCAAAGGATATGAAAGATTTGGTTAAATAGTCAAAATGGGACTGTTTGAACTTGGGCCTGGCACAGGCTTGACATGCACTCGGACCCGGATTCTAGTGGGCTTGGCAGTCAATGAATACTCAATGCACGCTCGAGCTTGGATTCTAGTGTGCTTGGTGCTCGATGAACGCTCAACGCTCGTTCAAGCCCGAATTCAACTGGGCGAGCTTGGCACTCAATGAACATTCAATGCACGTTCAAGCCTGGATTCCGGTGGGTTTGGCGCTTGATGATTGCTCGACGCACACTTGAGCCTAATTTTTAGTGTGTTTGGCACTTGAGTCACGCTCGAGCGTGATATCCAGTGAAGTCACGCCCGAGAGACGCTTGAATGGCTTTTGAGCGCCAGACTGGTATAAATTTGTTCATGGGGTTAGGTTTCTACACTTTTTGCAAGAGAGAGTGAGTGGGCGGCGGGAGAAAAAGAGAGAAAGCCAAGGAGAAGAGAGAGAAGAAGTACGAGGAGGCTCCAATATCTCAAATCAGTCCGACCAAAGTAAGGATTTAGGTAGATTAAGTCGATGAAGGTGCACCCTAAGCTCCCTTTTTTATTTGATGTTGATTTATTGTCATTTTTTGGAGTATTCTTATTCTAATACCCATCCAAATTAAGATTTTAAAACTATAATGTATAAATATTGCATGCTTGTCAATTTCTCACGATTTTAAGAAGAAATTTTATGTCCAAATATTAGTATCATGTCATATGTATTATGTTTTAGTATTTGAACCTTTTTTTATGTCTAAAAATATGATATTTTGCTCCTATATGTCTAGATTTTGAATCCAATACTCACGTTTGTTTATAAATTATTGATTTTAAGTCATTTCATATTAATATATTGCATATTCTAAAATTCAGTAAAATATCTTATATTTTTATTAAATTTATATTAAATTTTCTAAATTTACCTTTGCTTGAGTCATTGATTTCTGTTGGATTTCACTGAATTTTGCTAAAGTTTATCATAAAAAGGCTAAAGTTTATCATGAAAAAAAGAAAATACTGAATTATGAGAAAAATTCTACAATGATGACAAAAATGATGAACCATTATCTAAAATTGTGAGAATTAAGAATTAAGAAATAAAAGGCAGAGTTTTTATTAAATTAAAAATTGGACTAAGGTTATAATTTAACGGATAGTATATCATAGCATATTTTAATATAATATAGTAGAAAATCAATATATGAACTTCTGAAACTGTGGGTTAAGAAGCGACGTCTGACTCCATCTATAAGATTATATATAGACAGCCTATATCTGGATCTTAAATAGGAGCATATGACCTTTAATTATGTAGGAATATTTACAATCCGAATTTTGATTGACTGCTCGTTTTGTCAATAAGACCTACTGACCCTAATCCTTAAAAAAAATAAGTTTTAAGTATCTTTGATGGTTAAGATTAAGAAATAACAATATGAAGGATCTGAAAATGAATCGTGTAAGTTTTCCCGCTCACGTTTCATGCCATGGCATTTATTATGATTCTTATTTCTTCTGATGTATTTTTAAATATAAAGTACGTATACTCCTTGATATGTATTATATTTTATTAAGTATTTAGCTCACGCTCTTATTGTTATATTAATCTCTCAAATCAGTTGCATGAGTTCTTACCAGATTAGTAGGAGCGAAGGCCAAAGTATTTAGTTTTTGCCTCAGGTAAATATTTTATGTTGATCTATGTTTCAGACAATATTTAATGTACTTAGATACTATCTTTTGGTTTGATTTAAGTTGTGGGCTATTGGTGGTAATGTTGTAGAGCTTTGGAAAGTGTTTTGATATCTAAATAATATTTTGTGGCTTTTGGTATTAGTTATTGTCTCATATGTGTTGTAACAGGTATTAATGAAAGAAATGATGTATTTTAGTCAATAATTTTAGTTCAATTGGTTAAATTTTATAGATACTTATTACTTCTATAGGTTGTTATATGATTGATTTTAGTATTAAACAGGCATATCTTCTTAACAAGATCCAACATCATAATTATTTTAGGTTGGTGTTGGAGCCATTGATGACATGAAAAATATTTAGGTCTTGTGTATAATGTTGTATTATTTATGTATGGTTGATCATGGTATCGATATGAATTCACGTTCATTTGGTTAAAACTAATAATTAAAAGATAATTAATTATAATTATAATTAATGACGGAGTTTAGGGCGTGATTTGTCACAATATATGTAAGGCTCGAGTCTGTATTTTATCATAATCTTGATTAATTAAACAAATATAATTAGAATTAAGGTCAAAAGATAAAAAAATTTATGTCAAAAATTAAAATTGGACCGAATTTTATCAAATTGAGGAATACCTGACCGGCGCCCGTGCATGGAAAGCAAATTACTCATCCCTTGATGGAAGCCTAATCGGCATCCAAGCGTCAAATCGAGACTGCCAACGCTCAAGGCACATCTGAAGGGATGCCTGAGCACCAAACCCCATGGGGTTAGTGCCCAAGTAGCACTCGTGCACCACAGTATATGGTTTCAGGGACCGACGCATGGTAGACCTTGCGTTCAAACGCCACTCAATATAAATAGTAAAATTTGACCGATTTATGCCGCTTTTTGTAGACATTTTGAGAGAGAAGAGAGTAGGAGATGAGGAGAAGGAGAGAGCAGAAGCCTTAGAAACTCAAATCAAGTGAATTAAATTTAAAATTTGGTAAGAACCAAATTAAGGTAAGTACATTCTAAATTTTTTTTCTTATTGTTATTGATCTTTTCCTATTTTTTAATCATTTCTTATTTCAAATACTTATCCATAATATAAATTTGAAGTTATGGTATTTTTGTTTAGCATGCATTTGAAATTTTCTTCAATTTGTAGCAAAAATAGATAAAATTTATATCTAAAATCATGAATACCGTCTCACTTAACCGATTTCTAAAATTACTTTACATGCATATGATAAATTCTTGATTAATGGTTTTATATATGATGAATTTTATATCCCATGCTATCGTATGTTCTGAAATTTAAATGTATATGTTTGCATGTCTTGAATTTCAACAAATAACTCTGCATATTAAGATAAAACTACTGTAATAATTTTAAGATGTTGATTTCTACATTTTTGATGAATTTCTTATACTTAGTTGCTAATTTATCAATCCATACATAAAAATTTATCATGGCCAAGTTTTTGCAGAAAGTTTAAGCATGAATGGACTGAATTTTAAAAGAAAACTCTGTTGTAAACTAAAAATTATGTATATTTTTTCGGAAGGAGAGGTGCAAAATTTTTATAAGAATATATATTGGACCATAACTATAATTCAATGGGTAATATATTTTGACATGTCTTAATATATTATATTGGTATATCGAGATTCAAACTTATTATCCATAGGTAAAAAGTGGCGTTCGACCTCGTTTATAAGGTTATATGTATAATAACCTTCTTACAAGTCTTAAATAGTAGCGTACGGCCATTAATTGTGTAGAAATAAATATAACCTGAGTTTTAATCATCTATCCCTTTAGTCGGTAAGGATTATTGGCCCTTGGTCCCTATAAAAATCAGATTTTAGCATATCTTGATGATAAGAAATAAATAAGAAGACGATAAAGAATTCTAAAAAAGATTAATATGGAATTTCCTGCGTAAATATTATAAAATTCTATATCATTGTATCAGATTATAATTTATTATCCTTTTGATAGCTTCTGATATATTTTGAACATAAATTATATATAATTATTTGTTAAATTACATGTCTTATTGAGTTATTGGCTCACTAATTACTTCTATTTTACTAACATCTTCAGATACGAGGTTTGGATACATGCAGGACAGCAGGATTGAAGGATGAGCTGTAACGACGAGTTTAGACTAGAAATTATAAAATTTTGATATTATATTTTTAATTTTTGGACAGTACTTAATATGTATGTGAGATGTCATGAGTACTTGAATGTAGTCATGTTCTACAGAGTTTGAGATATCAGGTTATCAGTTCATCCGAACGATAGATTAGCTGTTACCAAAATGTGTATGATTTTTTTTTTCTATACATTGTATACTTTGAATATGATATGATTGAGATAAAATTCCTTACGTAAAATCCGACATGTCAATATAAGTCGGTGTCGAAGTCACATGATTGCATGGTATAATTTGAATATTGTATATGATTTATATTATTTTATTATTGTGGTCGGTTGAGGTATAAATGTAAAATTTATATCCAAATATTAATTAGATAACTATTTGATTAACTAATAATAATTGGTTAATAATGAGTTTAAGATTTGAAACATGACAATATGTAATTGACATAAAGGTTGTCTATTGTTGTATGGTGGATCACTTTTTTATGAGTCTTACATTCATTTTGATGTAATGTTCGATTAAAAGCGATTCTAGATTATGCATATGTACCTATTCTAGATTAAAAGCGCTCAAGGAGCACTTGAGAGGTACACATGCGTGCATTGGCCAAATTGGGGCCTCCTAAGGAGCGCCAAATTGGTGCACGAGTGGGATTTGTCCATATTCATCGGCGCCTAATGTGCATTCAAGGGATGCTCGTGTACTGACTGCACGGTGGCTCGCATGCAATATGCTTAACAAGCACTCGAATACTATTTCTTATATAAAAAGCCTTGACACAATTTTTAGGATTACACTTTTACAATTTTCTGAGGGTGGAGCACCAGCATAGTAAAAAAAAGAGGAGTAAAATAGAGAGAAGAGAGAAGCAGAATATTTGCTCGTTCGATTAAATTTTGAATCAAGTTTTATTAGCCACCAATTTTGAGTACGTTATTCTTGAAGTTAAAAATAATATTTTATCAGTTATATTTCTTTGTATTGTACTATTTATTACTCGAATTCATTTATTATAAAGAGTTGTACTCGTATATTCATTGGGGTTTATTTAACCAAACATATTACATAGTGTATATTTTGGACGTATAATTTCGTAATTTTTTTCTCATTTAAAAAAAATAATTTTTTTACTTTAAATATTATATATTCTTTATTATTTATGATTATTATTGATTTATTATATATTATCAATTGTTATCACTCGATTCAAACAAGAGATTTGAAACCCAACACTTGCTTCCTTTATTGTTTTAACAATTTTCAATATTATGTGTATTTTCATATGTTTTGAAATATTGCTGCATATAACCAAGAAAAATTAGCTATGCAAAATAGACAGGAGGTTCAAAAAAAAAAAAGAAAAAGAAAAAGATGAAAACTAAAACAATAAGATTGAATATCTCTGTCTATGCAGGCAGCAGGTTTGCCTCAAACCCTGCAACACGAAGAGTAAGATCCAAGTTTTAAATTCTGACTATCGTACCTCCACAGAAGCTAACACTACAACTAAAAATGCATTGCCAAAATTAATTAAAGTTTTACTTAATCACCAACCCAAATATCAACTTTTATATATATACATATGTATATGCTCATAATTACTAAATACTTTAAGTGTTAACCCATTCACAAATTTGCATCTTTTAACATAATATTCTATAGTATATTGGGCTAAAATAATATGATATAAATGTTACACTACATCTAATATTGGTTGTATCTCTTTTCCCCAATACTGCACTTGCCTTATACAAGGTAATTTATTCTTTGTACAAGTTAGTCCGAGTACTTGTAGATACACTTACCCTAGATGTTAACCCTAAAGTTTTATAATAGTGATAAAGATAGTATAAAATTAATACCGTGAGATTAAAAATATCATTTTTATTTTTGAATTCTTTGCTCGATAATTACTTACAGCTTATATTCAATTGATTCGAGACTAGATGCCTTGACATGGGATAAAACTATAATAAAAAAAAAAGCAAGAAAATTGAAGAATATGTTTAAAATGAAATAATTAAGAAAATTAATTGGTTTTCAAATTACATAGAAAGTCTAAGGATTAGTCTTTATCATTTTCAATCCCTATATCAATATTTATAGTAGACTAATTGTACCCCTTTATATAAAAAAAGGTTACTCAATACACAAAATTTTCACATCATAAAATTTAAAAATAAGAGATATACATAATTTAACTTATTTTTTTAATTGTGGTAAAAAAAAACTATATTTACAATTTAAAATTAGATCTCTATACTTACAATAAGATAATCTTCACAATGTCAGTGTTATCCAACATTGCTTGCAAACCAAAGAAGAAAATGATTGCAGACAAAAGAATAACAAAAAGAGGAAATGGTAAACTAGCTTAATAATATGAAGCTCACATTTCACCAACCAACTTGGGCAACTTCTTTTAAGGACCCCCTTTCTTCCCCTCCTCCTTACTGCTCCATAGAGCTCAGCCCCACCTTTCTATCTACCCAATCTAAACATATTTATTTCCTAATTATCTTTCATTTTATTTATTTAGTTTTCTTTGTTTGGCAGTATGTTTAAAGCTAGTGTGAGGAAACATGTTATGGAGAAGAGCAGAGGGCCTAAAGAGAAAGAAAGACCATCCCAACACTCGTTCTTCTTCAAGCAGTTGAAGAAGGTGTACCCTCTTGGGATTCAGCGAAGCAATTCACTGCTTTCCATATCGTCGATATCACTATCGTCAACCGATTCCTCTCTCACAGATTCCAGTTGTGCGCTCGATTCAAAGATATCATTATCGCTCGAGTCGATCCGGAGGATCAGAGATCCCGAGATTGAAACTAGAGAGGTAGCAGTGGCTACTAGCATTGCCCAACAGCATACTAATAATGCCACTCCAAGCTCCATTGATGGGGAGCTGAAGAGGTGCAATTGGATTACAAAGAACAGCGGTAAGTCATCCCACACCAACCTTGTGGGTTGGAGAGACTTCTTCCATTTCGGTTTTAATAATGTAAGGTAGGAAATCTCTTTCATGATGCTATTTTAAAAATGTTTTCCATACAAAGTATACAATTAGATATCAAATGGAAATTATTAGTATACAGACAGGTATATATGGGTCTAATTTCATGCTTCTTTTATATGGTCTTTATATATCTAATTCTTTATAGATTTATCAAAAAATGGCATCAATTTTTACATAATAATTACATGATCAAATATTATTATAAAATGTGGTCGATGGAGGGAACATTTTGCAAGTAAAATATAAAGTTATAGCCACAAGTACAGGTTGCACACATAGATATGTCACAGCTGGAATTTGTGAAATAGTAGTAGTAGTAGCAGGTCAGAGTCCTCCAGACAGCCCTAATCACTGGCTGCCACCTGACAATAAATATAATATATATATATAGAATAGAACAAGAAAAACTCAAAATCAAAATTGGGGTTTCTCATAACTTCTGAACTCAGCAGTGCATGTTGTCATGCTTTGAAGACATGGTAGCTAGCTTCCATTACATCTGTCCCAGTCATTCTGCTGCTGCAGAATTAATGTGCATGATACCTCTCCTAAGTAGCCATTTGCTTGCCAACGGTTCAGAAAATCTTGCAATTATGCACTTCAACTAAAAGCCACAAATATGTCAACACACTCCTGCCTAACTCCACCTAGAAACTAAAAATAAATGGGCAGGCTAGTTGCGAAGAAAATCAGCCGACAGAATAATTCAAACAGTTTATCAAAGATTTAAAAATATTTTACATAATCTAAATGCATGGGTCTGGAACGTGGACAAAGGAAAGACGAGCTTGATATCACAGATTCAAAATTTACTATATTAAAAGATGGTTTTAGGAATCTAACTTTAAACCAATTAGTTAAAAACAAATTCTAATGACATGTCAAAATATTGATATATTTAAAAGTTTAAACTGTTAAATGAAGACTCAAGAATTGTTTTACTCTCTAACACTAGTTAGTATATTAGATTATTATATTATAATATTTAGATAATACCAGATATATATAATCTTACAATTATATTGTAAAAAGAATATTTCTATATATAAATCACAATGAGATTACTATACAAATTGAAGTTAAATAATAGTCGACATCAAATGTTAGCTTTACCATGGTGGGAGTCTATCAACTAACAATTTAATTGGTACAGATGAAGCGTACGTATCATTCCACGATAAGCAATGGGGCGCACCTGTTTACGAGGACAAGTAAGCAAGCAAGCAAACACACACTATATATACACTCGTGTTTAGCTGTATTATTGTTGGCTTTTAATCAAGAAGATTAATGACATTTTGTTCTAACAGTCAATTGTTTGAGTTACTTGCAATGTCTGGTATGTTGATGGACTACAATTGGACGGAGATTCTAAGAAGAAAAGAGCAATTAAGGTAATTCATTTTCCCAGCAACAAAGCTCTAAAATATATCTGGTTTTGTTCTTTTAGCTTTGATTTCCCATATGAGATTTTTTTTTACTTCCACTCTGACAAGAACACGTTCTTTGTTCTACTCCTTGGTTGGTAAAAAGAGAAAGCTTTTGGTGGATATGATCCTAACATGGTTGCCAACATGGGGGAGAAGGAGATAATAGAGATAGCCTCCAACAAAGAACTTGGGCTAGCTGAGTGCAGAGCCAGGTGCATTGTGGACAACGCCAAAGCGATAGTAAAGGCAAGCTCAACCAACATCAAATTATCTTAACTATTGTGTGAGCTCATTGCGTGCACCTTACTTCTAGAAATTCCACAATAAAGGCATCATACCATGTCATTTGGTAGTATCAATCAATTATTAAAAAATATATAATGATCATACGATATTTAAATAATTAAACAAATCCAATAGATAGTTCAATATAATTATATACTTTTTATAGAAAATAATATAACGAATATAGTATACAATTTTTTTCTTTATTTAAAAATTGACTCCTAAAGTAAAATTGAAAATGAAACCACATTGGTCGAGTTTTAGACCCAAGAAGCTTATATGATTACGCCAAAATAGAACTTTTAAAGATCAGTTAGTAAGTCATGTTCGTAGGATCTTTCCTTATAACTCTAATCATATTTTGTCTGTTTTATCCCCTTAAGAATACGATTGATGTGAATTATAGGTTGTGAAGGAATGTGGATCTTTCAGTAGCTTCTTGTGGGGGTATTTCAGTTACAAACCAGTTATCAACAAATACAGATATCCGAGGAACGTTCCTCTTAGGAGTCCAAAAGCAGAGGTCATTAGCAAGGAGCTAGTACGGCGAGGTTTCCGGCTAGTCGGACCAGTGATCACACAGTCATTCATACAGGCTGCCGGCATGACGATTGACCATCTTGTTGATTGCTTTCGGTATAATGAATGTGTAAACCTCGCTGAAAATCCTTGGAAGCATGTATGAAGAGTATTTGACTCAAACTTTCGTGAATGACCATTTCTATATTTATTACTACTATGAGAACAATATGAGTCATTTGATCGGAAGTGATAAACGCGGATGGAAGGAAATCAGACGACACGGATGCGTTCTCGAAACAGAGGAAGACTTCAAAAAGTGAACGCACAGAGAGAGAGAGAGAGAGAGAACACAGTTGCCTGAAGGTCGCAACACTATGTTTAGACGAAAGAAGATGCCCATGGGCCACAGTACTTTGGGCAGCATTGTCGTAGCTACTGTGCATTTGAACAATAATAATAATAATAATAATAATAATGTCATAATCCTCACAGATTAGGGTCATCTATATCAATTTACTTTTACTATTCAACTTGATTTTAAGTCTCAATGTAGATTTAAATTCATAAAAGGCAAAGGGCAATACATATAATAGTTGGATAGTACTCACCTTCTATTTGTCAGGTTTTAAATCACTCTTTTATAAGTAATACATCTATTTGATAAATCATCTAGTGGCACGCCCAATGTTGCAAGAGATTTGGATTGATCGAAGGAAATTAGTGAATGGTACATGATAGGTATTTGAATTAAGTATGTACGAAATTTTTCCAAAATAGTGGCATCTACGTACCCCTGAGAAGCGCATCTGCATATTTTGTCTAGGAAAGATATATTTGATAGGCTCTTGAAGGGTGTCGTTTGCATAATAAGTCTGTGATTAATGCAAATCTAAATGCGCTCCTGAGACATGTTTGATATAAATCATATTTGACGCAATCATATGATATTCATTGTAATTATTTTAAGTTTCTGAGTATAGACTCTATGAGAAAAAGAATAAGATGAGAGTTAAAAGAGAGAAAATGAAGATTTACTCATATGTTTGAATTTTAAATCATATTTCAGATTCTATTGATCTAAGTTATATTATTCTTATTATTGTAAATGATATTTTACCAAATATTTTTCTTATCTTTCATATTGTATTCTTAATTGTTCGAGTTTTATCATTATAAGGTATTATATCTTTATATTTGTTAGAGGTTTTGTAACCAAAAACTCACTATATAATAAATATTTTTTGGACTTATAATCCGGTGATTTTTTTTAACTTATTTTTAAAGATGTTTTTCATGTAAAATATTATACATTATTATTTGTTAGTGTTATATTGCGTTGAACATTTTCATATCATTTCTCACAAATTTAAATAAAGAGTTTAAAAACGATTCTCATAGAAATTAGTTTTCAATTTTGTGAGCAAAGTTTGATGTTCGAAGTCTAATAAGTGGTATTAGAGAGAAATTGTGTTAAAATTTATTTTAATAGATGGAGGGTGGTAATAAGATGAATTGTTTAAATAGATTCAATTATGATATATGAAAAAATAAGATGAAAGATTTATTATTTATTTAAAATAATGAATCTTCTTATATTTGTTACCCAAAAATCCAAATCAAAATTTGAGAAAGAATAGGCTATTGAACATGAATAAGTTTATAACTACATTTGATAATTTATTAATGATAATGTTTATGATCACATTTGCAACAAAATGCATGCAAAAATATTGTGGGAGAAGTTTGAAATATTTTATACATTAAAAACTAATAATAACAAAATATATCATTTGATAAAATTAATGCAAATGAAATACAAAAAATGCACTCCTATAGCCAATTATTTGAACGAGTTTTAATAATGCATTAACTAGTTGAATGGTATGAGTAACAAATTTAATGATAAGTTATTAGATTTATGATTGTTGACCATACTATTAAATTCATAGGAGGTTATCTAGATCACCATTACCAGCACTACTTTTAATGGTGTAGAGACCCTGGAGATAGTCAATGGTGTGATTCTAAATAAGGAAATCAAGAAAAGATCATAAGAGTCCACCTCGTCGTACTCTGAAATATTAGTCTCAAAGTCATAGGAAAGAAGTAAAGAAAGTTGTCTAAAATCTAATGAGAAGAGTTGAAACAAGTTAAGATCGATATATCAAAGTTTTAAATGCTATCATTGTGAAAAAAATGGTCATACTAAGAAGTACTATTATAAATGAAAGTGTAATAATGTAGATGGACGCAAGAAGAAAGCCGAGAAGTCTTGAGATGAGGGGAGAGCCTCAATTGCTACCAAATCTGATTTTCTTCTGGTGTGCAAGGAAGATGTAATCAATTTTGCGGATTATAAGACAAGCAAGATGATTGATAGTGGTGTACCACTCCATATTATGTTAAGAAGAGAATTCTTCACATTCTATAGTAGTGTATTACTCCATGTTATGTTAAGAAGAGAATTTTTCACGTTCTGTATTTTCAGTAATTTTAGAGTATTTAAGATGGAAAATGAAGAAGCATCTCGGTCTTTGGGCTACGGTGATATGTGTCTAACCACTAACAATGGTATCGAATTATTCTTGAGGGATTTATGACATGTCTTAGATATTAGGCTAAATCTTATTTTAGCAAGCAAATTTGATAAGAAAGGTTTTACAGGTGTCTAAGCCATATGAGTGAGAAAGGGATAAATTGCCAATAAAGAAGAACCTCCTTTCAGGTATGAAGAATGTAAAACTCCTTTCGGGTATGAAGATGATTTATGACATGCACTCATTGTTTGGTTGGGAAAAAACAAAGAGTTTTATTTCATAAAAACTCATCCACCAATAAGATAGATTTTCTTGAGTTTAATCATACTGACATATATGGCCCTATTAAAGTAAAGACACTTGGCGGAGCACAAAATTTTATAACATTGACGATTGATGAAGAAAAGTATGCGTATCTCCTTTAAAATCAAAAGATCAACCATTAACGTCTTTAAATAATTTCATGCATTAGTTGAAAGATAAATAGGAAAGAAGTTAAAGTATATCTAGAGTAACAATAGAGAAAAATGCATCGGAGCATTTAATTAATATTGTCGGTCAAGCAAAATATGACATTAAAGAACTCCATTGAAGACACTATAACATAATAGAATGGCTAAGAGGATAAATAGAACACTAACTAAGAGAGTTTGTTATGTACTTTTGAAGGTGAAACTCCTCTATTCGTTTTGGAGAGGAGCCTTAAATGTAGTGGCTCATGTAATCAATCTTTCACCTAATAGTCAACTAAATGGTCATGTACCTGACAGAGTATGGTTTGGAGAGGAGCTTTCTTAGGACTACTTACACGTATTCAGGTGCAAGCCATTCATCCACGTACCTAAGGATGAGAGGTTCAAATTTGAAGCAAAGACAAAACATTGCATTTTTCTCAATTACGAGGAAGATGAATTTGGCCATTAATTTTATGATCCAATGGAAAAGAAGTTTATGATATCAAGGAATGTAGTGTTCATAGAAGACGAGACCATCAAGGATATCAACAAAGTAGAAAAGGTACGACTCTTTTCTTACCTATCAGTTGATAAATATGTTTAATTACTGATGGTAAAGAACCCAAATGTTTTGATGAAGTAATAGAGGATAAACAAAAGACGAAGTGGATGGAAACATTTCTAGATGAGATGAAATTATTATAGGAAATTACACTTTTGAGCCAACCAAGTTACTTAAAAGTGAGCGAGATTTGAAGAACATATGTGCTTTTTATTTGAAATCTAATGAAAAACAACCTTCAATCAAGGTATAATTGAGGATGGTTGTAAAAGGGTTTAACTAATAGAAGGGTATTAATTTTGAGGATATATTTGCTCCTATTATAAAGATATATTCCATTAGAATTGTTCTCAAATTTTCCACTTGATATAAAAATAGACTAATTAGATGCGCGAACGACTTTTCTCTATGGTAATCTAGAAAAGATAATTTACATGTATCAACTGAGGAGATTTCGAGTTGAGAGGAATAAGTAGTTGATATACCGTTTAAAGAAAAGCCTTTTATGAACTAAAATAAGCCCTTAGATAATGGTATAAGAAATTTAAGTATATGATGGTGAGTTAAGACTATGAAAATACTACTACAAATCATTGTATCTTTATTTAAAGGTTTTCAAAAGATGACTTCATTATTCATTTACTCTATATAGATGACATACTTATTATAGGGTAAAATACTTCCCAGATTACAAAGTTGAGAAAACAATTTTGTAATTCCTTTGCCATGAAAGATTTAGAGCAGACAAAGTAAATTTTTGGTATAAGAATCTTTCTTGATTGAAATGTAAAGAAATTTTGGATGTCCCAAAAGAATTATATTGAAAACGTGCTTCAATGCTTCAATATGAAAAATTCCAAATAGACAGGTACTCCATTTTCCAATTACTTTAAATTAAATACTCAGTAATATCCTTTTACAGATAATGAAAAAGTCGGCATGAGACATGTTCCTTACTCTTTTGCTGTTTGTGGCTGGATATATGCGATGATATGTATGAGACTAGATATAACTTATGTGATTGATATAATCAAATGATTCATTTTCAATCCTAGAAAGGAACATTGACCTACAATGAAATGAATATTTAAGTATCTTCAAAGAAGTTTTAAGATGTCTATGTATTTCGGAAATGGCAAGCCACTTCTACCCAGGTAAACTAATTTATACATGGCTTATGACATTGACTTTTAAAAGTCTACCTTAGGTTATCTAGTTGTGTTCGTGGAAGAGCTGTATCTTAGCACTCAACACTGTAAAAGTGTGTTACTCTCTAATACTGATGCGAAATATATTGTGGTGATGGAAGTAAGGTAATGTTGTGCATGAAAAAATTCATCTAAAAATTTGGCTTCAAGTAAAACGATATGTGCTATTTTGTGATAATTAAATGCCATTTATATTTGTAAAAACTCATCGTTATATTCCAAATTAAAGTATATTGATATTCAATTTTATTGGATGAGGAATTTTATTAATTTAAAGTTATTGAAGATTGATAAGGTTACTATAAAAAAAAAAATGAGTCTAATGTGATGACTTAGGTGTTACAAAGGAAAAAGTTTAAAACTTGCCAATTGAGGGAAAGCCGAGAAGGCAAGCGATGACGGTCGTCGGGTGGAAGCGAAGGTGTCCCCCATAAGGTCATGGGGGAAAGCTTGTTGGGTCTGATCACTCCTCTGTGGATAACCCAACAAATTGATTTATTATCAAAGGATTTGTGGAGAACAAATTTGGAGAACTGATTCCGGTCAACGAGATGTTGACCAGAGGAGAATAGTGGATGGTCAATAGGAGGTTGACCATCTGAGGGTTACAAGAGTACTGTTGGATGGCGGACGGGCAACAGAAGACGATCAACAGGAAGGTTGACCGAATGAAAGTAGAGAACGATCAACAGAAGGTTGACCGGATAAGGGTGGAGAGAAAATACGAAGAGGATTTTCGAAGAGCATTTTAAAAATAGAAAATGTTGAAGCGCCTTTCAAGAGAGAACACCGGTCAACCTGTTGACTGGTTGAGAAGGCCAAAACTTACCAGTTGGTATTACTGGTATGAAATCGCCCGCGGACATGGTTGAGTGCACAGTAGCGTCCGGAGATATGGGTTGTGCACAGTGACGATCAAGGACATGGGATGTCTGAGGTTGTTGTCACTGCCTGGAGACCAAGGAACACTAGAGGACTCTTGTGATGGCCATAGGGCACAGATGGTCCGGGGACTTGACTACATCAATGACCAAAGATGTCGTGGACAAATGATGTGCAAGTTGTGAGGACAGTTGGCTCTCATGAACAAGTGGAAAACCCGCATCTGCGGTACGTCGCCTCTAGGGCGGAGTGGTAGGATTGCAAAATTGGTGGACAATGTTATTGACAGGTTACAGAGCAGGTTGCAGGCTTTTATCCACACGCAACCTACTTATTGGTTAAAGGTTTCCAAGCAGATTATTATATATATATGTATGTTAGGCATGCTGTGTGGGGTGCGCGCAAGGCGCCATGGGAGTGACCATGGGTGATAGAAAAATCACCATGGGCGAGCATTCGCCGGGGCTTGTGTAGCCGGCCGCATGAGTGCGAGGGTAAAACGGAGGTCGCCGTTTCACCAACACTTATAAAATGAGATAGTAGAGAGCACCACAGGGAGGAGAGAAAAAGTGAAAGAAAGTGAGAACAGTGAGTAAAATACAAAGAGTGAGGCTTTATATTCTCGTGCTCTATTCTTCGTTTTCGCTTTTAGAGCTTGTATAGATAAGGTAGTTGCTATATTTTGTCTCTGAATTTTTATAACCATTTTACATAGTGGATCTACTGTAGACTTTGTGTCCTGTAATTTTTTGCCTAGTCGAGAAGGGTTTTCACATAAAAATATTGTGCATCTTTGTATTCCTTTGTTCCTACTAAATGGTGGCTAATGATGACGGGGGTTCGGGTATTCCATTGCTATCGGATCGGGTGGATTCGGGTGTCGAACCCCAACAGTCTCCTTGTCTTATATCACAAGTAAATTGGAAGGATTTAGTGATTTCTTCATTCTAGAGCACCAACAAGGAAGCTGTTATTGTTGGGTTTTTTATTGTAGCTCAATAAATGAAAAGTCACTGAAGGTTTGCACGAGATTTGTGCAAGAATTGAAATATTCACAGACACAAAACGCACGCAGCGAGTAGCAAAAGGAGGTCGGCCGACCGAGTAGCAAGAAGGCCGGCCATCAGGAGGCCAGTCAGCCAAGCAGCAAGAGACCAGCACGCAGCGGCCGGTCAAATAGCAGGAGGTTGGACTGTAAAATGCCGGCTAGCAAGAGGCCGGCCGGAGAGGTCGACCGGATAGAGAACAAGCCTGCTGGAGAGGTCGACCGGTTGAGAGGAGACCGACTAGGGGCAATCAGGCCAGTGTGGCTAAGCTAGGATGAGGCCATCGGAGTAGTTGGAGTCAAACTTGTTTTACCAAAAACACAGAAACTCGTGAAAGCGTAAAAATGACAGCTGATACTCTAAAACGATGTGACAAATCCTCTGCAAGATCCAAAATAGGTAAGTTGAGCAATTTGCGAGATTTGGGTCGGACCTTATTATAAAGCACACCAGGCGCTTTAGGGTAAAGCAGGGAAGAGGTGAGCGGACCTTTCTCTCTTCGCCCAGAGTCACTTTATAAAATTAAAGTGTAGAGAGCGCCGTAAGTGAGAGATGAATGAGAGCAGAAAAATAGATAAAAGAGAGAATGAGATTCCCTTGCTCTTACTCTAAAATTTCTTACTCTGTCTCAGGTCGGTTATAGGTACTTTGTCTTGGGAGCTTGTATAATCAAATTTTACATAGTGGAGATTTTTTAAAATTTATCCTATAATTTTTTCCTTAATTGAAAAGAATTTTTCATGTTAAAAATCGTTGTACATTGTTTAATTTCTTATGCCCATTAATTTGATGGCTGACGGCTGATAGAAGATTCAAATGTTATTTCACTATGCCGGGTGGTGTGTATTCTGGGCAAATCCCAACAGTTATGATGCATGTCATAATGAGATTAATTAGGTTAGCAAGAAGATTAAGGGTTTAAAGGGTTTTGTGTATGAATTTCCATCGAATCTTATCATAGGCCTTAGCAAGGCCAATTTTGAGAGCCTAGATCATTTCCTAAGTAGTAAGAATGTTTTCATGAGTTTTTTTATTGGGAAGAAAACTAGCTTGGGCTAGACTAATGATTTGCCCAATGAAAGGTATATGTCTGTAGACAATGATCTTTGTAATAATTTTGTAGGTAACATTGTACAGAACAATAGGTCTGAATTAATTGAAGCCCTCAAGGAACGGGGTTTTCAAAATGAGGACAATTAGGGAATGATTGCTACTATGGCAACTTGGTATAAAGGGAGGATTCTATCTCTGAAAGCTACCATGGCAACTTGGTGGGTGTCATACTTGAGAATATTTTAGGAGTTTTGGAAGAAGAGAGAGTGGAACTCATTCGAACAACGACTTTGAGAGCCTTCATGGAAAAGAAGGATTTTCTAATCTCCTCCGTGAAGGGAGGTTTACTGAGGTCAGGATATAGTTGGTAGGCCAAAGATAGGGTAGCTGGGTTACAAGAACAAACTATGGGTCTTTGAAGATGATTTTGAAAAACCTCACGGCCTAAAATTTTAGAATTTTCTTATCGTTGACCCACCCACTCTCCATTTGTAAATTTGAGAGTAGTTCTATTAGGTCTTATATTGATGGTTGTCTTGAAAAAGAAGCTAGTGTTTCTTTCTCTTTTAGCAAACCAATTAAGTCTAAACTTTTAATACTAGAAACTTCCTCCCCATCGAGAACCTTTCAATACTCAAACGTTTTCTTCGAGAAGTATTTGATATAGTGAAGCAACCTGGCAAAGAGTTTTATGGATTCTCTTAATGCATTTGGCCAAACAATTATTCTCCTTGAAGATGTTGCCAAAAGTCTTTTTATTTCAAAGATTCAAGTGGATTTTGGTGTTGTTGATTTTTGCTTCAACCCAACCAAATTTCTCTCTCTAAGCTTTATTAATAAGCACATTATACCCAGGGTGGTTGCAACATATAGCTTCAAATCTGAAGAGAGTAGAGGACCTAGGCAGCTTAGGCATATTCTCAGTGCTTAGGCAAATAAAGTTAGGGTCGAAGGAGATTCTCATGAGGTTGATAATAGAGGCTATATGGAATCTAGTGTTCCAATTGCCACAAGAAAGAACTTGGTCTAGCCTCTTCTTAACCAAGCTTAATTGATGTCTCATGTTGCACCAAGTGAACTTAGGTGCTTTGAATTTGAAGTCACACAGGCTGCAATTAGAGAAATGATTTTGACATTGGAGACGTTTATTAAGATTAACAAGCTTACTTTTCATTCATATGGAGGATGTCACTGAAATCTCCCATCATGTACCAAGGGTGGTAGAGGGATGGAGCCAAAGCCACAATATCCTCCCACATCATACTTCCAACATTAGGGTTGGGGCAGGCATATATGATTAACATGATCTAATTAAGTCTGCCACTATTGTCCCTAAAGAGGCCATGAATGTCATACTTGAGCACTACAATTACCTCTATTCTAATTTGATTTTAGTTCCGTAGGAGCCAAATGCCCTTGGCGAAACCCTAGGCTTCACTAATAACAACCCTATTTATAGCGTTCCTCCTAATAATTCTAGTAGCCTTCTTACCATTGATGCTTGGTTTGAAAATAGCAAGAATTATGGGTTTGTGACGACCTTGAATATATTAGAATTATCTACTAAAATCTTACCTAGCAGCACCCTAACAATTCCAAATGATGATATGCATTAGAAACTCGCATGGGGATGGAGGTTCGGGTCTCCCTTGTTAACAACTTCTCCTACTTCAATTATCTTTGTTTTTTTTTTTTTTTTTTTGGTAAGTAACTTCTATCATCTTAGAATCTCTTTTAACTAGGGGTGGTTGATGCTCCTTCTTAGAGGGGCTAATCCAAACTCCTACACCGTGGAATTTGTGGTTAGGGAGGTAAGTCAAAGTTCTTGGAGGTCAGGTGGTGAGTGGGGCCGTGGGTTGAAACTGGTGTGTGATCAAGATGGGTGGGATTTTTGTTCTAAGAGTCTTTCCTTTGAAATAGGAATTGGATAACTTGGAATTTTAAATTGGAGATGTCTTGAAGAGTTGCCGGGAGAGGAAAGATAGGTTGGGATTTCTCAACTATGATGGTCATTTGAGCATTCTTCTTTATCAATTTAGGATGTCTTGCTGTGTTTGTTTTAAAGATGGTAGATGGTGATTTAGTGCTGTCTGGGTGAGACTAGTGGTGTAAATTTAGGATTCTTGTGGTAATCCTTAAGTTATTCTGTAAACTTAGATTGTGTTCCTAATTCACTAGGACAATGTTTTAATTGTTCTAGCTCTTCTTAGGTTACGAGGATAGCAAACCTTGAGCCTTAGGCCATCCCTTTAAAAGTCATGGTATTATAGTTATTTTTTTATCCTTTTAGCTTAGCTTCTTGGTCATGTGGGGATATAGAAGTAAGGGCCAGACGAGCTTTTAGGTTAGTGTTTTTTTTTAGGATTGGTTGAATTTGGTGTAAGTTTGCTCTTACCACTATAACCTTGCTAGTATTGGACACCCACTACGCCACTATAACCTTGGTATAGGTCATGTCCCACCCATTTACATCCAAAATAGATTACCACCAAATATGAGAAGGAAAGTAAAAAAATGAGAAAAATGAGAGTAAAAGTAAATTATCTTAAAAAATGAGAGAAAAAAAATAGAAAAATAACTTTAAAAAAATGTCTAAACCTATAATTTTGTGAGAAATTTCCTTTTCATGTCCATTTGAGACCAAATTTTGAATTAATGATATTAGTCTATCACCCAAGAAAAATATAATGTATGCTAAGGTAATATACTATAAATGCACAATTAGAAGAGCCAAACTTCTTTACCATTTTCATAGCCTAGATGACACTATGGTGATCTATATTCAAATTACTCGACCTCACTAGAATTCACTATATAAAAAACTCAAATTATAAATGATTCTCCCAAAGAAATTATAAATAAAATATCTACAATGATTATTATCTTATTAAAAATAAGAAAAAATATAAATATTAATAATATCATAACTTATGGGAACACAATGCCGATACAATATCCAAAATTTAACGAAGTAATAGAGTAGTCTCAAAATTTCTCATCATTAAGTTTTTAGATTATGAGATTGCTTTTAACTGAAATATTTATAGTAAATATATAATTTTATTTAACTTGCTATCGACCTTCTTTACTTAGTGATAAGAAAAACGTAAGTATGAGTCAAATATCTGACATGTAAATATAATTAATAATATCAAAATATAATAAATCATCTCGAATAATAGTATTAATTACATATAAACCAATAATAACATATAATAAATCAATAGTAACTCGAGACTCAATGCCATGTCACAATTATAACTTGAAAGTTGTAAGATAATTGAAAAGAGGATGTGAGCTTTTTCCATAGTTACTTCAATTATCCTGTACATAAATAATAATCTTGACATATATAGGATCTAAATACTTAGTCACGTCATCTGTGACTTTGACATTAGTCCAACAATAATATGTTGTTAGCTTCATGTTAAGAAAAGATGTCTACTAAATCTATTATATACAAACTCGCAAAAATAGTAAACATCTATAATATTTGTCCAACTGATGTAAAATCATCATTGAGATATATCATTTCTTATACGGTCATTAAAATTTGTCCAAATATTTTAAATCATATCCTTTTTCAAACTACATCTAAGGTCAACTATAAAATAAAACTAACTACAATATATACTATCAAAAATATAAATCAATAAAATAATATTTTCAGAAACATATATTAAATTCTTCAATCTTCACTCCTACTTATTAGGTAAAAATTCGTACAAGTCATCTGAAAGATTAGTAAAATAATAAGAGAGTGAGTTAAATACTTAATAATATATAATATATAGTAAAAAATCATACAATTTTGTACTTAAAACATTATAGTAGGAATAGAGATTATCATGGAATACCATAACTAAAAATATGGTCAAAATACTTATGTAATTCTCTTTTTGATTTTTTATCTTGATCTTTTCTTATTCTTTCTTTCTTTCTATACTAAAAATTTGCTTTTCGTACTTTTCTTTAGGGATTAAGGGTAGTAGACCTTACTAGTTAAATGAATAGTCAATTAAAATTTGGATTGTATTTTTTTCACACAATTAAACGCCTACCCTCCTATTTAAGGACCCAAAAGTAGGCTATCTACATATTACCTCCCTGTACACATGGCCAAAATCGTCTTACGATACTTACTTATCAGACAATGATCTTTCATTATAATATATTAAGGCATGTCAGAATATATTATCTATTGATCAATCTTTGGTCTAATTTCTTAATTACTTTTAAAATTTCTTGTAAAAACTCTACACTTATTGTTAATACTTCTTTTGAATTTTCTCAACTCTAAGAGAAAATAATTATACTTACTTCTTTTGAATTTTTTTCACTCCAGGAGAAAATAACATACTTTTTAATATTATGTAGAGTTTCCATTTAAACTTCTATAAATGTAGGGCTGAAATTCAGTATTTAAGATACAACAAAACAGTAAAATCTTGTAATATATACATATGCTGAAAATTCAGACGTATTAGTCGGTTTAATAGCCTCAAAAGAAATTTTACACATGTTGAAAAATCAGGACTAGTACATAGTGCATTTAGCCAGTTCAGTTGCTGGTTTGATGGCCGGTTCAGTGGCCGATTTGATCTACTTTCTACAAACTAAAAATTTAGCATCAACACATGATACTTCGGCCTATTTGCTGCCAGTCTAGTGGCCGGTTTAACATACTTTCCATAGGCTAAATTTTAGCATCAGTAATGATGCTTCAGCTGATTCGGGGCTAATTTGGGGTCGGTTCGGTGGCCGGTTCAGGTTGATCTCTACAACCTACATTCTGCATCAATAATGATGTTTTAACTGATTTGGTGGCCGATTCAAGTTGATTTCTACAGCCTAACATTCTGCATCAGCGAGGATGCTTTAGTTGATTCGGTGGTTGGTTCGGGGTCGGTTCAGTGGCCAGTTCAGACTGATTTCTATAGCCTAACATTCTACGTCACCAAGGATGCTTCAACTAATTCGGTGGCCAGCTCGAGGTTGGTTCAGTGGATGGCTCAAGCTAATTTCTACGGAGTAACATTCTGTATCAGTAAGGATGCTTCAATTGATTCGGTGGTCGGTTCAGACTGATTTCCACAGCCTAACATTTGGCATTAGCAAGAATACTTCAACTAATTTGATAGCCGGTTCGGGTCGATTCAGGCTAATTTTCTATAGGTCAAAAATTTAACATCATTACATGATACTACAGTCAGTTTGGTTGCCGGTTCTACTAATTTATGGGCCGATTTAACCCATTTTCATAGGCTGCAAATTTTAGTATTAGTATAAATATTTTTAGCCGGTTTAGTTGCAGGTTTAGTGGCCAGTTTAGTGGCCAATTTGGGCCTAATTTTACAAGTTGAAAATTTAGAATCATCACATGATATTCTAGTCGGTTTGGCTGCTGGTTCAACCGGTTTAGGGCCAGTTCAACATATTTTTATAGGCAGCAAATTTTAGCATCAACATAAATATTTTTAGCAGATTCAACTGCTGGTTTAGTAGCCGGTTCAATGGCCGATACATGCATAGTTTTATAGGATAAAAATTTAGCATCATCGCATGATATTCTAGTAGGTTTGGCTACCAGTTCTACTGGTTTATGGGCTAGTTCAATAGCTAATTCATGCCTAATTTTACAGGTTGAAAATTCAGTATCATCACATGATGCCTTGTCCAGTTTGACTGTCGGTTTGGCCGGTTTAAGGGCCGATCCAATTTATTTTCATGGTCTACAATTTTCAATATCAACAAGATGCTTTAGCCGGTTTAGTTGTTGGTTTAGTGGCGGTTTGGGCCTAATTTTACCAGGTTAAAAATTCAGTATCATCACATGATACCTCAATCAATTTGGCTACCGGTTCAGTCGGTTTAGGAGGTGGTTCAACTTATTTTTATAGGCTGCAATTTTCAACATTTGTAAGGATGCTTTAGCCAATTTAGTTGTCGGTTTAGTGGTCAGTTCAGGCCTAATTTTACAAATTAAAAATTCAGCATCATCACATGATGTCTTGGCCAGTTTGGCTACCGATTCAGCCAATTTAGGGGCTAGTTCAACCTATTTTTATAGGTTACAATTTTCAACATCAGTAAGGATACTTTAGCCGGTTTAGTTGCCAATTCAGTGGCCGGTTCAGGCTTAATTTTACTGGTTAAAAGTTTAGCATCATCACATGATACCTTGGCCAATTTGGCTGCCGGTTTAGCCAATTTAATAGCCGGTTCAACTTAATTTCAGTAGCCAGTTTAACATATGTTGAAAAATCAGATTTAGCACATGGTGGTTCAGTAACCTACTTATCCACCTTGAAACTGATTTTTACCTATTAAGAAGTGATGATATAGTAGTAATAATATAGTAGTAACAATAATATAGTAGTAACAATATAGTAAAGTGAGGAATTTAAGTATTGGATCAACAATAATTGAAGAAAATTAGTAAGAAATCACAAGTGAAGTAAAGGTATAAGGTAAACTTATCCAAAATTCAGCTGAGCAATTGTGGGGTACTAATTTTTCTCACTTTCTTTTAGCCCTTTGGTTGTTCCTTCTCTTCTCCCTCTCGTTTTTCCTATGCTTCTTTTACTCTCTCAGTGGCCTTATATAATTTCAAGGCCATTTTTACTGAGTCATCACATATGGAATGAGCTACTGCCAACATCCCTAGCAAGTTCTCTAAATTCATATTAGTGTCCTAAAGTGGCTTAGAATTTTTACTGATTCATTCCCTAATTTCTTACTGAATTGGCTCTTTGAGGTGTTGCCTTGTGTTGCTATTTGATTGGCCTTGGATTGAGCTGATTTATGCTGTCTACTTCAACTGCTGCCCCAGGAGTTTACTGCTGCCCGTCTTGTTCCTGATGCTACTGCCATGTGCCTGCTGAAGTATGTAGCTATTTGCTTGCTGAAGCAGCTGCTATTATATTATTTACTGTTGTGCATGTATGCCTCAATGCAAGCCTCTTGCTTCTGAATTTTTAACATAGTTAGTATAATTATGAAATCAAAACTCGATCCGTACAGTAATATATAATTTTTTTACATGAAATTTTTTTTAACTAAGAAAAAAACTATTAAAAAAATTTTGAATAAATCCACTATAATAATAGTGCCGATTACAAATAACTCCTGAAATCTCTTCACTACAATTTCAAGTGAAAAATGATTGATTACAACCCATTCAACACACTCAAAAACTCATAAAAAAATATAATGAGAAATAAAACCAACCAAATGAAATACTTTTTACAAAACCACTATAAAATTATGTATCCTACCTTAACGAAAAACGAAATTCAAATCAGATTTTAACCGGATATTGAATATCTTCTCTTCTCTCTATTTCTTTCCTTTCTTTTTGTGCGGCACTCCTTGTATGATAAAATAATTTCAAATTACCCTACAATAACATCATGTGCAATTTTATATCAAACGATGCGCTTGAGTGTTTGTCAGGCATGCACTCGGTGCATGAGCACCCCCTCAAGGGCGCCTCGAGCGGCCCCATTCTAAAATCGGCCCTCATGTGTACAACTGGCGCAGTCGTACGCTATTCTACTAACATTCGACCAATCCTCTACTGGCCCTCGCACAAATATTACGCAACCCTTCAGTATTATTTTCCGTTTGGTAGACCCTTGATTGACATTCGGTCGACCATCATATGAATATCGCATAACCTTCTGATAATTATTCGTTTATTGTAACACCCACAAAAGAGTGACCAAAACCCAACATTTATATCATATGCCCTCACTAACCGAAAGTTCAAACACCAACAGGAAGACTCAGCATGTTGAGCCAAATTTCCAATGCTCTCGACATGTTTTCATCTAAAGATTTTACGTCTTCAAGTAACCAAAAATATATTTTGGCAACATAACATTAAAGTATTATGTATATGGTAAGATTATGATCACAAATACATTCATCTATTACGTAAATAATCGGTCCAAACATAAATTCAAAGTCAGCCCACAAAATGTAAAATCAGATTCTGTGATTGTAAGTCATTCCTCACTCAATTTCTACCCTTTTGAGAAGTTAAAACTAAAACCCAATAATATACTATTAAATTAACTAAGGCATAATTTAAGATAAATAATCTCAAAGATAAAAACATATCAGTATAAATTATAAATAAATTGCCCAAAAATTATTTGCTACCATGGCTAAAATTAAAATAACAAATTTTAGTACTCGTCCAAACAATTTCGACACTTGATTGTCAACATATTGAAAATCAAAATCACATCCTGTCATTGAAGAATTATATTACATATATTATATTATAAAAAATAATAACTTTATTGGTATATTATATACACTTTGAGACGTCCCAAATTTTTATATAATAAATTATTCTATGATATATATATATATGAAGACTATATCATAATGATGAAATAATTCAAAAATTATGGAGAAAAAGGGTTGAGTTACACCTGCTGCTTCCCTCGACAATAACAACAGCTACCACCCCTACGTGGTCAGAGTCCCATAATTAACCATAGGCCCATAATTAAACATAGGTGTTCAGAGTCCCTCCCCTACGCGTGAACCCCTCCATTTCCCAGCATGCATCAGCGTCCCTTAACATTCATGGCTGCAGCGATGAAGGACAGTGTGTGTGATGAATGGGTGGAAGGGGCTTGAATGTAGTTTAGTTTCTTTTTTTTTTTTTTCATAAATTTTATTTATTAATATTTATTAAAACATTTAAATTAATTTTTCATACTATTAATTACATACATATAATTATATAAATATAAAAAATAAGCCCATTTATTATACAGAGATACTGAAAATAGTTACTAATCATTTGTAAGATATTACAAAAATATTCTTTTAATGGTTTTGTAAAATCTAAAACGTTTGATCTTAACATGATATTAGCCTTTACTTACTGCAATTAATATCGTGTTAACTATTCATATTAATGACCACATCAAATCGAGCATCCAATATACCTAAATTGAAATACTCGAGGTGTTACATGACACAACTATGGAAGTTTGATTTTTTGCATGATTGTTTTCTTCCTTTTGGACTATAGTATTTTGTGAGCAAGGAGCTAATAAGCATAAATGGGTGCGCCAATACTAGCATTAATGCACCAGATTTTATTAGAACTTTGAAGTTAAGCGTGTCTAGGGAAGAATAGTATTAAGATATGTGACTGCTGTAGAGTCATTGTATTGCACCATTTAAATGACCTATTCGAACTCTTCTTCTTCAAAAGTTGCTTGCTAGGGTTTTTTGGTATTTTTGTTGCTGCCAACACCGAAGGTCCCCACCCGCCGACGATGGGGTCGGAGTCGGCATCGGGAGGAATCCATCACCCTCACATTCCCCTCTCCCTGAACAAGGAAGAAGCAGAGTGGTGCAAGCCGCGACCTCGAGCGCTCAAACGACATGGATTTTGTGTAAGATGACAGTGATCTCAACCATATGCCGCAAAAGCCAAAGCTAACCTTCAAAGATATGATGACGAGTAAGGCCAAGATCAAAGTCAAACCATTGAAAATCTGAAAGATGATATCGCGGAAGGAGATATCACAGTGGATTTGTCTGATAGATCACTGGTGAAACCCTTATCGGAAAATTTGAAATGTAAATTATTTAAACACTGGAAACTATTTAATTTTGTTCAGCTTTTGGGTCAGCCGTTAGGTTATATGATTCTTCTTGACAGGATTTCAACTCCGTGGAATATGAAGGGTAATTATAAGTTTATTGAAATGGAATCTAACTTTTTCCTTATACGATTTGGTGAAATAGAGGGCCGTACAAAGGTCATGACTAAGGGACCTTGGATGACATTCCAACACTCCATCAAGGTGAAGTATTGGACCCCTGATTTTATAACTGTCAATGAAAAGATCAAATCAGCTATTGTTCGGATCAGGCAGCTATAAGACTCGAGTTTAAAATTTATCATAATCTTAATTAAATAAATTAATATAATTAAAATTAATAATATATGATAAAAAAATTGGATCAGAAGTAAAATTTATACTGAATTATATCAAGCTAATGGGTGCCTGATTGGTGCTCGATGCGTACCCACGTGTAAGAAGATAAAATGTTCACGCTTGAGGGACGCCTATGTGATGAACCCAGACCGAAATAGGTATAAATAATTATAATTTATAAAAATTAAAATTTTAACATAATACAACAATAATCAACAAATTTTAAAATCGGGCGTGACAAAACGAACATTCATATGACCTAAAATGATAATCATAATAATAATGACCCATACGTGATCTAATCGGATAATCATTTGGACAAAATAATAAATATGACCTGCTCCATAAATATCACAAGGAAGGTGACAAACCAACATTAACAACATAACCCAAGGACTAAATAATTTAACTGTTCTCAATACATAATCGAGGGCCTACATCTAGTCAAACTCAGTATCTAAAATACATCTAATATATATCTAATGCGTACCTGGATCCGACTTCAAACAGAATCGGATTCGTCTGAATTATTCAACCCGGTTTCGTTCACTGAGTTCGAATCCTACACACCGCTAAAACCAACAAGAGGTTAGCGTGTCGGAGGGAGGTTGTCCTACCGAAAACACTCCGACGCTCAAGTCAGTAAAACCTTCTAAATAATGAAGGTAAACTAGAAAGCAAGAGAGAGAGTGAATAGGATGGTCGGGAGTGTTGGCTTGTTGAGAATATGAGCTCTCGCTTCCTACTCACAGAGAGCATAAGGAAGCGACGTCCCGGAAGCATGGATGCTCTAAGGAATGATTCTCATGAAGCCGAAGAGGTCTCCAGGAGTCTGGAGGCCTTTGGTGGGTTTCGAGGACGAATGCTTGTGAAGAGAGGAGGAGAAGATGAGTCTCTATAAGCGTTCGTGTGGGAGACTGCTGGGAGTCTTTTAGGAAGCTCGTTTTTAGCGTTCTTAGAAAGACAAGTTACAGAGTGAGTAAGAGAACTTCTGTTTCTGAGTAAGCCTTTCGTTGTTTGTTCGTGAGCTTGTGTAAAAGCGTGTAAAGGCGTCAGTAAGAGCATGTGTCTTCTAGAACAAAGACCTTAAACTTTTATGGACAACAAGAGAGGCTTTTCCTCTGGTCAAGGTAGCGTGCTCCTCATGAACTAACAATAGCGGCATTCTCAAAGTTGGTGGACTTGACAGTCGTGATTTGACGGATCTTCTTTCTACTGCACAGTGCAACGGATCTTTAGACTGTCTCATACTTTTGTGACCGTTTTGTTGGCGCTGAGATCATTGTCGCCCTTTTTGAAGAAGATCAGCTTTTAAGGGAGGGCACGTGATCATGAAAGGATCGTTGTTTTTCGTGCACGTGTTCGCCTGCCAGTTTGGGCCTGGGTCGTAGCAGGCTTGAAGCCTTTTTGGGTCTGTTGCTACAGTACATCCAGTCAATGCTCGAGTTAACTGTCTGTACGCGAGTTGGCTGCCTGCTGAAATCTAGACTGTCAACGCTGGCGTTGACCGTTTTGGGCCTTTCTGGATTTGGACATTCACCTCCTGTTGGGCCGTTTTTAAGTTAACCGTCGAGTAGGCCGTTTTGGGCCTCCGTTAACCTTGGGCAAGCCCATATTCCGGCGTACCCATCAATATCCAATCCAAAAATGAAACCAAACTCACTAAAATAGACGAATAGCAATCAGATTGGGTCTAAATTTCAACAATGTATTAAAACCTACTAATCTGAAGAAATAACAAGCAAAAATATTAATTTAAAATTCAATAAGTATTGATATCATATAATAAACAATAATGTCCAAAATTAGAAAGGAGATCCATAAACATATTCAAAACGTATAAAAGACACAAGCCCGAAATCTTGATATCGATAATCTGAAGATAGCATCGTACTCTGAATGAAATGCAATTCGGAGTAATATCACATAATCCAAATCATATCACAATCTATCAAAACGTACTCTGAAAGAAATGCGATTCGGAGCAATATTACATAATCCAAATCATATCACAATCCATATGGAACATATACTGAACAAAACAAAGTTCATATCAAAATCACATATAAACGAAATAAAGTTCAGAATGAAATCACATAAAAACGAAATATATTTTGAAATGAAACCACATATCCAAATATACGAGACTTATCAAATTCCATCCATAGACAAACTTGTGAATCTCAAATAGAGTCCATAAGCAAACTAATGCAGAAAACATATCAAAATATAAAATATGTATAAAATCAAAAAATTAAATACCAAGGCCATGTTTGGTTGCAGGAATTAGGTGGGAATGGAATTGCAATTCCCGTGGGAATTGCAATTCCTCCGTTTGGTTGACAATAAGGTGGGAATTGCAATTCCCACATTTTTATTATTTTATTATTATTATTATTATTATTATTATTATTATTATTATTATTATTATTTTGTATTATTATTATTATTATTAGGTATTATTATTATTATTATTATATATTATTATTATTAGATATTATTATTATTATTGTTATTGTTATATTTATTATTATTATTATTAGATATTATTATTATTATATATATTATTATTAGATATTATTATTATTATTATTATTATATTTATTATTATTATTATTATTATTAGATATTATTATTATTATTATTATTTTGTATTATTATTATTATTAGGTATTATTATTAGGTATTATTATTATTATTATATATTATTATTATTAGATATTATTATTATTATTGTTATTATTATATTTATTATTATTATTATATATTATTATTATTAGATATTATTATTATTGTTATTATTATATTTATTATTATTATTATTATTATTATTATTATAAATTATTATTATTATTATTTGTATTATTATTATTATTAGGTATTATTATTATTATTATTATTTTGTATTATTATTATTATTATTATTACATATTATTATATTTATTATTATTAAATTTATTATTGTTATTTTTATTATTTTATTTTATTATTATTATATTTATTATTATTATTATTAATTATTAGGTATTATTATTTATTTGTTTATTATTATTATTATTATTATTATTATTACATATTATTATTATTATTATATTTATTATTATTATTTATAAGATATTATTATTATTATTACTTATTATTATTATGTTTATTATTATTACTATTATTATTATTATTATTACTATTCACACCTTATTCCTCATACTATTCTACAAACCAAATAATAGAATACTAATTCTCACCTTATTCCATTCCAACAACCAAACATAAGAATAACAATTTCAACTCTATTCCCATCCATTTCTATTCCGAATAACTAATAATCAATTCTATTAAAACATATCAACTAGGGTTATAATACTTTCAATAATCTTAAAACATATCAACTACTATTTAGACTCATGAGTAAGGCCATCCATATACGTTCTTCTATAAATAAAGAATATGCTTACTATATTTTGTCACCCACTGCGTTGAATGCAATCATTAAGTTTGGTCTATAAATTAAGATATCTAAATATATTAGTCCTGTTCAATTACCTTATAATGGTTTTCATTAAAATACAATTGGGAGGTCATCTACATAACAAAGTCATTACCTATCGGCAAAAAAGGAAGTCATAAAGTTTTTCTCTTCAGGAAAGGTTTACAAAGCTCTTTCCGTTGGAAGAAGGTCACATATCAAATCATATCACAAAGGTAAAGATACTGAATCCCAGGCAACGATACATGTATACTAATACATGACCCATATAGATTTTCATGACTATTTTCATACCAATATACTAATATACAAATATAATGTCTTAAAAATTTACTCATTTTTTTATAAAATACACAAACCACCCACCCTTAAATATTTATAAAATCCAAATAAAATTTTCAAACGATTAGTAAAAATAACATGCATATATAAAGAAAACAATAGAGTAAATAAAAATAATATGTATATATATTAAAACTCTAAAATATAAGCAATATTTATCAAATACGAAAATAGAGTAAAGATAGGGTGTAAGGATACTTGTCTCAATTTCTTATTAAACAAATCTGATAAAACGGTATTCCTAACTATCACTTCTCCTCTTTCTCTCTCCTCTTTCTCTTTCTCTCTCTTCTTTCTCCCACGAGAAATGACTACACAGTACACTACCATTGCTCATATAGGACCATTAGCGCTCGAGCGTCACTCAAACATGCTGTGAGCGTTAGCCTAGCGGCAAATGGCACTCGAGCACTGCCACGGGTGCCCTTTAAGCACCAAACCACGGCATTCTATGCTTACGTGCATAGCTGGTGCACCTGTGCACCTCAGGTGCCAGCCTGCTACTTCGAATCATTCAAAATTTTACCATATATAATTATTTTGGATAAATCTAATTTGTCAAAAATAACATATAATATCAAATTAAATCAAATAGGATCCAAATATTACAGCCTAATCAATGCTTGAGCATAGAAAATAATTGCTTTGAGCTCGAGGTGCGCCGAGGCAACACTCATACTCCCTCATGTCTAGCTGTGGCACTTGACGCACACCCAACTATTGTTCAAGCACCATTTCAATATAAATAAAACATCCAGGTGATTTATTATTATTTTTTTAGCAGAATTTGAGAGATGAGAAAGAATGAGATAAGGAGAAGAGAAAGAAAGCCAAGCAAGTCTAATTTAAATAAATTCAAATAAGATTTTGGATAATTTGGAGTAAGACAAGTGAATTCTAAGCCTTATTTAATTATTGCTATTTTTTCTTCAATTCTCTAAATATTTTTTTTAAATACTCATATATAATATGATTTCGAAACTAAGATGTTATTGTTGAATATATATTTGAATTTCTCTTTATTTTGTTACAAAAATGTATGAAATTTATATTTAAACTCATGTATACAGTATTACTTAGTTGATTTCTAAAATTACTTGGCATGCATGTGTTAAATTTATGATTTAATGACTTTATATATGATAAATTTCGTATCACTTGCTATAGTATGTTTTGGACCATCAAATATATGCTTGTATGTTTTGAATTTTAATACCAATTGGTCCTACATGTATGCTAATTTAATTAAAATTATTGAGACACTTTTAAGTTGTTAATTTTCTGCACTTTATTGCACTCTAACTGAAGTTTCCTAAACTATAATGCTAATTAAGCATTTCATATTTTAAAATTTATCATAATTTAATTTTTACAGAAAATATAAATATTATATGCTAAGAATTCACGGAATTTGAATAGAAAACTCTATAATTAAATTAAGAATTATGAGCAGAATTTTTTTAGAAAAAAAAACTATAAATTTTAAAGAAATGTGTTAAGTTTTTATAAAAATTTACATTGGACCATGATTATTGATCAACGAGTAGTAATATATAACATGCTTCAGTATATTATAATAGTAAATTGTTATTTGAACCTATTATCCAAGGGTAAAAGTAGCGTTCGATCCAATTTATAAGGCTATATGTATGACGGTCCACCTACGAATTTTAAATAAAAGTATATAACTTTTGAATGTATGAAAATAAATATAACTCAAATTTTAATTATTTGTTCATTTATTCAATAATACCCTAGTAGCACTTGGTCCCTAAGAAAGTCATATTTGAGCTTGAATTTAATGGCACATATTATTATTCTTGAAAAGATAATTTGAAAACCATGTAAGAATTTGTTAAGGTACATTGCATCTAAAATTTGGTTTATAACTCCTTAATCTGACTAGAATTATTCCGATATATTTTTAATACAAATTATATAAGTTTAATTGTAAATCATATGCTTTATTGAACTATTACTTCACTCCTTATTTCTATTTTATTAACCCCTTTATATAAGAGGTTTAGATACTTACAAGATCATCAGGATTAATGGATGAGCTGTTATAAAGAGTTTAGATCTAAAATTATAAAATGTTAAGGTTATATTTGATTTTCAACTAACAATTTACTATTTATGTTATTGGATACTGGTATGTAAAATTTTCAGGGTGAATGTTGATATTTTTAATATTATGTAGATATAGTTTAAGCTGATTATAGTTTATAATTTTGGGTTATTGGTTATCCGATAGTAAATAGTAGTGAAAATTTATTTCTTTAACAAAATTATATTACTTTAATTTTGTATTGGACAAGCATAACTGTTTACGTAAGGTCCAACATATTGATATGGGTTAGTGTTAAAGTCACATGATTGTGTGACATATTTTTTATCTTGTGTATTATTTATATTAATTTATTTTAGTCGATAAAGATATCGATGTAAAATTTATGTCTAATATTAATTAGATGACTAAATAATTAATAATTAAATAGTTATTAACAAAGGAATCGAAATTTGAAATATAATAGCTACAGAGCGTATCCCTCCCTTTCTTCAAGAAGGACATGCCATGGGCCGTGGAAAAACTAATTGATCAGCAAATTAGAAATGATTGTGAATATCACTCTCATGGATAGGGTTAGATTACCCGAAATTGCGATGTGTCTTTTTGTCTCAATTTCAACTTACGAAAAAATTCCTAAAAATTAAAGATGAAGGAATTCCTCATTTGGTAGCCTTTTAGAAGCTTTGGTGTTATATGGATTCTTCAATTCCTTCACGGTACATTTTGTTGTTGGAATAGAATAATGTAGGAATAGAATAGTTATTCCAGGAGAATAGAAAAAGATAGGAATAGAGTTGAAATTATTATTCTTATATTTGGTTGTTGGAATAAAATAAGGTGGGAATTAGTATTCCATTATTTGGTTTGTAGAATAGTATGAGAAATAATGTGGGAATAGTAATAATAATAATAATAATAATAATAATAATAATAATAAACATAATAATAATAATAATATGTAATAATAATGATAATGTCTTATAAATAAAAATAATAAAATATAATAATAATATGTAATAATAATAAAATAATAATAATATAATAATAATAATAATAATAACATCTAATAATAATATCTAATAATAATAAATAAATAAATAATACCTAATAATTAATAATAATAATAATAATAATATTTATAATTGTTTAAGGTATCCGAAATGGCTGACCCCAAAAACAATAAAGGCCACGGTCAACACTAAACAAGCGAGCAAGGCCCAAAAGTCGGCGCCCGGTCAACGTTGGCGTTAATTGTCCGGCGATAACACAGACGGTCAACTTAATCGTTCGCATTATCGCATTAGGCCCAAAGAGGTTTTTCTTAAATGGAAGGAAAGCCCACGGCCCAAAGCTAATAACGGACATCCTGAAGGGCGATGAACACGAGAGGCAAGACGGATCAACTCGATGTCGCGTTTACAAGGTGCTAGCCCTTTCTCGATACTGGATAGTCCGTTTAAGCCTGAATCATCAAAAGGCCAACGGCTTTTGAGGATTTTTCATGGCCTTGCACCAAAGGGGATTTTAACAATGTTGGCATCCTTCACATAAGGAAGGCGCCTGTGATTTACCCAAATCATTCCGAGTTAAGGTTCCTCACGCAAGGAAGGAAGGTGGGTTTGGAAAGCTCTGTCGTTGCTTGAAGAAAGAGTCATGATTTGACAGTGTTCCCGGAGAGAGTTCACGAAGGCAATCCGTCCTTCCAAAGAAGGAGGATCGTCGATCTCCACCATAAAAGAGGCGTGATTCACCATCCAGGGCACGCTTTCAATCCAGGGCCTCTTTATTATAGCAAAGATGGTGATCTTTTCAAGAACCCTGGAAGGAAAACATCCCCATTGTGATTTGCCTTCCCGCCTTCGTATTCAAGACCTCGCCTTTACGTCTCGGAAAAAAACACACTCTCTCTCTTTCTCCCAAGAAGGATTGTTTCCTTCTGAGTGATGGGACCACTTTCAAGTTAACTTCCTTCACTCCAACTCGTTGAGGTTCATTGGCAAGGACGAGTTGGAAGGATCCAGACGCGTCTTCCTTATTTGAAGGCGCGATCTGCGATATTCTTAGAGATCGTGGAATATCCTTGGAAGATCGTGGTGGCCTTTTTATGGTGATGGGCTTAATCGGGTCGGGCCCGTTCTTTGTTGGAAGGCTTTTCGGGGCCCGTTGTGCAAAGCGTGGGCCAGTCAGCGCCGGGTTGACCGTCTGCGTGTTTGGCCGCCCGCCCTTAGGCGTCCGTCGCTGGCCTCCATTTGGGCCATGGGGAGTGGTCAAGTCGAGAAGGCCAAACAAGATGTATTACGGGAGTCGGGCCAACATTTGGGCTGTAGGAAGGGCCTTGTTTGGCCGAGTGTGTTGACCTGTCGCGCTGTGTTGGCCGCCGCTCATTGTGGGTAGAGCGAAGGAAGCCCGGCCAATCGATGGAAATTGTGGCCCAAGTGAATAAACATCATTATTGCAAAGCTCTAAAGGCCCAAGGCCGGTCGATATCGGGTTGACACGTTTTGGCTTGTGACAAACGCGCAGGACGGTCAGCGCCATCGTTGGCCGTCTGAAGAGCCCTACCGATCTGAGCCTATCTTCTTTCGGGCGTTAGAAGCGTTGGCGCCTTAATGGGCTTCGTTGACCTTTCTTTGGACGGCCCATTGATGCATTTATTGATGTACCCATCAAATATGTAATAATAATACATAATAATAATAATAATAATAATAATAAAATAATAACATCTAATAATAATATCTAATAATAATAAATAAATAAATAATACCTAATAATAAATAACAATAATAATAATAATATTTATAATTGATGGGTATACTAGAAATGGTGACCCCAAAAATCAATAAAGGTCAGGACGAATTGGTCAACACTCTAACGGCCCAAAGTAGGAGAACAGCCCAAAAGAAAAGCCCGGGGCCGGTCAGCGTTGGCGTTAGCCGTCCAGGCGGCAGACCATGTGACCAGGCCAACTCAATCGTCGACCGTCCGTCGCATTATGCGCATTAGGCCCAAAGAGGCTTTTCTACGATGAATAGGTCTAGCCCACTCGAGCCCACGGCCCATCGGGCGGCTAATAACGGACATCCTCCACAGGGCGGCCAACACGCATAAACAGTCAACTCGAACGTTGACCTTCGCGTTTCTGGCGTTGGGCCCTAAGAAGCCTTTCTGACGCTTGGGCCTAGTCCGTTTAGGCCTGAATCATCAAAAGGCCAACAACGGCTTTTCAGGGATTTTCCATGGTCCCAGCTAGCACCAAAGGGGATTTTGACAATATTGGCATCCTTCACATAAGGAAGGTGCCAGATTTACCCAAATCATTGCCAACTAAGGCTCTCCAAGGGTAACACGCAAGGAAGGAAGGTGTCCGGTTTGGAAAGCTATTGGCCGCCTCAGAAGGAAACTATCATGCATGATTTGACAACTGGCGCTGGCTCCCAAAGGAAAGCCAGCTAGCAGATCACGAAGACAATCCCTCCTTCCAAAGAAGGAGGATCGCCCTCTCCACTATAAAAGAAACCCTGGATTCACCATCCAGGGCACGCTTTCAACCATCCTCTCAACTGCATACGCTTTCTGTAACACGAACGAGTGCTCTCAGAGATCTACTTTCTCTGCCATCAATATTCTCCAGTAACCCTAAGGCAACAAGCGAGCCCTCACAGTCGTTTACTGCCTTCCCGCCTTTCAGATTCAAGAAGACCTCACGCCTCTCTTACGTCTGGAAAAAAACACACACTCTCTCTCTCTTTCTCTCAATTTCAGTTTCTTTCTTTTGAAGACTGTTTGGCTGACTTGAGCGTCGGAGTGTTTTCGGTGGGACAACTTTTCGCCGACACACTGACCTCCTGTTCTGTTTAGTGGTGTGCAGGATCCAACTCAGGGAACGGAGCCGAAACCACCTCAAGAGGATCGACCGAATCTGTTCGAAGTTTGGATCCAGAGATGCATCATTGGCGCCGTCTGTGGGAAGCGCTTACAAAAGCCAACCACAAAATCTGCACAAATTCTCTCTGTCGCCTTATGATTCTACAATGGTGAACGCGAGAGCCCAGGCTAGCAATCCTGCTAGAGATGTTGCTAACCCCGACATAGACCACGCTGCTGGTGATATGGTCAACCGGGCCATGGGCGGAGTCTCACCGCCTTACTTTTTCAACAACTGGAGGAGCAGATGCAGGCCAACAATCGCCTGCTCCAGTTACTTTACACGTAGAATGAGTAACGACTACAAGCGGCTCCACCAGCAGCCATCCCTGCTCCTGCCACCAAAAGGGGTGGCCAGAGGAAGAAGAAGCCGGCCAAGAGGCCCGAAAAGGTTGAAAATAATCTGGCTCCAGCATCCTCCCTCGTTTTTGGCCAGAACAGGCCTGAGGAACGCTCCGGGAGTACATCTCCACAAGAAAGCCCAAAAAGAAGAAATCCGCGATACTCTCGGGTAGAAGACCACAACGCCGTCCAGGAGTGAGCCTCTAGGACTACCAGATCCACTGAAGGCAACAGCCGACTGGCTGCTGAACCCTTCGGGGACAAGACGGAGTTGAGGGACTACCTCAACTCCAAACGATCAGCAAACGTCGCTCGTGCCGATCCGCGGATGGACAAGATTTGGAACCGCGTATTCCAAGAGGAGGAGCGCGCCATTGACTTGGACCGATCTCCTTTCACTGCGAAGATCCTGAGCCGTCCACTGTCGTCAAAGTTCAAGATGTCGTCCCTTGACTTATACGATGGAGGCAGTGATTCGGTTGATCACTTGGATCACTTCCGCACCCATCTGAGTCTACAAGGGCTAGAAGACTCAGCGATGTGCCGCTGCTTTCCGCTCACGCTAAAGGGAGACGCTCGAATCTGGTTCCATCACCTCCCTTCGGAAACCATCAGCAGTTTTTGTGAACTCACGGATCTATTCCTGGCTCAGTACGTCTCGAGCCGACGGGAAGAGAAGCAGCCATGGCATCTCTCTCACATCAAGCAAAAACTAGGAGAGAACCTACGGCGCTTCCTGGATCGCTTCGTGGCGGAGGCCAAAAGGATTCCCAGGATCACAGAGGAGATGAAGTTGGACAGTTTCATCTCTGTGCTTACTTACGGTGACTTTTTCAAGCATCTTGCCCACAAAAATCCTCAAACTTTTTGAGAAGCAGAGTCCATCACCAGGGCTTACGCTGCAGCAGAAGAGGCCAACGAAGCAAAACATCCAGAGCGGGCGGATCAGCCTCGGCCGTTCCCTGGTGAGGGGAAGAAAAAGTACAGTGGTGGAGAACACTCCCGCCAGAAACAGCACCGGACTTGGCCCCCAGAACATAGAGACTATGGGCCTACCAGTTTCACACCTCTGACGGACACGCGCGCCAACGTCCTCATGCAGATCCGTGGAGAAAAGTTTCTAAAGTGGCCCAAACCGCTAAAGAAGGACTCTGGAAACCAGTCAAAGTACTTTAACTTCCATCATTCTGCGGGCCATTCGACTGAGGACTGCAAGACGCTGCAAAGGAAGATCGAAGATTTAATTCGCAGAGGCCACCTCACGAAGTTTGTTAGAGGTCCTGGACAGAGCTCAAGAGCAGCTGATGAAGAGGGGCAGGAGTCGACTCCACCCCGCAACAAGGTTGCGGTGGGGGTGGTTAATATCGTCACCACCCGACCTGCCAAGAACCCGGCTGACAGCAAGGGGCAGCAGATTGGGAGGAAGAGGCAGCGCACAGTAGACAATACGATTAGCTTCAGTGATAATGACTCAACTCATGTAGTGTCCCCCCATGCTGACCCCTTTGTTATATCAGCACTCGTTTCAGACGGTAGTATGGACTACCAGCTGAAACGAGTCTTTATCGATAATAGAAGTTCTAAAAATTTGCTTTACTTGGATGCCTTCTTTAAGTTAGGCCTAAAAAAGAACCAGTTAAAACCCTCTAAAAGCCCACTATATGGCATTGACAACGAGCCAGTGCCCGTTCAAGGGACAATCCAATTGGAAGTCACCCTGGGCACCTATCCGAAAACAGCAAGTCGCACGCTTACGTTTCTAGTAGTTGACCTGCCCTCCGTCTACAACGCGATATTAGACAGGCCGTGCCTGACAGCGTTTGGGGCAGTCACCTCAATTCCGCACCTTAAAATGAAGTTCCCGACACCTTACGGTGTGGGAGAGGTGTTAGGCGATCAAATAATCGGACGGACATGCTACATGTCCCAGATTGTCCCTAGCGGTAACCCTGGCACGGTGGGAGAACTCAATCATCGAGACGAGACCACCCTGCAACAAGTACAGTCTCGTGAAGCCATAGATCTGGTCTTACTAAATCCGAAGGAACTGAAAAAGTGTGTGCTGGTGGCCGCTCACTCACCGCACCTCACAAGACTGAATCGATTGCATTCCTGCAACGGAACGCCGATATATTCGCGTGGACTCCCGCAAACATGCCCGAAATTTTGGCTGAGGTGATGGTCCACAAGTTGGGCCTCGATCCTGGCCAGAAGCCGGTCAGGTAGAAGCGGAGAAACCACACCACAGAGAAGCTGATCGCCATCCGAGAGGAGGTGAAAAAGCTACTGGACGCTGGGTTTATTAGAGAAGTCTAGTACCCAGATTGGCTTTCAAATGTTGTCTTAGTTAAAAAGAGCAACAGAAAATGGCAAATGTGCGTTAATTTTACCGACGTCTACAAGGCCTGCCCGAAAGACAATTTTTCCTTGCCCAGGATTGACCTACTGGTTGACTCCACGGTTGGACATGAGCTGCTCAGCTTCATGGACGCCTATTCGGGTTACAATCAGATTCGAATGAGTCCGGAGGATGAGGAACATACATCGTAAGACAGGACTGAGGGCACCTCTCTGCTCTGAAAGTGATGCCCTTCGAACTAAAAACAGCTGGAGCAACTTACCAGTGCTTGGTCAACAAGATGTTCGAAAAACAGATTGGTCGCAACATGGAGGTCTACGTCGACAACATGGTCATCAAAAGTAGAGTCATTGGCGACCACAAACGTGACCTGAAAGAATCGTTTGAGGTGCTCCGCCAGCACCAAATGAAGCTGAATCCAGCCAAGTGTGTCTTCGGGGTGGCCTCCGGGAAGTTCTTGGGTTTCATCGTCTCCCAGCGGGGGATCGAGGCAAACCCAGAAAAGATCAAAGCCCTCGCTAACATGGCTCCCCCACGGAACGTCAAAGACGTCCAGCGACTGACCGGGAGGCTGGCCTCTTTGTCCCGCTTCCTTGTAAAGTCTGGTGACAAGTATTAGCCCTTCTTTAAAGCTCTGAGAGGGACGAAATCCAACGGATTCCAGTGGACGGCTGACTGTCAGTCCGCCTTCAACGAATTAAAGTAGTATCTGGCCAGCCCACCACTGCTTGCATCACCCAAAGATGGAGAGGAGCTATACCTTTACCTAGCGGTGTCAGAAGTGTCCCTCAGCTCCTTCCTCGTGCGCCAGGAATCGATATCCAACAGCCGGTCTACTATGTGAGCAAAACATTGACCGGCCCAGAAACGCGCTATCTACGCATGGAAAAAATGGCCCTAGCGCTTATCTTCGCTGCTCAAAAGTTAAGGCCATACTTCCAAATGCATCGCATAGTGGTCTTCATTGACCAGCCGCTGAAAAGTATACTCTAAAAATCCGATGTTTCGGGACGGCTGGTGAAGTGTGTTATCGAATTTGGTGAGTTCAACATCGAATTCAGGCCCACACCTGCCATAAAAGCGTAGGCTCTAGCTGACTTCATTGTTGAGACCACGACCCCAATTCAAGAGGAACAGCCCGCAGAAAATGTAGAACAATCAGACGAAGTTCCAGAATGGGCAATCCACGTGGACAGATCGTCCATGGTCGGTGGCAGCGGGGTAGGGGTGGTCCTTACGACCCCTGATGGATTTGAGTTTAAGTATTCCTTCAAACTTGACTTCCTAGCGACCAACAATGTCGCCGAGTACGAATCCCTGCTAGCCGGCTTACGATTAGCAAAGGAGTGCTCTGCCAAGAGGTTGACGGTTTACAGCGACTCCGAACTAATCGTCAACCAGGTTAATAGGGGCTTTGAGGCAAACAACCATTCCTTGGCTGGCCAATGTTATATTTGAGGCTGTCTAAGGTTTCAACAAACTGACCCTAATTCATGTTTTCAGAGCAAAAAGCAAAATCGAGGCAGTGGGCTAGAGGAGCTGTCAAAAAAACCGCAATGAGACTCGAGGGACATGAGGGAGATCCTGAATGCTCCCAGCATAGAGAAACTGGAGGCGATGCAGATTTTCGAGACAAAAACTGGATGACGCCCTACCTTAGATACTTGGCCGACAGATCACTCCCAGAGGACGCCGAAAAGGCTAAGCGAATTAAAAAGACAGCTGGCTGGTACACGGTAGTCGATGGGCGGCTGTATTGCCGTGGATACTCAACTTCGTACCTCCGCTGTCTATCTCCAGAAGAGGCTGACTACGCACTGGGCGAAGTTCACCTCGGGATTTGTGGATCACATGTAGGTGGAAAAAACCTGACCTTCAAGATCATGCGACAGAGCTATTACTGGCCCTCGATAAAAAAGGACGCGCTTGAGTTTGTAAAGAAATGTGAAAGCTGCCAGCTTCATGGCAACCTTCACGACCAGTCATCCGCTGACTTGAAGTCACTTCAGGCTCCATGGCCGTTCGCGCAATGGGGGCTCGATATTCTCGGCCCATTTCCCATTGCCACGGGACAAAGAAAGTTCATCATCACGGGTATCGACTACTTCACCAAGTGGGTCGAGGCAGTCCCGCTGGCAAAAATCACGGAGCACAATGCACTGGAATTTCTTCGCTAGAGCATCGTCTGCAGGTTTGACATCCCAGAGTTCGTAGTGACTGACAACGGGACCCAATTTTTGGGAAAACGTTTCACCAAGTATTGCACCAACCTTGGCATCAAATTGGTCCACACTTCGGTGGCATACCCTCAAGCCAACGGGCAGGTGGAGGTTACAAACCGTACGCTACTCTACGGGTTAAAGACCAAGCTGGAGGACGCCGGGGGCTTCTGGGGTAATGAGCTCCCATCCGTCCTCTGGTCTTATCGAACAACCCCGAAGGAACCAACTCGCGAGACACCCTTTAACCTCTGTTACGGGACTGAAGCGGTGATCCCGGTCAAAATCGGGCTTTCAAGTCTCAGGGTGGACTCTTTCGACCCACTGACCAACTCCCAGAAAATCAGGGAGCACTTAGACTTGCTAGAGGAAGCCGCGATCGCAGCCAGAATTTGGACTGTAACCTACCAACACCGAGTTGCCCAGTACTATAATAAAAAGGTGAAAGCCCGGCAGTTCGACGTTGGGGACTTGGTCCTACTAGGCGTCGAGGCCACAGGCAAGCTGGCCGGCCGCAACAAGCTCTCCCCTAACTAGGAAGGGCCTTTCTTGGTCTCCGCAGTCTTGCGAAACAGAACATACAAACTCCAAAACCACAACGAAAAGTTGGTCCCGCAAACGTCGAACGCGATCCACCTCAAACGTTACTTCCAATAGGGAACCCAGGTACGCACTCACCTGTTTGTGTGTATTCATCCGCATGCTTGTTTTAATTTGATAAAATGAGAAGTTTACTTAGCATATAGAATCTTAGCCTTTGCGTGCATATGTATACTGTGTTTGCCTTGCAGGTTCACCCAACCTAGATTGCCCCTAAGTCGGGAGGGTCTTCACCATCTCGTTAAACCCTGGTCATCCAGGCGATCAAAAGTGGTCGAATTTGAACCTCGGTCATCCGAGCGGCCTATTAGCGGTCGTATTTAAACCCTGGTCATCCAGGTGGCCAATGAGCGATCTTAAACCCTGGTCATCCAGGTGGCCCGTAAGCGGTCTTAAACCCTGGTCATCCGGGTGGCCCATCAACCGATCTTAAACCTTGGTCATCCAAGTGGCCTATTAACGGTCGAAAACCTTAGGGGGCTAGTGCAGCACACGCGATGACCTCCCTCAAAGGAAGTAGCAACGTCAGTCAACGACGGTCGAAGGGAGAATCATTTCTTCTCCAACATTGGCTGCCCAAACCATCACTTGTACGGCTTCACCAGACTGGTTAACACAACCGTCTGCCCGGCTTAAGGACCTTACCCCTTAGTCAGCCAAGGACTTTGCTCCTTGGGCAGCCGGCCAACCACGCTGGCCGCCCCATGAAACAACACACACTGACACAAAAAGCAGTAAAAATCGATGGACGACAATCGGAGAAAATTTTGTTTTATTGCTTTAACTGTGTTACGCAGTTACATCAGTAAAAAAAAGAGGATTACAACGGCTGTCTCTGGCTATCATGGGGGATCCCCTATAAGGTCTTCTCTACGCTGCGCCGCTCTGTTGGATTGATTGATGAGCTCAGCCAGGAAATTTGGATCAATCAACCGTGCAATGGGACGGATGCGGAGGGCCAGATCGTTCTCCAAGTCTGTGATCCGGTCAGCAAGCCGCTTCTTGACTCTGTTATGTCGATCATCCTCCTCCTTCAAGCTGACGACCTCGGCTTTTAGCTCAGCGTTCTCCGCCTCCATGCCCGCCATGACGGCCTCGAGAGCAGCAATATGCTCGCAGAGCTCCCCTCCTGAGGCAGCCAGCCTGGCCTCCAGCCAGGTGATCTCAACCTCCCGATCTGCAATGATGCGATCGCGTTACTCCACCTCCTGGAAGAAGGCTGAGATCAACCTCCTTGATTGCACAAGACAAGAGCCAAGTGTAAGTTACAAATACGAGGAAGAAAAAAAAAGTGCAGGGAGGCCATCGCAGAAATCATACCTCGTAAGTCTTCCTCAAGAACCTCACGGGCCTGGACTCCAAACTTGGCCCAGTGGGTGGTGGACCAGTTGACGGTGGACCAGTTGGCGGTGGACCAAGAGATGATGAACCAGGAGCATCCTCAAGCGCCAAACTCGCGGCTACCTCATCCAAAATGCGATCCAGGAACGCATCATTCTCATCCATGGCAGCTGGGGGCTCCTCTCCGGAGCAGCAGCCGCAAGCTCCTCCGGGCGGCCTCTGGAGCAGCTGCTGAAGAGTTGAAGCCCACTATTAGCTCCACAGCAGAAGTCTGCGTGACCGTCACCGTCTCACTAGCAGGCTCCTCAAGAGATCCCATCAGCTCAGCACCAGGAGCCGCTAGTGGCGCAGGCTGTGCCAGGATGACTCCACTTGCCTCCGCCGGCCTGTCTTCAAAAGACTTCTCCAACCCCGCGGTGCTGTCGGCCTCGGCATAGATCCCCGCGGCAACATAATCAATAAGCGACGATGACGACGACGACGAGGGTGTCTCTGTCACCTTCTTAGGCAGCGGACCGGTAGACCCTTCGTCGGGGCGTCGTGTACGGATGATTACGCCCTTGGACTCTTCGGGGTTTGCCATCCTTACTGGGGGCTTTGGTTTTTGAACCGGGGACGGCGGTCCCCAGTTAACCTTCTTGGACTCCTCCCGGGAAACCAAAAAGTCCCGATTAAAATCATCGGGGTTCTCCGCTATCACCTTCGTCAGCCACGCGCAGGCCGCCGACTCCGCCGGAGACGGCGCCCCAAAGTACGCCTTCAGAATTTCGCCCTAATCCTTCGCGAGGGGCCATTTGGCCCCCACACTCACAAAGAAGAACCAATTTTTTCCAGTTCTTTAGCGAGTCATGAATGGCCTTACTAATTTTTATTCCGATGCGAGGGGAGAGAGATATCCATTCTCTTCCCGATTCACTTTAAACAAAACCCTAACGCCAGACATCTTAAATTTCTGGCCAAGCTTTTAGGCAAAAATACACATAGTGTAAAGGTACTTCACTGCGTTGGCATAGAGTTGGGCAATGGATACTCGTAGAGCCTTCATGATCGACTCCAGCTCTTTCGGCAATGGCAGGCGGAGGCCGCTCCTCAGATGGGCCTCGTAAACAGTGATGTGCCCCTCCGGTGAAGCATAAGCTCTGTCATCCTTGCCCGGCACTCTCCAGGCAATCTCCTTAGGAACGTTGAACTCAACGCACAGAGCTTTGATGTCATTCTCTCTCAGAACGGAGGCAAAATCGGCAGCGGAAGCCATGGTTACACAAGAATTTAAGATTTCCAGAAAACGCTCTTGAAGAGTTGGAATGAGGAAGACGACGGGTTGAAAGCGTAAATGATTTCAAAATTACGAAAGGAAAACTTAAGCGCCAAGCATGAAACCCCTCATTAAGGACGCCGTCAGTCCTGCTATGTGTCACCTCCCTACTTAACCCTGCAAAAGGACGGATCTCTGGCACATTAATGGCCAGGATCTCCTCCCAAACAAAGAGAGACACGTGTCGCTTTCGCCTGTAAACCGCCAAAGGTCGCGTAAAAACGCCTTCCCGTGCTTGGCAAGACGGCCGCTGACTCGTGCTCGGAATTGACCATGACGGTCAACGATGCAGATTCTCCTGAAATTGGCGGTGACGGTCAACAATTCTGGTCTTCCCTGATTGGCCAACGATCAACAGTGCAGTCAAACTCTCCTTCACGCCTTTTTACAAAGTTCCACGAGATCCTCAAAGCAAAGAAAGGCATCCCATCATGAAGCATCGGAGGCCGGACTTTCACCACCAAAGACGGGGCTAGTGATGGGTATACCAGAAATGGGTTGGCCCCAAAAAGTCAACAAATGCCCAAGACGACGGTCAACACTCTAATAGCCCAATAGGAGAATAGGCCCAAAAGCTGAAAAGCCCAGGACGGTCAACGTTGGCGTTGACCGTCCGGGCGGCCAACTCTGTAGCAGACGGTTAACTCAATCGTTGATTATCCGCATTATGCGCATTGGGCCCAAAGAGGCTTTTCTACAGTAATGGGATGGCCCACTCAGGCCCACGGCCCATCAGGCGGCTAATAACGGACATCCTCCACGAGGGTGGCTAACACTCACGCAGACGGTCAACTCGAACGTTGACCGTCCGCGTTTTGTACGTTGGACCCTAAGAAGCCTTTATATAGTAATAGGCCTAGTCCATTTAGACCCACGAATCATCAAAAGGCCAACAACGGGCTTTCCAGGATTTTCCATGGTCCCAGTTGGCACCAAAGGGGATTTTGACAATATTGGCGCCCTTCACATAAGGAAGGCGCCAGATTTACCCAAATCCTTGCCAACTAAGGCTCTCCAACGGTAACACGCACGGAAGGAAGGTGTCCGATTTGAAAAGCTGTTGGCCGCCTCAGAAGGAAACTATCATGCATGATTTGGCAACTGGTGCGGGCTCCCAAAGGAAAGCCAGCCAGCAGATCACGAAGGCAATCTCTCCTTCCAAAGAAGGAGGATCGTCCTCTCCACCATAAAAGAAACCCTGGATTCACCATCCAGGGCACGCTTTCAATCATCCTCTCAACTGCATACGCTTTCTGTAACACGAACGCAGTGCTCGGGAGATCGCTCTTCGCCATCAACATTCTCCAGTACCCTACAAGGCAAATGCGACCTCTCGGGGGCTTTTCGCCTTCCCGCCTTCTAGATTCAAGAAAACATCACGTCTCTCTTACGTTTGAAAAAAACACACACACACTCTCTTTCTCTCAATTTTAGTTTCTTTCTTTGCATTTGTTTGGTGAAGCAGGCGTCGAAAGTGTTTCGATGGGACAAACTTTTCGTCGACACGCTAACCTCCACATTCTTTTCTACAAGTGGTGATCCGGGGATCCAATTTAACGGGCGGAACCACCTCGAGAGGATCGAAGAAACTGTTCAAAGTTTTGATCCAGAGACGAATCAATAATAATAATAATAATAATAATAATAATAAAATAATAATAAGAATAAAATAAAATAATAATAATATGTAATAATAATAATACCTAATAAATAATAATAATAAACATAATAATAATAATATGTAATAATAATACATAATAATAATAATATATAATAATAATAAAATAATAATAATCCATAATAATAATAATAATATGTGAAAATTATTATTCCTATATGTGTGGGAATAACAATTCCCATATAAGTGATGGAAATTGTTATTCAAATATTTGTGAAAATAACAATTTTCAGGGAATAACAATTCCCATCCGTAAGCTCACCAAATGGAGAAATTTCTATCACCGCGGGAATAAAAATTTTTTTTCCTCTTAATTTCTGTAACCAAACATGCACTCAATGTAATGCCATGGCCACGGAGGATCACATCAAACGAGGCTAAATAATGTATTTTCTTGGAGCCTTTTTTTTTTTTTTTATTTATTAGATTAAAAAATTATATACACGAGATTTAAAATTTTATAAAAATAATTTTTTTAATATTAGATTAAATATTTAATTAAGATTAATATTTTAAAAAAAGTAGCATTATTTTTATATTTGAAAATTCTACTATTAATTTTTTATCTAAAATGGTGACGCCGCCCCATCCCTCGTCGTCAGACTCCTAGGTCCCACCTCTATTATTGTTGCACAAAGCATGGTTGGCCCTTGCCGACAATGGTATTATTTTCCAATAAATTTTTTTTTATCAATATTATGAAATGACTACTTAATAATTTTTTTAAAAAAAAATCAAGGCATTTATATATATTGATAGATAAAATAATATTTATTTTTTTACTATATATATATTATATTATATTATATTATTATTTTATTTTATTATATTGTTTTATCCATATATATATATATATATATATATATATATATAATAGATAAATAACTAAGATATCCTTAAATTTAGAATTTTGGTTAATGAAAAATATAATTTTAATTGATTGATTTTTATTTATGTATCAAATATTAAATCGATGCATTCCTAGTGTTCAGATTACGATATGAAGTAAAAAGTCACTTGATCTTTCACTATAAATTGAATTGAAACGGGTTTGGCTTCCATCTCTATTAACCTGAAACTTACGCATCATAAAGGAACTCGCTCTCCGATTTATCCTTCAATATTCAAGACATAAATCTTTTTTAGAAAATAAAAAGATATAATGAGGATATAAGAGAATATGTGGATGCATATGATGGAGGATTGAGTGTGAATGCGCCTGACTGAATGGTGACTTAGAGATGCGTCCAATTAGGGGGCGGCTTAAAGATATGCCCAAATAAGGGGTAATTTGAAAGTATTCTCGATTGAGGGGACGACTTCATGATACATCCGGTTGAGAGGCGACTTTTGGATGGGAGCTAGGCCTCCTAGAAGGAGGGCGTGGCTCTTGGATGGACAGGTAGCCTCTTGAAAGGTGGACATGGTCCCTGAAAGACGGACATGGCTTCTGAATGGCAAGCCTTCTAGATGGATGATATGACCCCTAGAAGGAGGGAAGGCCTCCTAAAAAGAAGGCAACTCCTGGATGGAGGGTACCTAATTAGACGACATGACATTAGGACAATGGGGCTCTTGGATGAACAACATGGCCCCTGGAAGGAGGATTGGTCCTGGATGGAGCGCCTAAATAGACAGCATAACGTCTAAATATTAGGCCTCCTAGATGGACAGCATGGTCCCTGGAAAGAGAAAATATCTTCTAGAAGGAGGGCAACTCCTGGATGAATGGCGTCTGGATGGATGGCATGATATTTGGAGGGCGAGCCTCCTGGATGGACAGTATATGGTCCCAAAAGAGGAAAGGCCTCCTAGAAAGAGGGCGACTCCTCGATAAATGGCGCCCAAATGGACGGCATGATATTTGGAGGGCGAGCCTCTTGGATGGACGGCATGACCCCTGGAAGGAGGGGATGCTTCCTAAAAAGATAGCAGCTCCTGAATGGAAGGCGCCTGACTGGACGGCATGACATCAAATGGTGGGTCTCTTAAATGAACGGTATGGCCCCTAAAAAAAGGATTGGTCCTGGATAGAGAGTGCCTGAATCTATAGGATAATGTCTAAATAGCAAGTCTCCTAGATGGACAGCACGGTCCTTAAAAGAAGGAAAGGTCTCTTAGAATGAGGATGGCTCTTGGATGGAGGGTACCATGGATGGCATGACATTTAGATGGCGGGCCTCCTGGATGGACGACATAGCCCCTAGAAGGATAGAAGGCCTCCGGAAGGAGAGCAGCTCTTGGATGGAAAGCGCTTAGATTGACGGCATGACGTTCGGATGGCATGCCTCCTAGATGGATAGTATAGCCCCTAAAAAAGAGAAGGCCTCCTAGAAGGAGGGCAGCTCCTCGATGGAGGACGTCCGGATTGATGGCATGGCATCCAGATGGTAGGCATCCTAGGTGAACGATACGGCGGTATAGCCCTGGGAGGAGGGTGGCTCCTAGATGAAAGGCGCCTGGATAGATGGTATGATATTTGGATGGCGAACCTCCTGGATGGACAATATGGGCCTTAGAAGAAGGAAAAATCTCTTGAAAAGAGGGCAATTTCTCGATAGACAATGTGACCCCTGAAAAAATGGTAGGCCTCCTAAATGAATGGTATGACCCGCAAAAGGAGGGTTCCTAAAAGGGGGCTCCTAGATGGATTGTGCCTTGACAGAGGGCTTCTATACGAAGCACTCTCTTGATGGAGGTCTCCCTGAATGGAGGACTCCTAGACAAGGCACTCTATGGATAGAAGGCTCCTAGACGAGGCGCTTTATGGATGGAGGGCTCCCTAGGTAGAAGATGCCTAGAAGGAATGCACCTAGATGAAGGGCCTCTAAAAAGAGGACTCCTAAAAGAGGGCTTTTAGATGGATGACACTTGGAAGAAGGACTCTATAAGGGAGCTCTTGGATGGATGGTACCTTGAATGAGACAAGGCCCCTTCTAGGGAGGAGGATGGCCAGGGCCCCTCCCATAGAGGAGGCACCTTCTTGGGAGGGAGAAGAGGATAGAGTTCATTCCTAGGAGGGAGTAGAATGGCACTTCTAGAATGCAGATTCAAATCCTTGGAATGAAGTTTCTGTGACAGTTGCAGATTTTTTAAGCTGTTCGGAGTTTGAGGAAGCCTGTTACAGCAACTAATTTTATAGTGTGGTCCGTAGAATGACTCATCTTATTTAGGCAATGTGGAACCTTTGGCGTAGACTTTTATAGACCTATTAGGTTAGAACTTTTAGGCTGCGCTGTGACCCATCCCGAACTGTATTTGTTGGACTGATTTCAGCTAGACAATGAGCTATATGAAAACTCCTCTAGGCTGAGTGGTTATTTTTGTAAGCCTCGAGTTGGGCCAATTCAGATTATACCAAATCCATCGTAATCAAAAATAATATAACAGATAATAACATCCGCAGAAGATGTCTTTTAGTGAATTAATTTAGCCCAAAAGATGAATCATTGCAAGATGTAATGATTGATCCACGTCAATTGAAAGCTCTGTTCTTCGTTTGCTTTCTTGCATGCATTAAAAGCTATACGGTGTTGAGGAAAATGACAGTGTGCAGCAGTATAACGTGTCACTGAAATTTTGTTTTGTTCTTCAACATTTTATCAGTCATTAACGTCATTATACTTTTATTCTATATTAATTTTTATTATAATTATTGGTCACGATGCTTGTATGCTACTGCTGATTTTTAATTATTTTATCTAAAAATTATTTATTATTTAACCATTTTGTATTTTCACTTTATTATATAATTTTATCTATAGCCGATTGGACCTGTAATTGATTTCTCACAATTATATTTAGGTAAACATAGTGCCTTCAAATATCAAGATAAATATTAGCATGAAGATTTTGCATAAAAATTGAAGATGAATATTAAGTACACATATTTTATAAAAACAAAAATGCATTTCAAACCTACAAGTCATGCTTTACCAGTTTAGTAGTTGGGTTGGTCCAAGAACTCCATAAATGTCCCACAAATTTAATAGTGCCTCAAATTCTTAGTTCTCACACAATTATAATTTATTATAGAATCAAAATGATATAATTTAAATTCTTATTTTAATATTTTTACAGCTAGATTTTTAATTTTAATTTAGGCCATGTTCCCGAAATATGACATATGTCACCGGGCAAATGTTCCAGAAGAAGGACAACGGGAAAAAAAATGACAATTTGACAAAAGCAATGGGACCCCCCCTCCCTGCAATTTACTAGGGTTTCTGCGCAGCTCTTCCCCACCCTCAGACTTAAAAAGTTGATTAGGCAGATGATGTCTGCGGGCCATGCCTCCTCTGCTTCTGCCACTGTGGAATGGAACCATCTTTTTGATGGGGGAGTGTTTGGATCATAATTAATTGTTACTTCACCCATTTGTAAATTATTTATAATATAATTATACCCCAAAAAGAAGTAATTATAATAAAGAAATATGAAAGTGGGTGAAGGTATATTGATATGATACTTCCCTTAGAAAGTAAGGAAAATTTTAATTTTTATCGTTATATGATTCTTATCCATGAAAGGGACTCAAGGAAAACGAGGTACTTGGCCTCACTGCCAACAAAGATGGCTCATCCACCTTTGTGTCGGAGCAAGTGGCACCAAAGTTGATACCCCTGCAAGGTGAAATTGTAATTTTATACATATATTATGACAAAATATAATACGAGGAGAATGAATTATAACAATGGTAGAATGTTATGAAGAAGGACTAGTGAATGAGATAGATAGGTAGGCTACGCTTTACTAAGGACATGCAGATGGTTTCATTTTAAAAATTTTACTTTCTTTTTGTTTAACTCAATTACAACATCCGCAGCTATAAATTTATACTTTATAAAAGAAATTAATCGATAAAACTTTCTGAACAGTTTTTATATTTATTGTATGGCTCCAATATTCTTACTTGGTTTGAATGGTTGAAACACTTGAATACTATTTTTTATCGTTGTATCACTTCTGCCAATCTGACAACCCGGACCACTGATAACTTCGTCTTCTAACAATCTAACTAATAATAATTTATCCCAAACGCTTAATTAAAATGTACATTAACTAGATTTGTCTTGAGCTCGTTAGTGTCGCACATCGCCAATTTGCCATATTGGAAAGCAAAGTGTCAAAACATCATAACCCGCGCTATGCTACAAACTCATCAATCTAGGTCTTAGAGTCATCGGTGATTAGTAGCCTGCGCAGGGAGTTGCAACATCAGGCCATCATTACTAGTGCAGCCAGACTAGTGCACCGCAGCATCCTACGTTGCGGGCATGTGTTGTGACTGTTATAGAGATGCGCTTCTTTGATACCCATGAACATTGCCATTTTTTAGCCAAGGATTTGACTATTTAAACTCTGACCGTCTGCCGCTTCTACACTTTTTCATTCTTTATATCACTTTACCCTAATTTGCTTTTCTTTCTCTGTTGTTTCCATGGCTTCTTCATATGCCTTCCCAGGGCATTGTTACGATCCAATCCATTCTCATGGGCAAAGAAGTGGATGCTATGTGTGATACGTATTCTTCGTGACATTCCGTATGTGATGATGTGGGATGAAGATAGGGCTTGTGCTCCTCGACTCAGATTTATCACCATCTACGAGGCCTATATAAAAGTAGGCATTTGTCTTCCATTTGCAAGGGAGCCATATAAGCTCTCGGCAGCTCTGAAGATTCCTCTGGCTCGCCTCCATCTCAATGCTGTACAATAAGTTTCTTTATATGTCTTTTTTCATTCTAAGAAGCTTATCTTGAATGCCTGCATTGTGAAGGTAATCTTCCAATTCAATAAGGATGTGGACTGAATTTCTCTTACCCCTCATAAGGATTTCAAAATAAGTGGAGGTAATCTAAATTTGATAAAGGGTTAGAATGATCGTCTCTTTTATATGATAGTTTCCTTTAACTTGATTCTTTCCAACAATTGGGGCAAAGTCAACAGAGTGTACTTCGGCGATGTTCTCGATAGAGAGCATCAAACGGCTCAGCCTCTAATAAGGCTCGTTGAGAAGAATGACGCCATATTGCACTTTACAGGTCACTAGCTCACCCAAAAGGCATTTAATAAAGTTCAATAGGAGGTTAGGGTGGAAGGGGATGATATCAATGCAATGCTGTTTTATCGGCCCCAGAGGAAGCCAGGTGATTTGTACATCTGGGATTCTCCTAAAATGATAGCTGGCAGGATAGTTTCTCCACCACCCACTTACTTTGAGCTTAGCCAAGCCATCGATGAGACATGTGAAGAGGTGTCTCCTTCGCTTGCCAACAAGTCATTGCATAGGCCAGGCTCTTCTCATTTGTCTCTAATTGATCCGACTTTTAAGGAAGCAGTTAGATTTAATGAGGGCGGTGAGCCCGTATTAATTATGCTATTGGTATAAATGACCCATCGGCTAGTAGATCGGGTGAACCGATCAACGCCTCAACTGTAGCCGAGTACGGGGTTTTGATCTTGGTCATCTCGTTACCTAAAGTATCAGTCTCCACACCTTCTAACGCTTTTGTTGAGGAGAGCACTAATAATGATCAGGCAGTTGAAGAAATAATTGAAAATAACCCAGAGGCCATGGCTGCTGAGGAGGTGCCTTGCTTGGGGGCTTCGACACCCAAGCTTTTGGAAGCTTTTAGAGTATCTCCTTCTCCTCTGGGTATTAGGGTGCCACCCTACCACCATTTCATGAACCTGGACTAGGCAATTCAATTAAATTCATAATTAAATTTCAAATACTATTCTTACAAATCCCAAATATGCGGGATTCTATAAATTAAAATCTATACAGGAACCCATCAAGTAATTGTCCACATAAAAATAATAATGACCTGCTCTCAAATAGTCATAACGATAAAATGCTTGCCAAGAGAATGTGATGTTGTATCAAATCATGCCCAACTCTTACAGTAAATCCAAATCGTCAACTTTAAAGGGATGAAAGCAGAATATGTGAGTCGAAAGCTCAGCGAGTATTGTCATAAATAAAACTATGCGTGCAAATCAAAGGCAGAGCACATAAAATTAAATATTGATGTCGACAACCAATTCTACTCTAAACTCTACCACATATAGCAAAATTGCCACACATTCATAGCGGATACCAATCCAAATCCAAAATCAAGTCTAAATCAAAATTTTTAATATCAACTATATTTTAGACATGTAACTATTCGGCTATCTTTTATTATCATATTGGCTACATTTTATGCCTACAACTACTCACCTATCATTTATCATATCGCTACATTTTAAGCCTGCGACTACTCGACTATTATTTATCATATTAGCTATATTTTAGGCGTACAACTATTTGGCCATCTTTTATTATATGGACTACATTTAAGAGTTATAATTACTCAGCCATCGGATTTTCATATAAATATACTTAGTCTCAAATATTTACACCAGTTTCTATAAAATTATAAAAACTCTAAATATATATATAGATATAAAATACACATATAAAAATATCATATATCAAATCAGACCAAAGAAAAGGGTTACAAAAACTTGTATTGACTTTATTCCAAGTAGGTTTACCAAAATGATGCTCTGAGATATCCGAATTGCATTCGTCTCTCTTTGCTTCGCACACACCTCTTCTCTCTCCCCCTTTCTCTCTTCTACCACGCTATTCTTTTGCCTCTCTTCACATTTCTCCTTCGCCAATGGCAACTCAGTACGGGTGACAGCAACGACCACGGTGGCAACAACCCAATGATGGTAATGGTAGCAATGGCGGCGCATACAAGCCAGTGACGGCTTTCTCTCTCTTCACCGTGCCTCAAATCCATTTTCTACAATTTGATCGATTTCTCCCTAAATTGGTACCCCAGGGAGAAGGTAAAGATTTACTTGTTTAGATTTCACCCATTTACGTCGGCAATGGTGATGACACCGGCGGCTATTCTATTTTGGCTCGTAATTCCTTCATCTACTCACACTTGTGTATAAAATGGATGGTAAATCATAGAGAGGGCTTCGTTGACTTTCAATCTTAGCATCGACTCCTCTGGCAACATTAGTGGCCACTCCTCCCCCTCTCTCTCTTTCCCTCTTTCTTCTTTGTCTTTTTATTTATTTTCTTTCTTTCTTTTTCCTTCTTTACCGTCCTTCACACGATCCCCTTTATAATAATAATAATAATAATAATAATAATAATATGATATAACTTTCTTTTAGTGGGCTACTACTATTTGGGTTTTTCTTTTTTCAACATATTAAGTTTTTGGTTAGCCCGTGAATCGTCGTACTCATCAAAAAGAAAAAAACTATTTGATTTTTATGTCAAAATGGAGCTACATTATAATCAATTGTGGTAATACAAGCCTTATATGATTCTCAATATGAATGCACGCCTCTGAATTTGATAAAGTTTCATACCCTATTATACAAATAAAAACTTAAAATCAGAGTGAAAATGTTGGTAGAATAATTTTTCATACCATTTAGTATAGCATAGGGAAAAATGGAAGAATTCCGAGAAAAAATTTGCCTTGATGTAGTGATAACATCTTTCCATTTTATCCTTCAATTAATTTTCTCCCTCTCATATTTACAGTCAAAATATGAGATAAAACTTACGATAAAATTGTGCAAAAGTGTACAATCATAATCATTTTATAAATAAATTTGTTTTGCCGTTCAAGCACCAGTCGTACATTGGTTATACAAGAAGATTCTTTCAACCATTTGTTGGAGTGCTAAATGCAAATGCATCATGCCCTAACTCTTGCCAATCAACTACTCTAGACTCATTCATATCCTTGTAAAAGCAGTTACATTATATTAATCATGCAATCACTTGTTTGATCTACTCATAGATCAATGCTAGAAGAGCAAAAAACTCAATCATACATAATGGGTCGTGGCCCTCATGTGAGGAAATTAACCCTACTAGATAGACTCTCTTCACAATGATAATTTAAAATGATATTTACTTCATAATTGAGTTAGTTCTAACTAAATTGAAGTATCTAAGGAACAAGTGTTCGGTCTTGATTATACTAAGTAAAGAAGAGATAGGATACCAAATAGTTTGAGATAATACTAAAAGTCGAGTTTTGACTTTTTAAGCGAAACTGTTGTCTAGGTTGAAATCTTGAATATGGTTAGCCTATATCTAATCTATGATCCTGTGCTGACTAAATATGGAATATTGATTGAAAGAGGCCCACTAGCAATCGGCTAAAGTTGAATATCCTCCAAGGTATGGACAACCTAATTATCTTAGATAATTTGTGATGGGTCGAATAATCTATGGGATGGCCTAGAACAAACTGCCCTAGAAGTAGTTGTCTAGTAAAAAGCCTACGTGGCCCAAAATCCAGACAGCACGGCTTGAAATCTGCTTGGCAGAATATGAGCCATAGAGGCTGTTCTTCGAATTGGCCCACTAGTGTGGCCCAACGGTATCCACCTGACAATTCCTATTCAGCAAGTAAGTCCGTATGACCATTAGTCAGCCGCGTCATGGCCGCTAGTCCGACACACCTAATCACCTGAAAAAGCCCAACTTACCAAAAAAGTAATTTGTGGCTTCCCAAAAACACCACCAAATTGTGGCATTATCAACACCATATCGATAGCTAGTTAGTATACACTATTCAAATATCATCATTCTTGAAGGGAGAGGGGGGCTTTTATTGAAAAAAAATGAGAAAAGAGAGAGAGAGAGAAGACTCTCTTGGCCTGGACTCTGGGTTGGCACTTATTAGAGCACAGTCCTCCGTCTCAAAGTTGCTCCATAATAGAGCGCACTCATCGGAGCTTAACTCTCCGTCTCAAGGCCGCTCTCCAACCGTGCGCATCATCGGAGCTCAATCCTTCGTCTCAAAAGCAGTTCCCTAATCGAGTGCATTTATTAGAATTCAATCATCTATTTCAAAGGAGCTTTCCAACCAAACGCACTTACCGAAACTGAATCCTCCATTTCAAAGCCGTTCCCTAACCAAGTACATTTATTGAAGTTCAATCTTTTATTTCTAAACCGCTCCCCAATTGAGCACACTTATTAGAGCTCAATCCTCCATCTCCTAACCCCTCATCAACTGAGTGCATTATCGGAGTTCAATTTTTCATCTCTAAGCCGCTCCCCAACCGAGCGCGCTCACTGGAGCTCAGCCCTCTATAAACACTCGATCCCCCGAAACATGCATCTATGCGTTATTTATTTATCATCTTATTTTTCTATCTGTCTGAGAAAAATTTCTAATTTAAGTTGGAGAAAATATCGGGGAATGAGATCTACTATCCTTTGACTTATTATTTGTCAGTTATAATGTGTAGGAATCAGGTTCGAAATAACGATAACCGAATTCGTTTCAACTCAACCATCAGCAAAGATTAAGTGGCGCTCTAACTCGTTTAATAATTCGAATCCAATAACACGTTAATTGGTATTTACAATTATGATTAATTAAAAACTTTTTGGCATTCTTCGTTTTCCTCTCATTAATTAGGCATAAGAGACTGTACTTAAACGGCACTTCAAATTCTCTCTAAAGAGCTACAAAATGACCCAAGACATGTTTCCTCCATGAGGTATTTCTGTGGGAGCCGTGTTGTCTCCATCAGTGTATCTGTTTCGATCACTACAATCTACGGTTAAATAGTAATCCTTTCTGGTCAGCAAAGGAACCAAAAGCAAAACCCAAAAAAAGTTCCTCTCTCTCATCTACCCTCTTTTACTTGGTTCACTACGGTATGCAAACCCCCCCCCCCCCCTCCCTCATCATTCAGGTGGTTCTTGCCCCTCTAGTGCTTTCCTAGTCAGTTTCTGAAATGAACTTGTTTATGTTGATTTTCTTAAACATATTTTGAGGTCGTTAGTATATGTGAACATTTTTCCAGTTCGAGGTTCAAGTTAAGTGAAATATTAGTGATTCATGAGGTTCCATCCTCATGGGTTGTTCTAATTTTGGTTAATTACATGTATTTCTGTTCATGTGATTCTGATATTTTTGGACTTTTAAGATGTTCTATACTTTTAATTTTTTTGCTGCCCAGTGGGAATTCGTTGATATTTTTTACCTTAATTGCATTAGAATTTCAATGTCATCACCATGTTTTCTTTGTGATTTTCCATGCCGTTTGGTGGTTTAGTCAAGCTTTAATAGGATTGCCAAGCGTTTATTCTGAAAGAATTGTTTAATCTCTTAAGTTGTCTCACTGAGGAGAAAAAGACTTTCATTTGCTTTAATTTGATCGTGCAAACTGTTTAAATTTGTTATGCAGCTTGATGATTTATGGATTGTTCGAAGTATTCATCGGAAGGGAAAAATCAGCTGCTGTCTGATGAAATAGCTTTAACAATTGACGGCCTTGGGAGAAGTGGCGACAAAGTTATGGGATGGGAAATCAAACCCTTTCCTCATACTGAAAACTACACTCTCTTATCAAGCACAGAAGCACTTGAGAGCTTGGAGTTGATGGAATTGGGGTTTACTGATATGATCAGAAAACCATACTCCAGTGACCCGAGCAGAGATGGATTAAGTGATGGAATTGGTGCTGATTCTAATGAAAATCTGGAGTCCGCAAATCGAACCACTTCAAATTTAGTTTGTGGAGAAAAAGAGTTCGAGATCAGAACTTCAAGTAATTTCATGGAATCAAACATCCAGGATTTACCAGCAATTGATTTAAAGTTGGGTTGGTTGGCTGATAGTAGAGCTGTCAAGGATAATGAATTCTCAGAAGAGAGCAAGGCTGAGCCATCAGTTGTATCATCTTCGCCAGCAAAGAGAGCCCGGTCAACAAGTTTGTATTCCAATAATCCTTATTGCCAAGTCTATGGTTGCAACAAGGACCTTAGCTCCTCTAAAGATTACCACAAAAGGCATAAAGTTTGTGATATTCACTCAAAGACTGCCAAAGTTATTGTTAATGGCATTGAACAAAGATTCTGTCAGCAATGTAGCAGGTTAGTGCTTCACCTAGTTTTAACCCTTTGGAATTTAGTTTGCTGAGGTTCTTGTTCATCTTTCTCATTTGAATTTGGGGACTAGGCTAAAAAAGTGCTTTTTTTCTTTTTTTTTGTCACAATGTCGTATGACATACTGAAGTAGCGCCTGATTAGGTCTCAAAACATGAATGCTGGAGAGGTGACCACCTGCTTTTACTAACTGTTTTGAGTTTCTCTCTTTTGACCTATTTTGATGGTGAGATGTACCTTGTTCATGAAGCGGGTTTTGAGCCCTTCCTCAAATATCAAACAAAGTTTTGGGAATTGGTTTTGATTCAACATTGCAAACAGGCCACTGTCACACATTTATTCAAATTAATTGATGAAAATTCACCCCCAAAAAAAAAAAAAAATACATGATGAAAATCAGAGGTCTAAGCTCTTAATTTCAACAATCCCAAAAGCAAAGACTTAAATGGGAAACCTGTAGGAGATGTTTTGATACTACTTGAAACTGACTGTGTTTTAAACGCTACCCGTTTTCTGGTAGCCAACTCTTGACGGTATCAAAATAAATTGCCCAAATAAGGGTAAGATAGGTTGTGGATTTTTTTGAATGCAAGGTTTGAATGATTAATGAGCTTTTAAATGTCCTATTATAGTATTTGGGCTATAATAATAATAATAATGTTACTTCATCGTCATGTTCACATGCTCAAATCATCGAAACTGCCTTTCTGTAATACTGGAGTAAGGTTGCATATATTGGACCTACTGCAAATCGATGATGTGGGAGCCTCATGTATTGGGCCATCATTTTATATTTTGATACAGCAAGTATGAAGTTTTCCATGTGCATCATAGAGATTAAATTTATCCCTAGCTTTCTTATGCTTATGAGGTTTTCCAAGTGAAACGATAGAGATTTAATTTTACCCTGAGTTTCATATGTTTCATACATATTAGTCACTAGAGTCTATGTTGTTTTATACATATTAGTCACTAGAGACTATGTTTTTCCCTGGCTCTCATTTATTCAAGAGGTCATGAATTCAAAGGGGGTTTTGAACTCAACATGTTACAAGTTCCTCAACTTGAAATACTGCACTGCTACCAGATACTATTGGAAAGTGAACTTTCAGCAAGCAGCGTGATTCCTATAAGCTTTTGTGTTGATTAAGACGTCATTATTGAACTACACAGGTTTTGAATCAGGTATTCAAACACAGTTTGTTAGTTGTCATTTGCTGCGACACTACTATAAAATATAGATCGTACAAAACCAGTTTTTACTCGGAGACATGAACATGGCTTGTAGTTACTTTCTGCACTTCCTTCCCGAAGTTAAGAAAGAAAAAATTGTCTTGGTGCCTAATTCTTGATTCTTGAGTCTTAGTTTGCCCTTTGGGTGATATGCCTTTTTCTCATTCATTTGTTTGGATGATTTTGTTCTTCCCATTTTGACTGGTGTTGGATTTTGGTTTTATCCAGGTTCCATTTGTTAGCTGAATTTGATGATGGCAAGCGCAGTTGTCGTAAACGTTTGGCACATCACAATGAACGTCGAAGGAAGCCTCAAATAGCTACTCAATCTGGTAAGTCACACGTGTCAGTTCAGCAATATCAATTAATTAATCAAGACTCTTCTTGAGTCTAATCTGAATAGGATCTGGAATTTGTTCTCTTTGATTTGTTTGGGGGGGGGGGATTTGGTACTTAGTGGGGATATGCCTGTGAATTTACAACGAGATATCAAATCAGAGAGAGTAAGGACAAAGTTATTTGTGACTGAACTGAATTTCTAGTTTGTCTGCTTAAACTAAACTCCTTAGGAGTGTTGCACACATATCCTCTTAGTACACTCAATGTGAGAGCTTGATGCAGTGATCCTCCCTTTTCTCAGTGTAAAATGCTAATATTATTGCTGCTCAAGGGGATATAAAAACGTCTGTGGTTCCATCAGTTTTTAACAATCGCATGATATTGGAGAAGAACTATTGCTCCCCTTCATGTATTGCTGTATCTTTCATATACAGATTTTTATTCAGATACTAGAATCTGGCACAAGTCCTTCGTACCCATTATAACATTGTTCAAGCAAAAAACTGTGTTGAACTGTGTTGTTGAGCAACAAATTTTTAATATTTAAAATAAACTTCTCAGATTTCATTTCCCATGAGATTATTTGAACAAGTTTCCCAGTGAGCCAACACCTAAATGCCGCTCTTATGGTCCAGTGCAAATCACCTTTGTGTTGTTGGATAAGGTGTTTCCTGGGAATTTATGGAGGGAGGTAGGTGTATTAGCAACGTAGACCAACATACATTTGTGGAGGAAAGGCTCATTGTTACAGCCCATATTTTCTGCAATTGCAAAATGAGTATGTGAATTCAGGATTGTAGAAGAAATTCCCAATTTAATTGCTGATTATTGGAAAATCTATATGACAATGTGAGTTAGATGTGCTTATGTTCTGTAGCACTGGGTTTGGGGTATAGTCCAGGAAATGGGTCATAGATGTATGTCATCATCTAGATTCTTTACCCCAGTGAATGGTTTACATGATTGTTTCCAGCTACGGGCATTTGAACCTTTTGCTGTTTTCCTATCCTTGTTAAGGGAGCTCATGGCAATGTGATGGAGAGAGTTGCAACTACATTTGACTATGTTTTCAGGGTCAAAATAGTAATGATCCAATCATTTCATATCTTGTATATTCTGATTATTCTGCCATTCTTTCCATTGTAGAAGCCTAGTAAATGCTTAATATTTCTTTTTATGTTGTTGGTCTTGATGTGATATTTCAGAATCATTTGGTAATTTTTTTTTCTTTTTTGGGTGTGTGTGTGTGTGTGTGTGTGTGTGTGTAAGGGTTATGGCTGTTTTTAACCGGAAAGGAACTTTATGTTTTATTTGTTTGTTTTTCCTATAGAACCCTCTTGGGAAGTGATGTGGAGACTCAAGTTGGAGAAATAAGGCTGTTCAAGGATTGCAGCACGCACTAGATATTGAGTGAAGCACAATAGATAGGTTCATATTTGTGGGGGTTGAGAACATGAGACGAATACCTTTGTTGCAAAACCTTGATGCAGTTGGTGTTTCATATGTTTACCGTTGGCATGATGTTTGGTGAAACAATTCTGTAATTATATTTCGGCTTCTTTCTTTTTGTTTTCTTGCCTTCCGTGCTGAGGATTAGGTAAGTCATTGTTTACTCTTGGTTATTAGTCGAGCACTGGAAACCAGTTTCGGGAAGGAGGATTTCTTTTTTTTTAAGCAGTCGGGACCAATCTTGTTATACGAAGT